>JAASAY010000011.1:0-216345 GCA_014822085.1 Fusarium stilboides
TATAGAGCAGAAATCACATAGTGTCTACAACCATGGGCGTCTCTGGAAGGGCTTCGCGCAGACTGGAGGATTTCTGATCAACAAAGGTGGTAAGTTCCTCTTGCAGGCCGTCCATGGTTGTCCTTTGACCTATAACAGCGATCATGAGTTTGCTGATGTCCCACTGGTTCTCGACGCTTTCAGGTAGTGAAGACCAAATCTGTCCAATGTTGCGTGCCTCCATGATGAAGATGCACTGCCTTGCAGGCATGGGAGCCGTAGAATCGTTTGTGTTTCCAATTGGTGGTTCTGAAGTGGAACTAGTTGTTGTGCTACCATCATTGTTCGGTTCCGCTGAAGAAAAATTGTGCTCTTGTGGGGACTTGTCAGTCTTTGGCTTTTCTGGCGATTTTTCTACTTCAACGTGACGCGTCCAGAGCATGGCCAGGCCATAGTCTTTG
Source organism: Fusarium stilboides (assembly GCA_014822085.1). NCBI lineage: Eukaryota > Fungi > Ascomycota > Sordariomycetes > Hypocreales > Nectriaceae > Fusarium > Fusarium stilboides. The sequence goes on from JAASAY010000011.1 coordinate 441, forward strand.
ATCTTAGCAGTGATGGGGACATCATTACGGCCGAGATCTGCAAGAATAAACACGCGACTATCTTTTCCGAAGGCAGTCTTGTCCTGATCCGGTGATGGTACCACAGTGGACCAGTCAGCGGGGGTTGCTGAGAGTTGTTCCTCGTGCGCTGGATCACTATTAGTCTGCGCCACATCCTTGATCACGTTGGCGAATAAATCAAGAGCAGTACCACCTTTTACCCCTGCATCAGAGCCTTCTACAAGAGTAGACCATGTTAAGGTTGCGCATAAAACGCCTACATTCTTTGGTCCAAGGCTCAAGCAGTCATAAAGCCGTTGAGTCGTAACTCTCCGGCTGAGTAGGCCTCCCACGTATCCGGGGCGCGCTCCTGGAGCTTGACGAAGTCACCTTGGGTGTAACGCACAAAGGCAGCTAACCGATGGAGACTGAGGTCTATGCCACAGACGTTGGATTCCCATACTTGACTTTCGCTGCGTGCCCAGACCTCAACACGAACTGTTGGATCGATACGAACGCGGGCACCAAGCGAGTCAGGGCGTGCAATGGCGCCAGGTAAATCATTGACCACGGCGTTATCTAGTAGATTTCGCGGCATGACGATAGAACCGGCCAAAGTATTCAGTGGCACGTCTTCTTGCGAAACGACGCTTGTTTCGGTGGTCTTTGTGGGTTTGACGGCTTTGTTAAAGGGTGTGCAGCCGACGAAGACCTCTTCGCACGTAGTCCGGTCTCGTAAAAATGCCAGTTCAATCTGGAGTCGGTCTGAGAGACGCAAGATACCGTAAAGAACACCACTGAGCTTAGGTGCGGGAGCCACTGCAAGGGCTTCGAAAGACACGTCAAGCCGAACGTCTGTGATTTGTACAGGAGGTTGTTTTGTACTGATGATGTCAATTGGTTCGGTTGTGTGAGCAATTAGATGAAATCTACGCAGCTTGAGGGAACTTGATTTGGGTGGAACCGTATCATCTGCGATGTCTCCAAGTTGGTCAGGAGCAGTGCTATCTTCGTGAGCTGCAGGCTGTTCGGGTTCGTCTGATACAAGAACCCCTTCTACGCCGTCAATGTTGACGTCCCACACTGTGATCCTTCTGCCAGGCTTGGAATAGATAAGGTCATTGTTAAAAAAGTCCAGCATGCTGAGGATGCCACTAAGCTTTAATGCTTTCTGCGCGCTTGGATATAGACCAAATGCAATCAGACGATCACTTGATATTGGTGCTGAGGGCTCTGCCTTTGTTGAGGCATAAAGCATGAGAGTGGCGCCAAATTCACCTTTCCCAACAGTAGCGGAGATGTGGAGTTGAGAATGTTTCGCTATCGTCGCGCCAGTGCTTACACCACTCACAGCTGCCTCGTGATTGTCTGCCGATGGGCTAACTGGCTGTAGATCTTCAATTGTTGTAGGTTCGTGATTGGCTAAACCTTTGGTAACGATTCGATTGTAAATGACCCTTATCTCACGCAGTTGGAGAGACTGCACTTTGAACGACGTCTCATCTGGACCGCGCCCAGCCAAGAAATGAAAATGATTGACGGCCAAACCAGAATCGTCCCCCTCTCCTGCTCCATTTTTTGCAAGACGAGTGGCAGAAAGGTTGATGGACGCAGACTGGAGATAAAGACGGCCCAGAAGTACATTCAATAGCTGTGTGCTGACACTGCCGGACAGGAATGCAGGCAGGCAAGCATCAACCAGCCGCTTCAAATTGACGGGATTGACAGCTGTCAGTGAGGCACCGATATCGGTATATGCCTGAGGGCCATCTGGCCGATGAACATACCACGCATTGGCTCGAGGATCTCCACCCAAGAAGTACGCACTTGCATTAACCTCAATGTTACTTACAGCCAAACTCTGATTAGTCTTTTCCGAGGCAGCTACCCAAGTGACTTGTAGATGGCACTCTGTGATTTCCAATGGTCCGATGACAAGATGCGGAAGGGCAAGGCTGACATCAAGTGATTGAATGCTCAGCGCACGACCGAGAGCAGATTCCAGCCGAACCGACAGTAGCCGTGTGTCTACCAGTTGATTGACAACAGGAAGGCCCAGGTCAATTTGGTCAATATCAAAAAGCGACATGACCGACGACATTGAAGGGTTCTCGATGACGGTTGTAACTAGGATAAATCCTTGTTATTTACTCAACCCTTTTGTCATATTGGTTTGCTACGACTTTACAGGACGATACACAAAGTAGTCAAATCCAGCTGACTTGCCGTTCCCGTTTAGATCTGAACACGCCATACCAACAAAAGCACCCGTGAAAGAACCGCCCGAGCCACGAGGACCACAACTGCACTCATCCGACAGTTGAGAAGCATCTAACACAGGGCCATATGTCGTCAGATGCTGGTCACCAACAGCATAATAGAATTGAAGCTCTGCCTCTCTGACAGTCAGTGCCAACTTGACCTTGCCCGCAGGTGGAAGGCTGATCGGGTCGAGACGGGGAATATTGAGAGATCCAGTAGGCCAAGATTCTTCCGAGGTCATGATAGACAAGAGTCTTTCGCCACCTTCTGCAGCTGTGACATGTAGATAGAAGAAGTTGAACCGGCTATAATAAGCAGTAAGACCTGCAAACTCGCGCTCGTTGTCGGGCTTAAAATCGATGACTGTTTCGGCGTCGTACGAGAAATGAGTTTGTCGACGAGCTACGAGAGCTTGCTCGAACCAGGATCCGATGGCTTCACGGCCGTATAGAACTAGTTTGCCGTTTGTAGAGAAGATTTGGTCTGGTTCTGGTGTGCGAAGCCATTGAAAGTCGATAGGTAAACCATCTTCGAATGAGTATCGGATTTCCTTCCAGTCGTCTTCCTCATTCTTTGTTCCTGGTACGTCGACGAATAGTGAAGGAACAGGCCCATCTTTCACATACAGCCAGTCATCGTCCTTCCAAAACGCCTCTTGAATGGCTGTCTCGCGCCCAAGGACACTGCGTCGGTTATCTGTTATTGGTCGACTCAACAGATGAACCAGGTATGTTCTCCCATCAGTATTATCCACCAGATCACCATGACCAGCGCGCTGAAGCTCAGATGATGGGGACTCTCGCGAGGAGAGGATATACTTGTCGGGGTGTAACTCATAAGAGCCCCAGATGTTGCGAGACCTTGCAAGTGTGCAAGAGTGATTATACGAGGTTCCACCTTCAGCTGTGAGGAGATAGTACCAGCCGTTCCGCTTGTAAATATGTGGCCCTTCTGTAATGCCAATCTCAGTGCCATCAAAAATCTTCTTTTGCGGCCCGATGAGCTTTCCGGCTGCCGAATTGAATTCCTGCAGCATAATACCGCAGAAGTGTTCTCGGTTTGGAAAGCGATGATCTCTTCGCTGGTTGACGAACCATTTCCGACCGTCATCATCGTGAAATAATGACGGATCGATACCCGAGGAATTTGCGTGAATTGGGTCCGCCCATGGGCCGTGGATAGATTCAGCAGAAGTGATGTAATTATGCAAATCCCAGAATGTTCCGTCTTTTCTCTTCACGTCGGTATATACGAGCCAAAACTTGTTCCCATCGTGTGAAAGACAAGGCGCCCAGATACCACCACTATCGGGGTCGCCCCTCATATCTAGCAAGCTTTTGCGGTTCAGAGGGCGCGTAATGAGTTTCCAGTTTGCGAGATCAGTTGAATGATGGATTTGTACTCCTGGGAACCATTCGAATGTCGAGGTGGCGATGTAGTAATCGGTGCCGACTCGAATGATTGATGGATCTGGATTGAACCCAGTCAAGATAGGATTGCGAACGGTCGGCATGTTGCGCGTGTTTGCGTAGCTTTGGTGGTAAGAAATATTTTTAAAGCCTTGGGCTGAATGGACTTTGGAACAGCCTTGAGTGTCAGAACAACTTATACTGCAACACAGTCACCCCGCTTGCCTTGACGTACGAGCCCGTCTCCATTATCAGCGGATTGTAGTCTGATCGTCAGATCCGAGGTCGTGCAGATCCTTCCCCACATCGCGGAGTATCGCTCTTATCTCGGATGGGTTGAATATCTGCGTACGAGATGCTGCGGTAATGATACTCAAATTCCTTGCTATGGGTAGAGGCTTCTCACGATAACAATAGAGGTTTAGAAATAATATAATGATTTTTTAGTAGTAATGGTCCTATTTTGTAAACGATTCTTTCGACTCCATGGAGGACTTGGCTAATTGCCTTGTTCGTTTCACCCATCGCGGAGTATCGCTCATAAAAGTGACTAAGCTGAATCTTTGAGGCTCTTCTTAAACAATTCGTACAGGCGCGGGCCCTCGCTGTCTGCCACCTCGGCGTTGCTTCGCACCGAGCCATACGGATGATAAGGGAATAAGCTCCACGCTCTACGTCAACAACATATTCTTTTTCCCTGGGCTCGCTTCGACTTACCCATATTCTGGAACAAATGTGATCACGCTTTCAGGGTCTTCCTGAGCTCTTGTCTTAACGATCCGGGTCCACAGCTTCTCGAAGAAGTCGCGCTCTGCTTGGAACACTAGACTCAGCGGCTCTGGACACTGACTTGATTGCGTAGTTCCAATACGCGTATGAATGTGATGAACCTTGACCACGTTATTAGAGACTGGTCAACCTAGCTGAAGACTGCACTTACGTGTGGAATCACCCTGTCCAACAGCTCTTGATCCTCTTCTCCTACGTCAAGCAGTCTCTCACATCCAACGATCCAGTGAGAAAAGTCGCCCGTGATACGAAGCCTGCAGAAGGTTAGTGCATTGCAGGAAATGATAACATCATGAAGATTATATACTCAGGTACTCTTTGAAGGACATAGTCTGCGACGTAGGGGTTGAACAACCCCCGGTTCCGATGCGTCTCGTGGCAGACTCGACCCTCAAAGCCCATCTCTTTGTCAATCTGGAGGGTATTCTTGAAGAAGTAGGCAGCTTGGTCCCAAGACCAGAAATCTCTCGAGGCATTGTAAGTACGTGTTAGCTCATCTTTGGAGGGACAATAAAAACCTACGCTCCAGATTGTGCATTAATCTTCACTGGGTTCAATATTTGTGCGCGTCGAAGTTCTTCCCGATATCCGTCAAGATGGACATCCGGCGTGAGGCCACGCGGTCGAGGGCCGCGGTATCTGTGCCACGCAGAGAAAATTCTAACAAAGCTCAGCACTTTTGACCGTCGGGCATTATTATTCCCTGACAAACCTACGTGATGCTGATCTTTAGTTCCAGATCGTCGCAAAGCTCGCGAACCTCGCGTCGTTGGTCATCATCCAAGTCATGTGGAACGAACTCAACTCCATCTGTTTACATGCAAGAGTTAGTGTGGTCCGCACCTATGTAGCTTGTTCATAACTTACCATATCCCAATTCCTTCCACTTGATAAAGAGGGGCTTCCAAGCTCCAAAGTTTTCGCCAGGTTCGACACCCCAAGTTGATCGAAACCTCTCAATCCGCACCATTCTAGCGAGTAATGATAGCCTGTGACCGTGGAGTGAGGGCTATAGTGCGATCCTGCCAGCTGTCGTGAAGATTCGAACGTAATGGTTCAGTTGCACACTGTTATATTTGTCATCTAAATCCGAATGCAAATCCAAGCAGAAGAATAAACAGAAAGTCAAAGTATTGGTGCATGGATTTCTATGTTTTCGAGTTGCTAAATAGTCACGCTCGGCTGTAGACGGGGAATGAGACCGGGGAAAGATGCGGGTTGCCTTTTTCGGACCCGGCCGAGTTGGCCACCACCCACCGTCGCTAATTTCGTGGGTTGATTGAGATACCCTAGAGTAGAAATACTGCTCCAAATTTTGGCGTACCTCGTTGAGTTGATACGACGAGATCCTAATTTCTACGCACAAATTGTTATTTTATCTTTACTTCCCAATTTTTTTTTTTTTTTTCCGAAACTAAGCTAACCACACCGGTTTAAACATTGCCTCCCGCGAAGAATCTTTCCAATCGGTTGGGTCAATCCTAAGGATGCATGCAGGAGGGGAAACACGATTAATCAAACAACCATGTCTATTGATTCGATGGATTGGGTCTTACCCAAGACTTCCAACAGCCTCACCAGTAAATGCTGACTACGAAGGGGTCTGAGTATATGCGTACGTCAACTGCGTTGTAGTGTCAAGGACGTTGGCAAACAGTCGGAATCCTTTACGTGATTTAGGACGCAAGGTCATAATAATTGAATAAGCTACCTGGTTGATAATGACAGTGGAGCAAAGGGTCAATGTCGGTCCAACGAGCCCTATCCTTGGAATACGATGAAATGCATTGATCGACATGCGGAAAAGATAGTTTATAACAGTTGACAACGTCAGCACGTCGATTGATATGGCTATGGGTCATGCTGCCGCTGGGAAGGGCATGTGTCGAGTGATAGCGCTCGGAAGCTGGATAGTGAGATCTGGGTATGTCGATCACATATGTACGGACTATGAGTATCAGCAGCTACTTCAATGCCGAGACGCTTTCTTTGTCATCAGTATCGTAGAGAAACCAGGCTACTCGTCGGAGAATATTTCCGATACAAAGGAGCTAATTATTATCACATGTTCTTTGTTTGTTAGTGCTTAGAGTATGTGGATCAGGGGTTAGGCTGTGTAACGGTGTTCATAGCCAACCTGAAAATAAGGCGGAACTGAGCCGCAACGCTAAGACTTATGGATAACAAAGAATGAAGTCATACAGGAACCACACTTGATCCATCATTACAACATTTAGCCCGACAATGTTGCCTCTCATCTGTGATCGCTCGGATCCTCGGCAAAACGTCACGGTTGATGGACCTGGCGAGACTGGGACGATTACACAAGAAACATCATGAGTTGCCGATCCGGACTTCATGAACACCGTACCTCCGACTTCTGGCCTAGAATCTCCAAGTATAAAGTCGACTCATCAGCCGGCATTTATACAACAGTACTCACCATCAAACAATATCAACAACTACATCAGCAACAGAACCAACACTGTCATTATTATCATAATGCGTTCCACCATCTTTACTGCCTCTATCGCTGCCCTCGCCTCCGGCGTTGCTGCAAGCCCCGCTTCCACAGACGGTCCTGGCACTGAACGGATTACCCAACTCCGCGTCTATGGTGCGCCGAATTGCGGTCAACCCGCCCTAGGCGAGCTCGGGGTCTTCAACAATCAGAATGCCTCTTGCATTGCGTTCGACGAGAACGAGACTGTCAGATCTTTGACCCTTGTTGATCACGCACCGCACTGCCAGCGTAAGTTATACTACTTGTGCAGTTCAGAAGTTGAATACTAACGTCTTGGTAGTGCGAATTTTCAGCGATCTGAAGTGCAGCTTTGACGAGCATCATATTCCTACTGGAGGATGCCTCTCCGGCGACAAGCAGTACCGCAGCATCAAGGTCGTCTGCCCCTAGATGTTGGCGGGAGGGAGAGATATGGGCCTGGGTATCCTGTGACAGCTATACTTGATATGATAAGGAGAATCTAGATAGACGCCATGCAGTTTCCCACCTTTACCTGTAGAAGTTTCAGTAGATGGTCTGTTTTCGGCTGATAGTTTCAAGATCGAGAATAAATCATCACACTATCTCATGCATTCTGTTTTTTATTTTACTTAAGTATTAATAAAACGCAGCTCTGAATATAACAGGGACTATGGCCTAATGTTTTGTCCTGTGGCGTAGCAGTTAAGTTCACATACTATTGTTTCGTACTTATTTCTTCTCCGTCTTTTCTATCACGTCAAATAGTTCGCCACTGTTTGGAATAGTAGTAGTCTCTACTTGCTTAGTATATCAACTCCAGGTTAAAGACGAGACTGGCATATAGCTAACTTGTGTAAGTACTAAAGGAGGAATATCTGTTCTTCACTTGAAATATGAAGCTAGACTATATCAACCGATTCGGTCAACCATTCTGTGATAAGAGCATTGACTTCATCCGGCTTTTCTAGAGCTACCCAGTGTCCTGCGTCAACGTTGACTTCTTGCAGATTCGTACAATACTTCTTCTGGGCGGTAGCAATCGGTGAGACAGCCACGTCGCTTATTGGATCCCAATTAGCTCCCACGAACAAGACAGGCATGTGCAAATACCCATCGTTCGCCGATTTGTCCAGGGAATATGCACGGTTCCGCTTATGATTCAGGTACCAAGCATTCGCACCCCGGAAGCCTGTCTTGATCATTGAGGCGGTAATATTATCCAGAATGGCTTCATCAACGCAAAGTGCTTGTGCAGGAATGGCCCGAAGCTGCTTGGGCGGAGTTGGGGCCCCTCCTAGCCAACCTCCATCTCGTATAACGGTGGAGGTCATGCTCGGCTTACCTACCTCGTCGGGTCTTCCTCTAGCGTATACCGCTCTGAGAACACCGGGTATATCTGACTCCATCCATTTGGTGACTTGATCAAAGGATTGTTCGAAGTATACCTGATAGTCATACTGGCCGTATGGATACTCTTTCTCGGGATAGATTTGACGGTTGACGGTACCAAGAACTTCTTCGAGTCCTAGTTCTAGGGTGTGATAGGGTCGCGCAAGGCCTGCCACCGCGACTGTCTTCTCAGGGTAGTGCTAAGTAAGTCAGCCTTATGCTAATGAATATTTTAAAGGTGATTCATACTGCAGCAAAACTCCAGACTGCTACCGCGCCCCAGTCGTGGCCTACATATTGTCAACTGAAACTCCTGACCAACAGAGAGTCGGTATAGATAGCAATCACCTACCAATCCATATGGCCCTGTCTCGTTCGGAGTGTACAAGAAGCGACTTCATAAAGTCATTTATACGTTCAAGGGCATAGTCCTCCACAGCGTCGGGTACAGCCGACCTTCCATATCCTAAGTGGGTGTCAGTAAGCGATTAACATCCATTACTGTTTTGGTCTGTACCTGGCATATCGGGCGCAAGAACACGGTACCCAAGGGCTGAGAAAGCCTCGAGTTGATGCTGCCAGGTCTTGGCAATGGCCGGCCAACCATGGCACAGGATGATCAAAGGGCCACTGACCGAACCGGCTGCAAGATAGAATGTTGTCTTTCCTGGTTCATATTCGAACTCGTTCTCTTCAATAGAAACCATTGTGAATTATTTTACGGTTTTGAATGAATTCTGGCATGTTGACTTTCTCGCGTGTCTTCGTTCTTTAATCTCTTGTACACACGGATTACTCGGCTCAGCAACTGGTCCCGTCGGCATAACAATCACTCCGAGTTACATCACCGAGCTATTGGATAGTAATCAGTTACTTATTGACATCTTGGTATGTCATACTATCAACTATCCGATTACATAACTTAGGCTGCGGAGGCAATATTTTCACAAATACCTAGCTCATAAGCGACGAAGAACAAAAAAAGTGCTAAGTGCCCAGTGGCTAGGGTAATTAACTTGGCACAGCATCAAAGAGTGTCAAGAACCCAATATCGAAAATAAGGCATTGTCACCGATCGTTGGCTTGACTCTCAATATTATCAATATTACTTGGAACTTATTTTACTTCCTACCTTGTTCTCAATCCTGGCTTGGCTTTCAGCTGTGTTCGACATTGAAGCTATAATTAGACATCGCTGTATTATGCGCCTAGGCCTGCTCAACACTACCGTATGAACCTGTCGAATACGATCGAAGTGAGTCAGGATGTTTTGTTATTAGACCCGTGCATGACACAAGCCGGTGGCCTTTATTGGTCCGGCGGATTTCCGGGCGGCTTGAATGTCTTAGGTCACTCTCCAACTTTGAGATAGACCATAAAATAAACACTAATGTTCGGGGATTTTCTTTTGCTATGCAATCTGCCAACCCATGTGCCGTGAAGCTAAGGAAGGCTCTAAATAAAGAGTCGGAGACTATTACGTGATTCGGGCCAAACAGCGTGTTATTCTACCTTGAACCAATGCATTAAGCTTGTGAAGACTTTGAGGTTGCAAGAGTGACTCTTAGAAATGGATTATCGGAAAACTGTTCTTGATACCCTCGTTCTCTTAGGGCTTAGTGGTCGTTTTTCGTCAGAACTGTTCAACGGGTGAAGTAGGTGAGCCAGAATGGGATTTTCCCATGATCACCCGATCCTACCATCTCCCTGGATACCTCGAAGTAGAGTGCCAAGTCAAGAATATCCAGCGGAATAAATACCAAGAGTCAGTAAAATAAGAGTTGCATTTGTTCAAAAGACTTGCAATTATTTGATGGTGCCGTGTATCTCTGAATGATTATCTCGAAAAGATACAAAGAACGCAGCTTTCCGACAACTTAAAAATAATCCTCATTTGCCTAACTAGCTTTCGTCCAAACTTCATTGTATGTCTCTTACCAGAACATCAAATGCTCCCGTAACTTTAATCCATTTAAGACAAAGTTCAAAGTTCTCCTGCCATGGCCGTTCAGTCCTCCCTTTGTGGCAGTACAGCAGCTGCCGTATTCTCCATCGTTTCCAACGCGTGTTCTCGTTCTTTGATAGCCTCAGCTACTGCAGGTCTCTTAATCATAGCTTGATGCCACCTGAAGAACTCAGGGAAGCTCTGTTCTGGGTTGAAATCTCCCTCCGGAAATAGGCTCGTGAGTAGCAGGATATTCCAGGGAACAAAGGACAAATCTCCATATGTACATCTGTCTCCGACCAGCCATACTGGGCTGTCAGCGTTTAAGCCTAACTCCTGTCGCCGCTTCTGGAGATGTCCATCGATCACACTGAGGACACGCTTAGTCTGCTCTGCGTATCTAGAAATAGCTGTCTCCACGTTTCTCTTCTGGTGAAAATGGGTGAACCACATCTTCTGGCCGAACATCGGACCCTGTCCACTCATTTGAAACATGAGCCAGCTGTTCACCGCGTATTTCTCCTGGAGACTCTGTGCGGGGTAGCTGAGTAGGTGCTTGGCGTCATACTGGTCGACGAGGTATTGAATGATGGCACCAGACTCGAAAAGGGTGACATTGGTGTTGGGGTCGACCATGGAAGGCAGGCGGCCATTGGGATTGATGCTGATATATGGCTCCTTGTTGATATCGGAGTAAGGTATCCAGACAAACTCCCATGGTAAATCCAATTCTTTCAAGACAATGACCACCTTCCAAGGATTCGGGCCGGAGCCAGGTGGTCCGTTATAGATCTTGATACTCCGCATTTTCTCGATACAGTTCTCAGGAAAGTTTGAGGGAGTAAGGGTGGTAGGTAAGTAAGTGATAGGTCGTGCAGAATTGGTCAAGAAGGTAGTTAAAATATATGTTCTTTGTTGCGAATTTGACTCATAATCATTACCCTCTATGCTCGCAATAGAGATGCTTTTTCCCCTCCGGCTTTTCTTGGTTTGTAACACCAAGGATATTACGGGTTTAATTATATTTAAGTCCGCTTTCTTGGCATTTATTTCCTTATCTCCAGCCGACGCAGAAATAGAATGAATTACTGCCCTGCGTTTCGAAACACGGAATGCCCTGTGGATCATACAGTCACTCCATGAATGGGTGGGTGCTCCCGATGTCAGATTATAGCCGCGTTATATCCAAGAGGGCCAATCATAGACTACGAAATCGGCCGCGATCGGGGCATCACTCCGCCAGTTGTTGCGGATTTCAGAGTCATTACCATTACAGTATATCTTGGCAGTATGACAAATTGAATTCTTGTCATATAGTGTTCTACCCTGGTAGTCATACTTTATGAAAAGTTTAATCATATGAGTGCTATGTCTTGAAGAAACTGAATGAGCCAGCTTCTGTTTCGCTGTTGCTTAAGATATCTAGATATGAAGTATAAAACATACCAGAGAGTTACCTTAGAAGATGACGAAGCTATCAGCTCAACAATCTTCAGCAAACACCTCTCTCCCATGGACTTAAGCTCTGCGGATGTGAACATTCAAGTAACCATTGCCATAAGCAGTGTTGACACCCTGAACAGTGCCGCCGCGGGTGCACTTGTCCATGATACGTCCAGCAGATCGAGCAACATTTCCACTAACGATTATTAGCTGCGAGCAGAGAAATAGTTGGGATTAATATATCTTACCAAGGCGAAGACGTAGACCCCTTCCAAGCTGGCTTACCATTCACACCTTGGATGGTAGCCAAACCATGGCGACAGAAAGAGCTTCGGCCGGCCGCCGCAACGCCACATTTATGGCCTGAACGACGAGCGAGAAAGTCGATGCACCAAACAGCATCGGCGACCTATGATCAAGTTAATTACAACACTTAACTATCAGGATACTTGAGCTCAACTTACCGAGGCACTGGTTCCGGCAACGGTGTTGCAACGTACGGATCGTGTCTCCAGGATGCCTGAGTCTAAGCAAGACGTGTCAGTGTCAATCAGCAAATATTGAAGAGGAGAGTTCTCACCACCCGAGGTTTGGTTGTTAGCCAATTCAAAAGCCTCATCGGGGCTCAGGTGAGTGCCCTCTGGGTCAGCGATGATACCGTCAGCCCATGCCTCCAAGTAGAACGGGGCCGGGGCTTCGGATTTCACTCCAGCGTTGGCGACTACACCCGTAATCGCAGAGACAGCCAGGACACCGAGAGTGGTAAAGGCGAATGTAACCATGTTGACAATTATTCTAAACAGGTTTTGTTATTTCGATAATTTGAATTCTTTGTTACTGTGATTTATCTAATGTATGGGGAATAAGAAAGCTCTTATACCTATCGATGTCAAGGTGTATTGTAAGTTCCCTGTCGTGTACAATGACGCCTCACGCTATGAGAGGTCACAAACATGAGCCCAACAGATCCACCGTCACATTCAACAGCATTAGATGAGATCTTAGTGAAGCTCATTTTCCAGCTCTATAGTTGTTAATACGGATCGGACTGGGTTTGCTAATCGTTTTGAGCACAGCCTTTGCCCTACGGCTTATGTGGGCCTGCCGTTTAGGAGGATGGTGGCAACGTGGTAGACATAACAGTTCACAACGGGGTTGCAAGCATGAATTTATGTCGCAAAGCCTGGCAGCCAACGCAATTTAGATAGCTATGTAAAAAGCTCAGGTAGAGCCTTGGATGGTATCGGTTTGCTAGCCAGTTCGGTACACTATATTCAAGGTAGCTTCTTCGTATGCGAAATGGGAATAGCTTCATTTGATATGGACATCACGAACTCACCAATCAGCTGGACATTTTAGCGCTGAAAATTCGACAAACCTCGCCAGTTCTGGTGTAACGTATACTTTGCCTGCTCTGATGTCTGGTGGAGCAATTTTGAGACCCCTAGTAGTAAGTCCTGGGGAATAGAAGTCTTTTGATTTGTCAAGGTACGGATCTATACGCTAAGTCTATCTCGTACACTCGTCCGAATTCGCTGAACTATACGGTAGCAGACATGCCTATAAACCTCGATACTTCTATATTTAGCCTGTTTACGTGATACCTCCGACCCGTCTTGTTTCGACATATCAAAACTCATATCCCCCTGGTTAGATCGGGCTGTCTTATCAAGTTACACGACTTGTCGTTTCCGTATATAGCAAAACATCCTACCCGAAAGCTGGCTATTCTCGGATTTTGACATCTTATGCATGTAACCGCCGATGTCTCAGGCTGTATATTGGACTATGAGGCTGTACCTCAGCCAGTGTCACATACATTGTTGTGGGCAGGAGTAGCAAACACTTCTCGGCTTCTTCAGCCTAAACGCGATTTAGAGGTCCGTACTTTTTTTTGCTTGGGTGAGTATAGAGACCACCCAATATTGGACTTTGTGCTAAATTGACATACAGAATGTACCGTGATACCCTAAGCGAACCTCCAGCCCCATTCTACTATGAGACTGAAGGAAACCATCTTAATTCTGCTTGTGAAATTTCTAAACCTCCTGTAGTTGGCCTCCCTGTAGGACACTGGTAGCTGATTGCTTCGCCGCGTGCATGGCTATCTGGAAGAGGCTTGGTCCAACGCTCACTCTCGCAACCCCAAGCTTGCCTAGCTCAGCTGTAGACAAAGCGCCTTTGGTCTGACCCAATCTAATAGCAACACGACCGTTAAGCTCATGTACTAACTCTCGCACCTCGGCTTCCGTGAATCCTGCTCCATAGCCACGCCAGAAAAAGATGGTCGTGGCTCCTGCGTCCAAATATGCCTTGCCCCGCTTGAGTGCCTCCTCAACTCGTGCATCGTGGTCTAGACCCGGTGCATCGCCCAGGGCAAAGATGTCACAGCGCGCGTTGATGACAAAATCTGGGCATCCTGCCGCAGCCGCAGCTTGACGTGCCAAATGGAGGCGGTGAACCTGTCGGTCAATTGAATAAAGGGATCCTTCAATCCCTTTGCCAAAGCCTTGAGACGGTATGCTGTCTTCAAGATTGGCTCCATGTGCACCAACCTGTACAGCCGCGGCCACAGCCTCACGAATACGGAGTCCGTAACCGTCCTGGAGATCGACAGAAAGGGGCAAGCCCGCCCGGGCAACAATAGGGGCGAGACTCCGGATAGCGGCAAGGTTCTGCTCCATAGTGAGTTCTTCATCCTTTATGCCCAGGGAAGCAGCGAACGCCCATGAGGCCGTTGCGATTGCTTTGACCGGCTTGGAGGATTCGGTGTTAATGCTGAGAACCATGTTAAGAGACGCAATATCCCAGACATTGGCTAAGATGAGGGGTTGAGGAGGAACATGAAGAGCCTTGAGAGTTTTCGCGAGCTTGTTGGACTCCATTGTTGCTATGTCTGATGAACCACAGATTTGCTATCTATTCTTGGTTTCTACAATCTGAATCACTTGTTTCGCCGTGATATTGGCGTTTATATGTTTTTGCATAAAGTCTCACTGTGCTTCTATTCTCGTGATGCTGGGTCTTCTGTCACCAAGGGCGTACTGTTGACATGTGGTCAGCATCTGCAATACCGCATCTTTATGTCACGGTATTAGCGTCGATCTTGGGCCTTGCAAGGCTAGCCTAGTGTCAGTGACCAATCTTTCAATAGACTAATTCATTTCTTGCTAGGAAGATATTTAGCTCTTATCCTGACGTGGGAACAGATGGGTGGAAATGCGGAATCTTTCCTCACTAGACTGCCTTCCTATTGGACGAATCGATGCACAGTCACCGAGATGTGAAGAGTCGGACATTTTTACGTTATGTAGGCCGATTTGCAACACTAATGAGTATAGCACCAATTAGAGCCAGACTGCAAAAAATCCTCGGCAAATGTGGGGTTGGCTGCTGCGAGTGCTTCGGGCCTCAAACAAGCTCTCAGGGGAAACTTGCCTCGGTAGATGTGGTTTTGGCAACGAAACATGTAGAGAGAGTGGTTTGATGTGTCATTGCTTTTTAGTTTTTTAAGATGGGAGAAATTATGCGTGCTATAACCTTATGAGACTCTCATTGACCTGGGATTAAGCAGCCTTGAGACTGCCAAGACCAAAAAGCTGGCCGACGGGTACAAGTTCTCCGGCGCTAAGGGGACAGGACGAATTAGCTAGATTGTCTAGTATATCCTAGGTTGATCAAGCGTTGCTTCGCCGCCTCATCACTGAAGGCTAGGCGTCACCTGTCTCATTTCAGTCACACACATAATGAAGTAGAATGGTTATTCTACTCGACGTGGACCCCTTTCCCAAGTCTCTTCCCGAGAGTTCACCATCCATACTTCTGAATCTGCGCAACAATGTCGGACCTCAAGCCCGCCACCGCACTCGACCCGAACGTGTGGTATCAGGTCACGGAAGAGGCTGTGGACAGTAGCTACGACAAAGATTTCAAGGGGATGCTACAAGCAAACCAAAATTCGACGGCAGGCGACGATGATCTCCACGTGTGGCCGACAAAGAGGAACAACAAGAGCGTCGAGGCGTACTGGCAATTCGTGAGTATAACCTCCTCCTCTCTCCTGACGGCCACTGATGTGTCGATAACCAGCAACCAATCACGAAAGTACCCGGCCGTTACGCGATCCGATATTCTCAAACCGAAACAGCAAAACAGCTTTCTGTGTGTCTTGTAGCCGATGCCTCCGACCAAGATAAAAGCACTCGCCCTTGTCTACTCGATGCCAGCGACGACGAAACACAGCAATGGGATATTGCCGAATGGGCCTCCAATAGCACCTACCGATTCGTGAACGTCAAGAATGGGACAAAGTCCTACATGGACGTTATTCCGAATGGGCCGGTCTTTATGAATACTGATGTTGGAAATACGACGTATCAGAGTCGGCAACATTGGCTGATGACAAGCGCGATGGAAGTGAACGATAGTGCATACAGTACGATTGCTTCAGGAGTAAGTTGGGATTCCAGTCCTGCTTTGATGCCACAAAGCGTGTCGCTCAAATCTAACAATTGGCAGACGTCTACAGGGTCATCTACCACAGCAACCGGAGAAGATTCCTCTTCAACCTCCGATTCGGCCGCTACATCATCTAGTCACAAGGGGCTGTCATCTGGATCGATAGCAGGCATTAGTATTGGATCTGTACTTGGAGTTACCGCTCTCTCACTGGCAGCTTTCTTCGTATGGAGGTCCAGGAAGAGGAAGAGTCAATCATCCAGAAAGACCGCAGAGAACTCTTACCAGAAGGATCAAAGCACGCCTGAGATGGGATTAGCTGCCCCGATGACCCCTGAAGACGTTGGCAAGCCACAAGAAGGTTCCGAATTGCCTACTGATCCTCTTTATGCAGAGCTTCCTGCAGAACAGAGGTTTGAACTGCCATGAAGCATATCTATTTTTTCCTTTCTATTAAGGTGGTTTCATTTGTTAAGCTTGTAATTCTAGAATTGGGATACGCACTTCGCGTCCGACTCCAGGCTCTGGAAGAGAGATCAGAGACCGTACTATATAATTCAATATCTAATACACCACATCTCAAAAGATGTTTGACCATGAGAACGCACCTTGCCAGCAGCTCGGGGATAAAACACACTGAACGGAGCGCGAGTACCGATGAAGTGATACAAAAGGTGGAGGAACGTTTTCTTCCCGTATTGTACTACATTCACCACTTTATTAATCCATACGGCTGGATTTTGTTTATCCTGTTTGATGGCTCAAAACCTGCCCCTTACATTCTATAGCATGCTGTTCTACAAATGGCGAATATACCTAGTAATCGCGTTCGAGCCACTGGTCGCACGCTTTGTACAACTTCCTAAGTTGCGGTTCAACCGAACAGAAATGATCAAACATAGTTGGATCAACAGAGTAGAAAAACCTCAAGAGAGCGACGATACTGAAGTCACCATAAGAAGCTTCACACGTCAGCATGGAGAACATTAGGGGGCACAAAAGCCTGGCTTACGAGCATGGCCCGTCAGGAATGGCCCTGGTTTCTTTGCCAGTGAATCTCCAACATCGCGACAGATATCATCGAGCTCATTCCAAAGCTGCTGGCTCACATGCTGAGCGGAGTAGAGCTCCAAATCCATGCCGAATTTCCTCGTACGTGTGTCTGTATAGTACTGTGCGCTGGGTTGCGAAAGGATTCTCTTGGGCAACAGGTAAGCCCATAGTGGTCGGCTGGCTATCAAGAGCTTCTCCGCCAGCTCTTCGACTCTGATCGTGGCCTTTGTTCTCCGATGGAGTTCAGGCTTGTGGTAGCGCTTCTCTAGAGCTTCGGCAATGACTCTTGAGCCCATCACACCCTTTGTTGCTTCACCCTCCCGCAGCAATATGCAAGGGATTGTATACGGGCTTGTGGGGGCCGCATTGGGTACAAGATTACTACAAAGGACGTCAGTGAATATTTTTAGCATCATTCATGACGAGGGAAACTCACTGAGCCTGCAGCTTTTTGCTGATCTCTGGAAACTCGAGCCATTCAGTGGAATAAGGCAACGCTTTGAAGTTCAGGATAAGCCGGGCTGGCGGGGAATAATCAGCATGGCATCCCTCAGTTCAAGAAGTGACCTGTCGTACTTTTCCAAGCATTTGGAGACCACGACTTGCGTGCTATACTTGGTATATCGTAAAGAGTGATTGCCGATCGACCAGCTGCCATGATTACTGCGAGTGGCAGTAGGTCCACAATCAAGGCTGACTCGTAGCTTTATGGGAAATTCCAACCCCTCTCCATAGTTAGGCGCTTTTGAATAGACCCCTTCCGTATTTAGTAAATTTTGAAGCCTCAGCCAAACTATGACGCCCTGTGGATAACATGGCGGTGGGCCAATATGGGGTCGGACATGTTTATGTCATACTACCCTTGACCGGCCGATAGCCCCGTCGGCAAATTACTAGCCTCCATTCTCTCCGGCTGTGTATTGCTATTCCCGACTTTCTAGTTCGTGCTCTTTAGAAGAAGTTCAGTCTTTTATCTTGAGATATATACTGAGTCTAACTCATTTTATATCGTGTATTCACCTTCAGTAAACACGTTGGGTGAATGCTATTTCGCAGGCATACAAACAGCTCTCTTTCAATAATCACAATGTCACCTCAAGCCGGAAGCCCCAGTTCCCCAAACAGCCAAGCTGAAAAGGAGGTAGGTGTCGGAATCGGATCACTTATGTCAACGAGTCTGTTCAACCTAACCGGTGACCCTCAGGACCGCCGTAAACGCAATCGAGAAGCCCAGAAACTCTTTCGCAAGCGGAGAGGAAAAGCCGATAAAGCCCGCTTAGAGCGATCAAAACGCCTTGAAGGTGTTATAGAGAGGATGAGTACCGTTATGGTAAATTTCGCAGACCGACTGCTACAACAAGGCACTTTGCAGCAGTATCCTGCTTTGATGGCGAGCCTTCAAGGAGTGATGGCGGAGGTCCTTGCTTTGGCTAATGAAGCTGGGAGTTCCGAAGAAGAATCTGGCAACCCCGGAGAGGAATCTGATAGCTCTACAAATCAGGACAGAACCTCCGAGGGAAAGGCGACACTATCGGGTTCACTTCCTGATCGAACTACTACCTGGGATACTCCGATTCCTGCCTCAAGCGAACAAGACGCCATTTTCTATCCAATGGTTCCGACACAAACTTTTGCCGTTCCAGGCCTACCAGTCGACTATTCACGGTATATGCAAGTCTACAGGCAATGAAGACACAATGATGACGACAGCTCAGATTGAGCTGATGAGGTCCCCGGAGGACTGCCACTGACTTCTGTAGAGGGATACATAGCTTAACTCCCGGTTCTGCTGCTTTCACATTCTACTGGAACAACTTGTATGCTTCTGTGAAAACTCCATAATGGTCTATCTGCTTGAACTAAAAGTCAACAGTAGCCTATTTGACTCACTAGTAGCTACAGGGCCGCTCGAATACTGTCCTGACGGTCGTTGTTGGACAGCGAGCTTCGTCGAATACCATCAATTTATCCCAACATTATCGCCCCCTTCCTACCCTCGCTTCCTCCAGATCTACGCGTAACGAATTTCATCTGACGCCGAAATCACATTGCGTATCACTTCGTGGTACGAAGTCTGGCGCTGTTTTAGACCGCATCGACTTCCCCTTGGATTGCAACATGTGCAGACCAGGCCGATCGGGACGATTAAGAGTTGGAACAGATGACGGAGGCCTAGGACGTAGCACAGAAAGGGATCACAGCTTCGCATCACAGAATTATAGAGGATCTATTGGGACGCAGGAGAAAGAAGCTATGAGCACTTGCCAGGCATGTCTTACTTTAGATAGCCAGTCACGGCGAGGATTTCCAAGAATTCAAGCGTAACCCGCCGGCGAACAACGCAAAATGATCCATGGATACATCGACGAGCTCCAACGAACGCAACAGCATACCGCACACGACCGAACCTGTATATACACACGCGGAAGAAGAGACCAAGTGCATTGATGCACGCTCAGGGACCATGAGGCAGCGCATCGCCGTGAGAATAAACAAGAATACAAGATCAATCACGAGCATCCACGATCCAAATTTCGTAACCGACAACTACAAGTACTCCTATTCAAGGTTATAACCTTTATTCTGTTCGTCGTCGTCGTCGTCGTCGTCGTCGCCGTCATTGTCATTCTCAGTCGGAGGTTGAGTAGGGCGGCAGCTTGGGTCGACTACATATATCGTGTTAGGCCTCATGAGTTTCGTGTCTGGTATCAGTGTTCTTACCAATATGACCATCGTCACCTCCTCCGCCTCCGGGGTACCTGTTGAAGTATGTCTACACCTGTAGTTCCATGTTGGTACCGCATCGATTGGAGACATTACGGAAGTGGCTCGACACCAGTAACTTACCTGATTTGTGACTAGAGGGACATCAACCAAATCGGGTCTTCCCAACCCTCCCTGATTCGCGAAATACTATCTTTGGGTTAGCACCTGTATCACGGAACTTGCACTGGTCCAAGACTTACCATGTTATGGCCACGGTCAATAGGAGAATATAAAGCTCCTTAGTTTGTCCACGGGAACGAACTTCCTTTCGCCCCAGGAGCATGGCCGAGGTTCTTGAAGACCTGGCCAGCACCGGTGTATATGTCGAGGTGAACCAGATCGGCGAGGAAGTCAGAGTCATAATGCAAAAAGAAGCTTTGTGGAGGTCTAAAAGCTTGATATTAGGCAATCGTGTGAGCAAAGGTTGTTATGCTTAAATAGTGGATAAATCGTGTTCTTTACAATAGTTCAAGCAGACCTCTGCGAGGGATACTGCACCTTACGATAGAACCAGATCAGCCCTCCAAGACCCTTCGACATCGGCAAAGCGAACATTTGCCCGATCCCAACCCTCGATTCCTTGGCTTGACCTACATTCACCAAGCCAGTCTTTATGTTCAGCCAGGCCGTGATTTTAAGATCTTATTCCAAGTAAAGAGTGTCTTCACGCCCACCACCGCCGATGTCTGCGATCTGCATGCCCCGGTCAAAGATGTTAACACCCCAACCTTCGGAATAAATATCTCCCATTACCACGCCGGCTTTGGCGAAAACGATCTTGTTAGCCTTCTTCTCGTAGTTGTTCTTACACATAGTCAAAGCACCACTTGCTTTGTTTGGACCAAGTTGTCGCATCGTCCATCGCCGTCCCAGTCTGCCACATGAACTCTTGACCTTGGGCCAAGAACTGAGAGAGCAACGGGGATGCATTGATCCCACTCAGTTGGGCTATGGATATTGGCAAAAAGCTCGCCGTCGTGCCCATCCTGGTCAATGTAGATGTAGTCATCACCACAAGTTCCTGTTATGTCACAATAATATTTCCCATCGGCCTTTCGCTGGGTGCCTCGGCTTCCGGTATTCTTCCAAACGTAGACATTGTAGTAGTCGGCTTCTTCCTTTATGCGGATATAATCGCTTTCCTGATCCGTAACTGCGACCGAACTTAATCTCGTTCCTTGTTTTGCCGGCAGCGATTCCAGGATGCATGACGCCAAAATGGGTCCAGTTGGAACGATGGTAGTCTTGTTGGACCAGTGCGCCACATCGCTGTATGAAGCAGCCTTGACAGAGTTTCGGTTGACGCTGGTGCTGAATCTACAGGCCACAGGCTGTAATCCAAGGACCTGACGCTATAGCAACAAACCCTGTACTTTATGGATCTGAAGCGGTAGTCCATGGGTCGGTCGCAACGTCGAGGACCATGGTCATAGGTGCCTCGATCTCAGGCATGATGGCAAAAAATAAAGTCTAGGTGAGTCCGGCTAGAATAATATCGCCAATAACGTGTCCCTCGCCATCTTTCATAAAGACATCCCCGCCATCGGTGTCACTCTTCCATGGAGATAATAGCGCGATCTTGTTAGATTCTATGATGGAGTAGTGAGTGCTTGCTCGTCACGGAAAGAAATTTCGAAGGTTGTACCGTCGCAATGATCGAGACTTTCCAAAGCTACTCCGTTTTCCTGTTGTATTATTGTTCGACTAGTGTCCAACATCTGTTCGTTCTCACAGAGTCCCTCCTTCGCAGACTCAAACCGCTTCATCAAACGAAGCGCAGTGAGACGAACTTCCAAGTCAGGACACTTCATGATTATAAAAAAGAGCATTGGAGTGTAGGCCAATTCAAACGTAGACTGCGACGTATATAGATGAGAATCTCGACTCAGACGGATGACAAGTTGCAGTATTGACTGAAAGCTGTCAGTGTCCTCATCAGCATCATAGTCAGCAGAAAACCCTAGACGACAGAGCTCAATGCGCATGAACAGGGATGACTCCTGGGCTCGGTAAAGTGGAGACGCAGTGTCGATATCGAGTCCTTGGAAGAGCGTTTGCCAAGTCTCTAGTTGAGAGAAGACGAGATTTCGCTCCTCAGACGTATCGACGGGAACCCGGCGGTGCTCTAGATAGCAGAGTCGCACCGCACGATTGAAAATATCGTCCATGGTGTATTGTGCATCCTCCATGCAGTAGAACTTAGACGGTATCATATAGCTCAAGGGTGGCATCCTGTCGGTCTCGACATCCTCAGGGCCAAAGAGCATAGGCACAGCGGTGAGACGCCGGAATATGGGGAGTAAGTACTGTCGAGCCCAAGGGCTGCCACACTTGTCCATAATTGCAAGGCCATGTTGACAGTGCTGGATGGCAATCTTGTTGTTTTCCCGCAGATACTCGACAGCGATAAATAAGATACATACGATCAATACTAAAGGTTCGTCGTGTATTGATTTGAGGCGATCAATAGCAGCTGTGTAATGATGTAAAGCAAACATCTTTGGGTAGGGGGCCAGCTTTTTAGTCTCAGCAGACTCAAACATGGAGCTGATTGACAAGAGGGTGTGTTTAACCACGGGCTCAGACTCGCTAAGCTGCATGACCAGATGCGTCCAGAAATAGCCGTCTCTAGCGCTAGCTAGACGGGGTGAGATGACTCGATCGAAGTATTGGAGCGCTCTTCGTTCAGTGACCGGAAGCAGAGATTGTGTGCTGGGAGCCCCCCTTGGCAGCAGGACTCTAGGGTTCGGCCGGTCTTGAGGATTTTTCTTCTGCCTGTAGCCATCACACTTTCGACCTGTACTTGTGCAACGATGACAGGCAGGCCATGTCTCGTCACATTTGACCCTGCGGACTCTACAATATCTGATATCAGAGGGGGTGCTTGCAGTATTTTTCGGCAATCTGTAGACCTACTTGCAAGTGAGACATGCCGTCTTGACCCTTTCGATACCTTGGCGCATGGTGCTTGGCTCTTGTGGTATGTTCAGTAAGCCTTCTTTTCCGAGGAAGCCAATAGAAATGTTGGTTAAATGCGGGATGTGGTGTTTACCCTGCTTTTGAAGAAGTAAGCAAGCCCCAGTTTTCGACTCGGGTGGCTGGTTAAAGGCGGGTCGGCTCGAATATTATGAGGATGCCTCAGGTTCCATCAACAATCTCTTTGGCTGTCAAGAGCTCAACCCTGGTCCAAGAGGGGCCTTAATTTAATGCCTGCCAAGCACAGCGCTTTACTCCTTTTAGCAGTAGTCGTTTCAGATTCCGAACGGACTAATCAGAGAACGGAGATGGCCATGTAACACTTGGCCAAACCCGCAATTACACCAGAGAAAGACGGGATTACTTTTTACTTTTGTATAATATCCGGCATAAATAGAACTGAATGATCGGATGGAAATTTTCTTCTGATTTTCACAAGCGAATATACGAGCAATCTTACTGCTTTGTGATCCAAGCCCAGCATTGACACTGGGTCTTCGTGCCTCACTAAACAAAATTTGCTACCCTGGAATGTCCTAAGTTGATACACTGAAGTGCCACGTGATTTGAAAGACAGAACAACAAATTTGCTACCGTTGTGCGACAAACCACGCGGGAAGCTCCCATGGGTGAGGTTAACATCAAGACTTCCCAGAAAGTTGTACTGTACGCCCTGATATTAATATATAAACTTAGTCATGATGAAAAAGGATTTCTTACTAAGCTAGAGCATCAATATGTCAATCGCATTTTCAACGGGGCACAAATGTGACAAAAAGAGTAGCTTGCATAAGCGCTTTAATCATAGGTGGCGATGCACACAAAGCGAATTCTTTCACGTTTATTAAGGAACGGAAACGGTACGATCTGTCCCACGACACTTCACTTGCAGTTAGTTAGCTCCTAAAACGGTTGGGCTATACCGGCTGTGGCTGGCAGGAACGGCACATGGCTAATTGGGAAGTAGGCGTTGCTTTAGATTTACAGATCTAAGCCTCATTTACGCACGATGGGTCTATACAACCCTGAACCACCATTTGGCAGAGCCGAAACTGTCTGAAAATACCTATCAAGATTGATATTTTCATTTCTAAAAGTAGAGCTGAATATCCCCGTGGAATAAGACTATATCGTCAAGGAAGAATGACCGTTCTAGGATATTCGAAGGCGTTTGATACATCGCTTGGCAATGCAAGAAAAAGCGTCACGATATTCAGAGCGCCTGGTTCCTTCCAGGGACCTCTCAATATTTACTTGCTTGGTCGTTCAAAGGGTGATCAGTCATCCTAGCGACTATGTATTGGCGAGCTCAGTAAGTATGTGGCGAAGATGAACTAACTGAGCCAGCCTCACGCTTCGGCTACCACTGAGCTACGCATAACTCTCCGAATAGCCGTAACTCATGCCAAATGAGGCTTGATACTAATTCTGGAGCCAGCTTCGTCTTGTCATCGACTGCTGCAACTGACCGGTGCATACGCCCGAGATTTGCAGAGACTTCTGAGGGAAATGAATAGGCAAAACCATGTCAACACGAGATAGCCATGATCAAATGAGTTTCAAGGAGCGGACTGAATATATCTAGAGTAAGAGCAACGGATTTGGGGACCAATGCTTCAACCGGGACAAAGTATCTGTAGCCTGAGTACTTAGCCACGCCTCTATGGCTAAACGGACGCTGCGAAATTCAGAGAACGAGCAAATGACGTGCCAAGAGGACCACTGGAACTGTCGAGGTTAATGTCTTAAAACTCAGCCAGCCACTAAACAGACTAAAACGGCTTGCTCGCTTGTTTGTCAACGGCATGCGCCATGCCGGACGGAACAGACGGTTATTGTCCCGAGATCGCTTCTTCCCGCCACTAAAGTATACCAAATCCCAAACAGTATTCGGAAGCAAGGAGGGCATGGAAATATTCAAGGTCAATGATCGGTTTACACGTTGGCCGCAAAGTGGATTCTCTGAGGCGGGCTGGCAATCCAAAAACGGCCAAGCTGAGACATCACAGCGGTTTTCACCGCCTTACTTGCTGCGCTGTTCAATTCGGCACTGAGGCCGATAAATTTGAGGCTATTCAGACATGAACTGAAACCAGCTAGAGCCTTTTGGGACAATCCGACAGCCGATTCTACTCCCAGTGAAAACGAGCACATGGTGGTTTCGCAGTATTGCTTGATTCTGGACCCTCTACATCCCGCTGCATATAACCTATTGCCAATGATTGAGTGAAATGAAGCCAAACGACCCACATATGAGTCAAGGGTTCCACACCGGCCACATAGACGCAGCAGCGTCTATTCTCATTGGCCACGTGAAACTACATCCCTCTGCGGACTGACCGGCACGTCAGAAGTAACGACTGAGATCTGTCTAATAGTCCTACACGAGATCAAAGGTACTTATCCTGCAGTGAGACCTACGCCTATATCAAAGTATTATTGATCATGCAGCTTGCTAATCGTGCCCTCGGCTTCCACTATAATTCCTTAGCAATACAGGTATCTATGGCAAAGACAAGCCTGTCAATCAATTCTGGAGCAATAGACCCACAGATACCTCAAATGTGCCTCCTCTCCCCCTGAGGGATGCCCCAGCGACGTGAGAATTCATTGATAACACAAGACTACTTGCTGCAGCCACAGAAGTCTATCTTCGGCCTTGGGCGGCGGAGTTACATTCCGTACAAGGCGTCAAGGCAATTACACTGACTGGGGTCGTGGTCACAGCGATACATTCTGTTGATCGTCATGGTGTACAGTAATTGGAATCCGAGACATCCCCATCCTAACCACTAGATGCGCGGCCCCCTCCATCACAGACGGGTTGTCCGTCAGCCTGATATTTCGAATTCATTGTTACCTTCCGTCAAAGCGGCATTCAGTTCAATGACCCACGATGTACAAGCCCCGGAAGCCCTTACACAATGGGCCTGAATGCGTAAGGAGTCCAATAACCCATGCTTCGCCCTGATCTGGCGGTTGTGGCGTTCACCTGGGCTGGCTGGTCTAAGAAAGTGCAGTTGTGGTCAGCGCGATTTGCTTCCACTCATAAGGCCTATTAAACGTTGATGGCAAGCAAATTTATATTGCTAAAGCATTCAGATCACCTCTTGTTCTTTTCATCCTGTATCACTCACATTTTCCTTCCATATTCTACACAGACACTAGAATGTCTCTTCTGATCGGGAAAGGCGATACCATCTATGTACGTGATGTGGAACTGGACAATCAACCAGTTGTCGTTGAATGGCAAAAATGGGGTGTTGCCCGCGCTGAAAGGTACATCCCAGCTCAGTACCGTGGCAGGGATAGCACCAATCACGGCAAGTCCCTTCATGGAGTATTCTGAAGGTCAATATTAACTCTGGGTTAAGAAATCTCGGGACGAATCTTCATTCAAGTTAACAAAGCCGATGATTTTCGTCACAAGCATGATCGCTCCAAAGATATGTACACCGTACGAATCGATCGGGACTTCCAATATGGCCAGAACAAAGAACAGACGAAGCGCTTTCTAGTGTTTCACAATAAAGACAACGAACCATATCAAGTAGCTCTTCTTCAATAGGCATTATAGCCCGTAAACTGACGAGTTTTAGTGTCGTTTTGTGGAAAGCCTCATGGCAGCAGCAGGAGAACAGGCGGCAAAGGTCGCGCACAGCATGGGTATTGATGGCGGTAGAGAAATTGTTGAATGGGCAAAGACATACATGGGAGATGACTTACGAGAGTTTTAAAAGGGCACTTAAGACTCAGTCGAAACTTGCGGCTTTAGTAGAACGACACGGGTACAATGTTCGAGCTTACTATCCGATCGGCTGAGAAGATGAATTCCAAAGCATATGGTGGTGGACTTATCGCTTCTAGAGTCGTCTGACTGTAGCTGTAATAAGACTAATATCTAAGATCTCAGCATAGAACTATAATCTCCATCCCAGCGCATTTAACTATAGGGTTCCCGTTGAAATCGGCCCTTCCACCCTTCCAGGGACGACGACATTCTACCTGCTCCAGACACCCCGATGCCCATTAACATCAATGGCTTCTACATAGGTATCGTTTGGACCACCACCTAAAAGTCATTTAGTTTAATACATAAAGAGATCATTCTGCCTACCAGATAATGTAATCTCCTTGTCCTCAGGAAACGGGACTCCTATTTTAACTGTGAAGATCCGTGGTTGCGGGTTATTGTTTGTGTAGATGACCCTGATCTTGTGCGACTCGCCACTCGATGGACTAGAGTCGGCTCTGCCATTCTCCAGGGTTCCTCGATCCTTGAACAAGCTCACGTGTGATACAGTGGTGTGGAGCTGGATGTTGAGAACATTATTGTTGAAGACGACGACAGTCGTGTTTGTAATAGATTCTGTCATCTTTGTGTCAGATAGTAAATTAAAGGTTAATCTGAGTATAAGAAGCAGAACTTTTGTTCATACGAATTGTGCTTCAGGGAAGTATAATAGGTTTTAACCCTTTATTTCGTTGAAGTGAGATCAAGATTTCCATAGCCCTCGACCAGGTCCTCACCGCTGTCAGCCACCATTACCACAAATGCAAGCCACAATCTGCTTGGTAGCTTTTCCCTCTATGAGGAAGAGCTTACAGAAGTGACGGAATAATTATGTATAACACTGCCGGTACTCTGATTAAGTGTTCATGAGACTGACCGGTCATATCTTTGCAGAGGGGGTTGAGGTCCCATTGCGCCTCATACATGGATTGGTAAGCGATAAGGGAAAGAATCAGCGCATGCTCAGGTAACGCAATATTCTTGGCATATCCATACATGTTTCACTCTCAGCTCTTGCTAAGAAAACATATAACGCCACAAAGCCGAAGCGGGAAGCTTGCATTAGCAGCAGGCTTAAAGTTTCTCAACAGTATCACGTTTTTCAACCTATCATACAGCTGTCTTTCCCTGTCCGCTTAAGCGGGCGGTTCGAGCCGCAGCGCGGACGGGATGGCAAACCTTAGTGAATCAATCACCTGGAAAGAGCATTGTACATGCCTGCATCTTGGCAAGCATTTTGATAGCTCATAAACATGACAATCTCAGAAATATGCCTGCCTTCAGGAGCTACAAAGTTGTTCGAGCAAGGTAAAGAAAGGTCTTTTTATGCAGATGTGAAGGAAGCTCAGCCATCAAACAGTTGTATCTATATCATGTTCTGCATCTATTATCTGAAGTCTCGCAAAGATGTCTTGACTGTCTGGGAATTCCTTCAAGTTTAGCAACTCCAAGACTTAACCTACCTCACCGATATTACTCGAATGTGGCTGGCTGTTTGCAAGATGCTCTTACGTGTTGTCAGGACAAGACCGCAACTAACGAGTGGTGGTGTCATTACCAAATGGAGGCTTGCAGCCGTCTAAGCATATATCGTGATCTTCCAACTGTCGAGACGAATAGACCTGTCATAATTACACTGGTCTCCGAGCTAAGACCAGCATACCTTAGCGATGTTGACTACTTGATCAGCAGTCGGGATATACCCGACTCCTCAGGTATTGAAGTGGTTGACCTATGGTCACGCGCATTGCTACTCTAGCTATTCTACCTTTCGTAGCTAATTTGAAACATCCCGAGCACTTCAGCCAGCCACATAATCTCCTTTTGAGTTTTGTGACGGATTAACTTAGTAGACTTAGCGTGGTGGAGCGGATGGCGATTCTTGTAAGAATAGTCTAGGTTGTCACATTCCTCAGAAGCCGCCGTTAAAGTGCCAATCAAAGTCGCAACCAGTCTCTTTTCATCCTTCAATTGAGACATACCAGGCCATGGGGACAGCCGACGTGAAAGATCTACATATGCAATCGTCAACTGTACTGAGGTACTCCACTCGTGGCGGTTGACGATTTATAGCCAAGTATGGTGCGATAATCTGGTGTAAAACCTGCAGTCACAGACCTCAGCCAGCCACACTCAGCCTGGTAAACTATAGAGACTATTTTTTGTGTGTGATTGAACTTTGATGGCCGATAGGGTATTCGCCATAATCACAGCTACTGACGGGGCTTATACCTAAATGTCTGTAGATGCAGAGCTCAAGTGGGCAGACATTGGCTTCACAGAAATAACACGGCGCCCAAATATGCCGCATATTCGTTGCCACATAATAACCACCTTCGTAACTTGTACTAATGGAAGGCAGGTCCCGCATCAGCCAGCCATATGGCTCTTCACTACGGTGGGCATCATGCTTTAAAGTTTGGAATTTAGGAAACCCTACAAACTTGGAAGACAATGACCAAGCACTGAGTAATTGAATTACTCGTATTTAGCTATCAAAAATCTAGCTTATAGCATATAGAGCGATTCAAACAAGGATAGAGCGCGCTGAGCAGTCTAGTTGGCTCCAATCTAGCATTGTAATCGGCAATTTGCCGTTCCAGACGACATGCATTGATGCCTCCACAGCTATCCTCACCGATTTGCGGCACAATCTTCCTCATTGTGACATGATCCAATACGGTTCCCTGTGTAAATAGCCATGATAGGATAGCTTAGACATAGTTGGAGTCACGGCATGCAGGCGGGTGTGCATAATTCGAGATACTCCATGGTAGAGATGCGAGGGGGGGAAATGCAATAGAATCAGAACGGCCCAGAAACACCGAGCGCTTACATCAGAGACAGCAACGCCTCCAAGTCCAAGGAAATGATATATTAAGAAAAGATAATCCTAGCTATGAAGTCGCGAACGCCTCCAAATAGCTCGTGATTCAAGTCGGTGAGTGTCATCGGCAATGCTTGCGCTGGCCCCGGGATTAAGCTACCGAGGTTTTCGCTATTCTATCCTCCTTTCTCTATGGTCATGGAGTACATGAGGCAAGGTAGTACGAAGTATATAAATCAAGCACAATCACCCTCGAATCCTAACATCTCATCACTACAAACATTTCTCTACATTTTATATCCTCTTTACCAAACAGTCTTACTTTACATCTCAATCATGTCTGTCCAATTCCTAGGAGAGAACTCTGCCACTATCGCACTTGGTGCAGAAGTCAAGGACATCAAGTTCAAATACGACTCTGGAGATGCGGTCATCGCAGAAGGTTCAAAGGCCAACCTAAAGGGTGAGGCATACGAAGCATTCGTCACCTACAACAACGACGTTATCAAGCGCTTCCAGGTCACAACCGGCTATACCTTCAAGAGGAATGCTTCTGCCACAGTCAAATGTGAGGCATCAAATCCGGAAAACTGGGATCAGGTTTCCGTGTTTCTAATGTTGGAAAACACTAACAATATATATAGTCTCGATTGCGCAGACTACCATTTCTGTGATCAGCGAGTCTGGTCTTGGAGCCGAGCTCAAGCTTGTCGTTTAGTGGCTCAAGATGTTGACAGCTCTAGAGGAATCCGGGGCTAGGGACCGAGGGGTTACACAAGTGGAACCCCAAGTTATCATTCATTAGTCGCAACACGATGTATTCAACATACTATTGGGGAGATACTAAATGAATCACAATCTCTTACACATAATCCGCCCTCTTGTACCTGTTGCTTCGTTCGTCGTTGAACGACAGAAGTCCGATATATCGGCCACCGTGACTAGTTTTGTAAACCTCTTGGGGATGCTAAGCGTGATTTTCACTGTAGTATACACAAATTTTATGTGTGTTGGCAGCCTAAAGCTTAACCTTATAGGCAGCGATCAGTTGCATAGTTGTAGTCGGTTCTTCAAAAAAATGGCGCAGATCGTGACTCCCGCGTCCTGGTAAACGTGATGGACGTGATTCTCAAAGTTGGCATCTCTATTTGCATCCTTGTCCTGAAGAGTGCAATAACGAGTCAATACAGCTGAACTCCTCGCCCAAAACTTTTATGATTTCGAAATCTCGCTCATAGACGTCGAGAAAATGAACTGTTAGATCAGCTCCTTTCGTTTTCGTGTCATGGCTTGTCTTGAGGAGCTTGAACGGGTCTCCTGCTCGCTGCTTCCCCCAGGTCTAGCTGAGCGCAGTGTAAGACGAAGCCTGCATTTCGCGAGGGTCTAGGAAGCCTTCACCCTTATTTATAGGTATTAATTAGTATAGAAGGCTTGAGCTCAACGTCATAAAGTGGAACAAAAGAAAGGTTATGACAGAACCGCCATGCATCGCGACAGTTTCTTTTTATTGTGGCTTATTTCGACAACCTGTTTAAGTTCTAGCCACGGCCGTCCATAGCCAGTCTCGAGCATCAGGATACTGAAGCTAAATAGTAGTTGATCCCGCGCATCAGAAAGATTGGCCGCTCCATCAGAGGACATAAAGTGCTTGCTGAGGATCGTAATAGCGTTAGGCGGAGGTCGGGCTTCACTTACTAGACGAGCTAGCCATCGAGATTTAGGCAAAGTATCGACAGTGATGGGGGTGTTATTTACTTCTATCGGCTGTGGTTGGACTGGATCGATGAGTAGTAGTTGCTCAAGTGCTGGATCGATGGGTACTGGTTGCCTAGGTGGCGCTTCATCGCTCAGGGATGGCACAGGAGGCCAGGGAAGGATCTCCCTTAGTGGTCGACCCTCCATTAGGGGTCGACGCAGCGGACGATGTCGACATCGAACTACTTACAATCCCGCTTTGCGTCAGGCTTTTTCGGACATTCTTGTTATCGTTTTCTATGCCGCTGGGGTAGACCCTTTTGTTCAAACCGAGTCATGAAATACTGTTCCTTGAGTTGAACCACCGTCGAGTTCGTTTTCGCTTAGACCATAATATCGAACAAGTTGCCCTAAACAGCCTGGAACAAATCGAGAAAATTGTGCGACCAACAACTGTAACTTATCACCTATACGTCTGCCAACATTATCCAGTACTTAGTTGTATCTAGATCCCTGCTTGTAAAGTTTCCTGCGATATATTCTGGAGCGAGCCTGACCCAGATGTTGTCGGGTGGGCTGAGAATGACCGAAGTGCCGGCTTCACGTTTAGACCTGGCGTTGTCTCACGATTTCTACAGGAACACAACTTGCAACTCATAGTTCAAGGTCACCAAGTGTCTGAGGATGGGTATGAGTTCTTTTCTCGGAGGTAGCCCGTCACATTGTAGACAGTTCCGGGTGCTCAAGGGCGGAGTCTTATGACAGATGTTGTGATGTCTGTTCATGAGAATATGCTTTGCTCGTTTTAGCTATGCATCAGCCGTTGTGACCGACGTGAGTAACTAATTGCGAGTTTGGCTGCCTCAGACTGCCATGTATACCAAAACACTGCACTCGAATGCGCACTCCGAGGAGAGGTACCTGTGTCCGTTCCTCGACTAGAGGCCATGATTGCACTAGCATGCCAACATAGTATCACACTTGAAAGCCTGCTCTATGGTCTCTCACTAATCTGCCAAAAGCTCATCTCCGGGTCTCGAACTTTCGATGCAGTCTACCCACAGGACATTTCTCGTAAGCGGATGGATGGGGTTTACCTTAGACTGGTGTCTTTAACAACAGTCGGGTTGAGCCATTCCACATTTATTGAAAGAAATAAATTGCTAAGAATGCGCTCTACAACTTGGAAGCACTTCCCTCCACTTTCATCATGACGCTCTTGACCTCCAAGAAGTTATCCATGCTGTACAGCCAACCCTCTCGTCCCTGACCCGAGGACTTATAACCACCAAAGGGCAAATCCCTTGCTGTAGATGGACTTGTGCAATTGATACCCACATAACCCGAGTTGAGCGCTTTGGTGACCCTCATAGCGCGATCAACGTTCTTGGTGTAAACCGATGCGTAAAGCCCATACTCTGTGTCATTTGCTTTTTGAATGGCTTCTTCTTCTGTTTTGATGACGTTGATGTTGACGACGGGGCCGAATACCTCTTCTTTCATGATCTTGGCTTTTTCATCTGTGTCAAGGAAGATGGTGGGCTCAATGAAGAAACCTCCAGTACTTTCCAAATTTCCTTTTCCTCCTAGTGCAAGTGTGCCCGACCTTTTGCCATCATCGATGTACGACATGACGGTCTCGTACTGGGTCTTGTCTGCCTGCGGGCCTTGATCAACTCCTTTATGCGTTGGATCACCCACTCTGGCTGTAGCCAATTCTTTCTTGCAGGCCTCGATGAATTTCTGAGAAATGGTTTCTTGCACGTAAACGCGAGAGGTAGCCATACAGACTTGTCCACTGTTCCAGTAAACGCTATGCATCGTGTCTTTGACAGCTTGATCAAGATCTGCGTCCTCAAAAACTATGACCGGTGATTTTCCACCGAGCTCAAGAATGATCTTCTTCAAGTTTGACTTGGCAGCTGCCTCTTGGATTGCACGTCCAGTACGACTAGAGCCCGTAAAGGATAGCGCTCGTACGTCCATGTGCGATGCAAGGGTAGCCCCAGAGGGATTGCCATGGCCTGAGATGACGTTGAAGACGCCTGGTGGAAATCCCGCCTTGTGAATAAGTTCAGCGAATTTGGCGGCGCCAAGTGGTGCTTTCTCGCTTGACTTGAGAACCACGGTGTTTCCGGTAATCAGCGCAGGAGCGCTTTTGCTCGCGAAGAACAAAAGCGACGCATTCCATGGAATTATAGCCGCGACAACTCCGAAGGGTTGGCGTAGAGTCATGGTGATATAGCCAGGCGTGTTCAGACTTGCCTGTCCTTGGATCTGCCCCCAGGCTTCGGCATAATGGTCGTAGCTTGAAGCTGCGGCATATCCCTCAAAGAACTCGGGCAGCGGTCGACCCATGGATTTGGCTTCGAGTAAAGCAAGCTCGCTATTGTGCTCCCTGATTAGGGATGCCAGTTTCTTCAAGTAACTGCCACGCTTGGCAGGGTCAAGCGCCGACCACTCGGGAAATGCGCGCTGCGCAGCTGCAACTGCTTGATTGGCATCATCTTTGGTAGCTTCGGGGACTAGGTGCAATGTGTCTTAGCATTAGTCAACCCGATGAAATGCTGTAAGGTGTTCTCACCATTCGCGACTTGGGCGCCAGTTGCTGGGTTAAAGAGGGGGAAAGTGTTTCCATCAGAAGCCCCAACCAACTAATGAGGTCAGTAGCCCAGTCTTTACTCCAGATAGTAATCTTCCTACTTTACCATCGATTAGCATGAGAGGCTTGGCCGCCTCGTGCCCGTTTGTGATGCCCATGATGATTCTGTTTAGGTATAAGTCAAGTGAATTGTGCAGGATTGACAACGGCATGAGAATCTGCTGTCTCAGCTTCTTCCCCAGTTAGCTATGACGAGTCCGTTTCACATGACATCAATAACAGCCAAACTTGGCAAAGAATCCAACATACCCAACGCGCCACCCCCGCAAGAAGAATGAGGGGGTGCTATGGCAGTGAAATGCTAGGTGCGTGCGGCACTTGGCGGGCCGAGGTAGATCATCAAGTGAAGTAGATCGCAGAGATCTCAAGATCTGAGATGTCAGCTTACGAAACTTTCCGTTTGCATTACTAGCACAAAGCGGCTTAAAGAGCTATAAAGTCCATCAATTGCTATCCAGAGAATCGTTGAGCTGATTACCGAAGTACCGTAAGGTAGTTTGCGTATCGTGACCCACAATTGTTTAAATGCACGACCAAATCAATTGACTGAAAGTATGGCCTTGCTGAGTATGTGCCAACGATGGAAGCAATTATCGTTTCTACACTAAATCTACGTAGAAGAAGCAGCTCAGCGATGCTTTTTTTTACTAGATACCTGTTGATGCCTCTTTTGCACCGGGAGTAAACAACATCAAAGTCGCTTGGTGATCTATCTGCGGCTGCATGTCGGACCGCCCACATTGGGGTGGACTGCGAATCCAGCCTAGCACAAGCGGTCACAAGCAACAGGTTATGTACAGTTCAACAGAATCGTAGTCTGCAACTACTCAGCAATAGCTCGTATTCCACATATTGAGCGTTCACTGAGGATTAGCAATGCCGCAGCGCCGATCGGGTTCTCTGGGTGTACGTACTAGAGGTGCCTCCCCTCGTACTTTAACTGGCATCGGTATAAAAAAGCAGCTATATCTGCAACTATTCTGGCGCTCTGTTCAAGGTAATTTCATGAGTCGTCTCTAATAAGAGGTGTACATTATCTTCGTTACGACCTACTTGTTTCCACTTCTATAGTACCTTTATCGTAAGAATCTTAAGCCCAGGTTGCGTCAACCCTCAGGTCTGCGTCTTTGATGATTATTTCCTATGCATCCACTGGCTGTAAAGCTTTCACTATATTGTAAGAGAACTTTCTTCTGAAAGATTGTTAAATGAAGAGGTAGAGATGGGACAATTTCTCACAGACCAAGTACTACCTTATGATGATATTACGCTACGAGGAAGACTTCCGTCTTGCCTAGAAAGTAAGAGCCTTTAAATGTCCTAGATGAAAATACACCATGCAATCCATCACAAGATTTAGTCCCTCGCCTCTTATAGCATGGCACGATTGCGATTAGTTAAGGCGACGATTCACCCCGCTCCAACTATCATCAAGATCCGAGGGCTTTCTCTCGCGTCTTTTCCCCTTTTCCCCTTTTTCCTTTTGGTTTTTATTTCAATTCCTTCTGGTTCGTCTGATAACTCGCTATGTATGTTGTCACGCGTACGAGGTTTGATCTTGATGCACCATATTTACCTTCGATTAGCACCAATGCTTGACGATAATCGTGTCTTTGCAACTAGTAAACTATCAACATCATTATTCTAGGACTTCCATAATGTCTTTAATTAATCTTGTGGTTCTCAGCTGTAGGTGTACTGGCTCGCATGCATCGAAACTTCCAAATGGGGTTAATGCATGCTGACCAACACAATTTTGCCTATCTGCCTTGCCACGTATCTCGGCGCGGCGCAGGGACTAAGCCTCGTCATTTCATTGGTCGCAGAACTCCCAGTTTCAGGCGATTAAATCCACATCTTTCTGATCAGGCTGTAGGAAAATCTCAACTTTTCATCATCATTCACTTCTTATTGTTACGGTATCTGGCACAGCAAGACGAGCCCGCTATGGCGGAGATTAACACATCCATTGTCACGCCATGGAACCTCTCAGTCATAAGTAGTAATGGCACAAACCAACTTCGAGATCTCTTTGCTCCTGCGTGGGTCGGTAGCCCAGACGTCAGGGGCACGATGGACATACTCCAAAGTTGCATATTGACCCTGGTTGCGTGTATATACACTGCTCTACATCTTGACGTACCTCGTCAAACTACATGGCAACACTTGTTATGGGAAAAGGCGAAATGGGTTATAATCACCCTCTTTGCTCCAGAGCTATCTGTATATACGGCTGTGATGCAACTACGTTACGCTTGGAAGTTAAGATCAGCTCTTCGAAAAATCAAAACGCAGACAAGGTGGACGCCAGATGTGGATGTAAGCGACCCATTCTGCCTCTACTCAGTGCACTATTCTTACTGTCTAGTTTGATACCAATCTAAAGTATGCTTTCTTTATCGTTATGGGGGCTGTTCGCTTCGACATTCACGATATTCTCTCGTTCCCTGACCTTGATCAAGAAGCACGCAAGTATTTTGAGAACTCTGGGAGCAGACGACATTCTATTCGACCCGGTCCAGCTCTTATCATTCATCTCGCACAACGCGGCCACTGGATTCCAGTTTTAAAGCCGGACATTGACGATAAGAGCAAAGCAGACACGGTACAGAAGACCCTTGTGGTTATCCAAGTACTCTGGATGGTGATTCAGTGTATTGCTAGGAGTATATCCGACTTGCCCCTCAGTTTACTAGAGATCCACACCATGGTGCATGTTGTTTGTGCTGTTCTCCTGTATGCATGCTGGTTCGAGGTATGTTGCTCCTGGTTATGCGTCTTTTGTTATCTTCCGGGCTAAATCGTGACAGAAGCCACTTGATATTCAGGAAGCGATCATTATACACCCAAAAGGATTCGAGGGCGAACTCGCTGTCATGCTTCAGAAAGAGCTATATTCCCATATGTCGTATAAGCTGGCACTATTCCCACCGAAACAGCAAGACGACCAGACGCCTCCTATCAACACAAACGGGCAACCTATGCGATGGATAATGCCTGAGCCTCAGATGGTTATGAAGGTCGGTGACATTCTACCATCTGGGCTTGCACTCAGCGCAGCACATATGACTCGATCCGATATCAAACGCTCACGATGGTCATACTTTGCCGACAAAACACTTGATCCTTCCACCTTCTCTTTTGAGTTGACAAATGAGTTTCTGAAGCGCTGGGATGCTATTTTTGCCACTCATCCCTTTGAAAGGCGGAACCAACTAGCTGAAGAGTCCCACAAGCTTCTTATGGCGGCGGAGCGCGAACTCTTATCATCAGAACGAGGCAATTCCTATCTACTGCCAGATAACCACCAAGCTCTATTTCTCGCACGCTTAGATGAACTTGAGCACAGGCCGGTCATGGATTGGGAAAAACCATTCTGGGAAAAGAAATCCATTTTGCACCTTAGCGATGAGGTTCCTCAAGCCATAGCGGACAGCAATAATGTGGCCACTCCAGCTGTTGAATCAGACGTCGAGATTGAGTCATGGAGACTAATGTTGCTCGCTGTTGCAATCACTAGTCTTTACGGGGGTGTTCATTTGACGGCCTGGCAGTGGAAATTTCCTTCGTATGCGGAAGAAATAATGTGGAAGGTTAGCTGCTTGCTCATTATCTGTGAACTACTAACCTTCTTCCTTCTGGTGCCCGCTTGTATTTTTCTTCTCTCTATAAATGATAACCTGGCAAAGATCATTGATGACAACATGCCGAAGAAGTGGCAGAGCTACTGGATATCAGGGAAAGAGCTTCTATATAAGTGTTTCTCCTTATGCGTTGGCTTGGTGTTATATTTGATGTCTTCAGCTTATGCTTTTGCACGGATTTTCATTATCGTCGAGTCTTTCATCAGTCTTCGTCACGCGCCTGTAGGTGTTTTTCTTTCTCCTGAATGGGTTGAGCTTTTCCCTCACTTCTAATTGTTCGTCAAGTTCGCATAGGTAGTCATAATAAGTAATTGAGACGGAAGAATCTTTTATAAATACTGAAAGGCGTTATTGCGAGCGTAGTATGTATTCTCCGGAAGCTGGAGTCTACATCTCAACAAAAATATCTTGTTGGTAATAAGAAAAGTATTCAGATAATTAATTGACTACAGATCTCAGGGCTGCTTTAATTCAATAGAGCCTGCTGGTTGCTCCGGATAAATAGTTGTTTAAAAAGAAGGTAGCAGTGTAAATGGAAGGCTACTTTACATATGGTTGGTGGGGAAATTAAAACGAGAGATTTGGAGGGGATTCCTCCGAGTTTCACCTAAAACAGAACGAATTGAAGATCCCTTCCGTTCGAAACGAGATGCTCCAATTATATCACAGGACCCCTGGTCTGTCAAATGAATAGAAAAGGAGCCAGGCTTGGCTTCTTCCTTTGCATGTCACTGCTCCTCAGCTAACCGTCATTTGTCTCGAGTACCTACTGGTAGGTACTATTCTACGCCATGAGGTCTCTCTTTGCAATTGCAGCTCTGGCAGCTTGCACGTTTGCTGCTGCTGCTCCGGATAATTCTTCGACGACTCCCACGCGCCTCAGTCTTCATCCGGTACAGATCAGACAGGGGAATAACCCGGATAACGATCACCTCTGGGTCATTGAGGAAGCTAACACCGCCAACACTACCGTCGACGATGTTACTTTCACTCTTGCGGGTCCCAAGGATGTTACCCTCAATGGCGACTGGAACAAGATTATCTATGCCAAGTTTCTCGCTACAATGGGCGAAAGACTTATCGGCACTGGTATCTCAACAAATGAAGACACTGGAGGACCAATTACTTTGACTATTGATGGGCTCTCTAGCGGCAAACACTCACTTCTGGCATGGCACAACTCTTGGGACGGTGGCGATAAGAAGCTCGGCACTGTTTCCGTTACTGTGGACGCCAAAAAACTCGCCTCTGTAAGTATAACTGACAGAGCCGACGCGCCAGTTGAGCTAACAGGCATCCAGGACGTGCAGCAGACGCGTCAAGTAGACAATGTGTGGCAGGCAGCCACATCATATGTCGAATTCTCTGTCTCAAACAACGCTACTGTCAAGGTCGTCTTCACACCGACCGGCGGCGACGAGCATGTCTACCTCAATGGCTTCGAACTTGATGGCCCAAGCCCTGAGGCCCAAATTGCTTTTCCTTTCCCTGAAAACCACAACTTGCATGTGGAGCCTGACAAGGCTGGCTCTCTTCAAGCATCGTGGCAAGCTCCCAACGGAACATCGGACGTCAAGTACGACGTTTACTTGGGCACCTCGGCTGACAAACTCACCAATGTCGGCAAGGGCTTGACGAAGACTTCCGTTGCGTTCACTGGTAAGCGATAAACCTATCCAAAGTACTGATTTCGTCTACTAACCATGAGATCAAGAACTTAACCCTGTCAACACTTATTATTGGAGAGTTGATGTGGTGACAGCCAGCGAAACCCATGTTGGTCATGTATGGGTTTTCCGAGTTGCACAGTTGGCATTCCCTGGCGCCGAAGGTTGGGGGTAAGTAACACAGAGCTGGGCTACACTTATTCTTGCTAATACAATCTAGTCGTTTTGCCCGCGGAGGTCGTGGTGGTAAGGTCGTCAAGGTCACCACTCTCGAGGACAGCGAAGAACCAGGAACACTCCGACACGCACTGACTGTTGCGACCGGACCTCGAATCGTGGTCTTCGACGTCGGTGGAGTTATCACCACCAAGTCTCGCATCTCTGTCAATGATCAGTATGTCACACTTGCAGGTCAGACTGCTCCGGGCAAAGGCATTGTTATTCAAGGCAACCCCCTCGGCCTCACTGGCGCCTCAGACATCATCTTCAGACACGTTCGCGTTAGACCCGGAACGGTCTCTGGCAACACTATCGATGGAATGGGTATGCAGGGATCCAACCATGCGATCTTTGATCGATGCTCTATGGTAAGGCTTCTTGCACCAGTGGCTGGATGCCTCGCTGATTATTCTTTAGGGATGGACTATTGACGAGGCGTTCTCCTCTCGATCATCTTACAACATCTCGTTCCAACGTAGCATGATCTCAGAACCTCTCAACGTCGCAGGACACAAGAACTACCCCAAGGGAACCGCCCACGGCTACTCTGCGACAATTGGGGGAGATGTTGGATCATTCCACCACAATCTCCTCGCCCACGCCGAAGGCCGTTCGTGGTCTATGGGTGGTGGTGTCGATAACCGGGGTAACTTTGCTGGTAGACTGGATATCCGAAACAATGTGGTTTATAACTTTGGTTGGTCTTAAGCGTTCATTATACTTTCTATCTCATCAGCATATTGACTCATGGCAATAGGTGGCCGCGTCACGGATGGAGGAGCTCACCAGGTCAACTTCGTCGGCAATTACTACAAGCAAGGCCCCGCGAGCTCACTTACTTATGCTTTGAGAGCACAGGTCAGTTCTTGAGTCATGCAATCTTCCAAGAAGGTCATTAACTTCTCTTCTAGTATGAGGATGGTCTCCCTGGCACACAGACTTATCACTGTTCTGGTAACTCCATGCCCGGTCATTTTGATCAAGACTCGAAGCAGTATTCTGCCAATGATGGCACCGCTGTCAAGAAGGATATCGCCTGCTGGGCTGATATCTCCATCGACCCCGCGCCCACGTACAAGCGGTTCTACGATGACGAGTAAGTGTTGTGTCTCGCAATTATTTTCCAGTGTCTAATAAACCGTTGAAGATTCTTCCCATCATTTGTCGAGACCCAGAAATCGACTGAGGCGTATAAGCGCGTGTTGTCCGACTCCGGTGCGAGCCAGCCTGTACAGGATGACCATGACAAGCGCATCGTCCAAGAGACCCTCGCAGGATCCTACAACTACACCGGATCTGTCAGCGGCAAAAAGGGACTCATCGACAACCCCAAGGATGCAGGCGGCCTCGAGGACTTCCCGGAGGTTCGCCGCGAAAGCAGCTGGGACGCCGATGGCGATGGTATTGCAGACTGGTGGGATGGTTCAACTGGCGGCGATGGCTATACCGTCATTGAAGGCTACCTCAACTTCATGGCCGAGCCACACTCTTTCGTCAAGCCATCTGGCTCCCTCAAGATCGACCTTAGCACTCTAGCCGCCGGTTTTGACAAGCCAACCTTTACCGTGACAGGTGCCAAGCTGGGTAGCATCAAGGTCGATGGAGCTACTGCCTCGTACTCAGCTGGCAAAGCTGGAGTAGAGCGACTGCAGGTTACAATCAAGAACAAATCAGGAAGCGAATGGGTTCGATCATACGGTATTGGAGTCTACGCAGGGGCCAAGCCAAGCGCATAGGATTCTGTTGGTTGAGCATATAAAGCTGAGACAACGGCGAGCCAAGACTGTATTATAATCCCTCACTCCACAATCAGGACTCTGAAATTACCGCAGTAGCATTACCCCAGACATTCGGCAGTCAAAAGTAAGACCCTTTCTCGGGGAGAACGATGCGGACAAGACTTCGTCCGGGGAGATGATGACATGTTTTCTTCTCCACATAATAGCCATATCCTTGGCTTTTGGCTTGGCTTTCGCTTGGCCTCAGTGTTTGTACCAGCCAAGAGCCTTAGCTCCTTCTAATACAAGGAAAGATGTTCTCCTTT
This sequence comes from Fusarium stilboides, assembly GCA_014822085.1. NCBI lineage: Eukaryota > Fungi > Ascomycota > Sordariomycetes > Hypocreales > Nectriaceae > Fusarium > Fusarium stilboides. Next base: position 41,967 of record JAASAY010000011.1, read on the forward strand.
CATAGTAAGATGCGAGTCGTGTTCCCAGTTTATTCCTGGGTTCCCCGCAGTCTGAGGCAGCACCCTGTTGTGAAGGTTGTGGAGGTCGGTAGTGATGACTTCGTCATGGGTTATGGGTGAGATTGACGACAGACAGGTATAAAGAAGGGCGGCTCTTCGATAGCTTCTTCTATCAAACGGACACACTCAAGTCCTAGCCTCCTTCTTCTCTCTTTCTCCAGTGTGAGGTCTTGACGTTTGTTCTTAGTCACGCCATGTCAGACGCCAAGCCAACAACCGGAGGGAATTCCGGTGTTGAAACACTTGCCGAGCTAGCGTACCAGGCAAACGGCGCTCCTCTCAACACTGTCCCTTCATACGTGCAGGAAAAGACTGAAGTATGTGCCGACATCAATCATGTCGCCGCCCTTGGTTTGGACAACACGCCAGAGTTGGAGAAGAAGATTGTTCGAAAGCTTGATATGTGGATGCTCCCTCAACTCTGGATCCTTTACATGTTTAACTATCTCAACCGGACAAACATTGCTCAGGCTCGTCTGAACACTTTCAATGAGGATCTCAACCTCAAGGATGGAGATTACCAGGTATTTCCAAGCCAAGACATTATCAGGCTTAATGGTGATCACTAATAACTCTCAGACTGCTGTCGCTATCCTGACTGTTGGCTACATGGTTGCCCAGCTACCGTCTAACATGCTGATCACCCGTGTTCGACCATCCGTCTACCTACCTGCTGCTGCCTTTATCTGGTCGGCAATTTCAGCCTTGACCGCCCTTTGCACCAGCGCTGGTGGACTGTGGGGCGTTCAATTTATTCTTGGTATCGTTGAGGCACCTTTGTTCCCTGGCGTACGTTGATCCCTGCTCGTCTTCAATGCAACATCAACTGACCTATACTACAGGCCGTTTTCCTCATGTCCTGCTGGTACACACGTCGGGAATTCGCACTTCGTGTCGCTCTGCTCTACTCTGGTCTAGTCCTCGCGCAAGCCTTCTCTGGACTGATTGCAGCTGGAGTCTTCGCAGGACTTGATGGTCCCATGGGCCTTGCTGGCTGGCAATGGCTCTTTATCCTTGAAGGTGCTGCTAGCGGCTTCTTTGCTATCACTGCCTACTTTGTCCTGCCCAACTACCCTGATTCTCCTAATGGTGGTGCGATGTGGTACATGACAGCTGATATGCGCAAGCTCGCTGCTGCTCGAATTCTAGATGACAGAGTTGAGTTCTCTGAGAAGTCTAGTGTTTGGCATGGGCTTAAGCTTGCTGTCACGGATATCAAGCTGTACATGTTCCTCTTTATGAACATTTTCATTACATCCTCTTACGGGTTCAACAACTTCTTCCCCACAATCGTTAACGGACTAGGTACGTGACTATTCCATTCTTTAGTCACTTGTCAAATCTAACAATGAATAGGCTTTGGAACCAGAGTTACCTCACTACTCATGACTGCTCCGCCCTACGTTTTGGGAACCCTTTGCACTTTCTATGTAGCATGGGACTCGGATCGCCGAAGTGAACGTGGTTTGCATATCATCATTCCTCTGTCTTGCTCAGTCGTGGGATTCATAGTCACCGTCGCAACTGGCAATGCCGCAGTTCGGTATGCTATGACCTTTCTTTATGCAGCAGGTTGCTTCTCCGCGAACACTCTTCAATACACCTGGGCTGTGTCAACACTCGGTCAGACTCCTGAAAAGCGAGCAGCTGGTGGTGCTATCGTCAACATTTTCGGGCACTTGGGTAACGTCATCTCGCCTTACTTCTTCCCTGATAGGGACGCTCCCCGGTACACAATGGCAATGATTCTCCAGATCGTTTTCGCATCACTGGGTATTTGCTTGGCAGCTATCATCAAGTGGCATTTGACTAGGAAGAACAAGAAGATTCGCTCAGAAGCTGACCGTTTGGGCATTGACTGTAATCCTTTCACTACTTAGATGTTTGCTGCAGGCTAGGGTCAAAACGAATTTATGCTGCCTTTGATACAGCTGTGCAGTATTAGTCGGTCTAGATAGGTACAGCCTTATCTAGCTATAGCTAATATCATATTCTTATGTGATTAGCAGATATGTTGCGTCGGTCAAAGAGATGTGGCTGACGGACCAACGTACAGTGGCGCGTGAGGGAGTTAGCAGCGCCACATTTGCTGCTAGCTGTATCACGTGGACTATTTCTTTGTATGACGTCACTTCTCTGCAACGAACTGCTAAATGCCGGAAAGTGTAGGGTAGATCAAGCGAAAGCATATCAACTTTGTCCTCGAATGACTATGTATGGCATTGCCATGAGACAATAGTGAAGAAATAAAAGCATGAATGCGCCTTTATCTACGCATAATGCACTTCTTGTTTTTTAGTGAATTCAATAAGCATGGCGCTTTGAGATTCGAATAATCAAAATAGCTGACAAGCACTTCACAAATTTGTTTCCACGTCCTGCGGACGATCCTATAACTTTTTCGCAAACACCACCATTCACTTTAACTTATGATCAAATATGGCTCAGTCGGTCACTTAGTTGGGCTAGCAAAAACCCGCCGCGAAGACTGCTTGGCTGACTTGGTTGAGTCATAAAAACGCTCCTCAAATGTGTACAAAGAGTTCAATCCTCGGAAAGTGGAGCCCTTGACTGAAACAGCAGCCATTCTCGTACTAGCGTGGTTGTTGAGACCAGCCCCAGCCCGGGCAAGACCGTTACGAGTTGCAGAGCCACAATTATGTGGGCAACTGATATTGCAGCCTATCTAGGAATAGCCTCACTGTCAACACAAGATCAGAGCCTGGACTAAGACAATGCAAACCTGTTCTCTTGAGGCAATGATCTTGATCTTCTGAGGTATAAAGTCCCCTTGAGCTGCACTACGATCATCTTCCTTTCTACACACTAACAAGAGATCTTCGTATTTCCTGAGTCGGCGATCTTCTTTTCTATATCACCCAACTTCTTCATTAGCACCCCGTCACCACCACTACCACTATGGAGTTCGCCATGCCCCTCGAAGAACGTCTAGCCCTACGAGAAGAGCTGATGAAAGCGAACGACAAGTTCGTGTTCGATCTTCCCAAAGTAGAGCTACACGTTCACATCGAAGGTACCTTGACTCCTGAGCTGAGGTGGAGGCTGGCCAAGAGAAACAACCAGACCCTAAAGCTCGAGCGTACCGGGACCGTATACAACAGCCTCGAGCAGCTCAAAGAATCCTACACCATCATGGAAGTCCGACCTGGCCACAACATCGATAACGCTGAGGAGAGCTTCACCTTCTTCGAGGCCTACTACGGGGGCTTCGAAGTGCTTGTCACTGAACAGGACTTTTACGACCTTGCCATGAACTACTTCGAGCATACCGCTGCTGTAAACGTCCGATACTGTGAGCCTTTCTTTGATCCTCAAGGACACACGCGTCGCGGTGTCTCGTGGGAGACAATGATGGGAGGATTCCGTAAGGCTCAGGAAGACGCAGAGAAGCGCTTGGGTGTAAGTATACAATGAACTACTCCCTCTAACACGAGCTGACAACTATGACAGATCAAGTCCAAGTGGATCATGTGCTTTCTGCGTGACTTATCAACAGAGTCGGCTATGGAACACTTTGAAGCCGTTCTTCCGTACCGGGACATGGTGGTTGGTATTGGCCTTGACTCAGATGAGAACGACCGACCCCCTTCTATGTTCTTAGAGGTGTATGAAAAGGCCAGAGAAGCTGGCTTTAAAATTACTGCACACTGCGATGTAGGTAACAAAGACACTTATGAAAACATCCGACAGGTTGCCACAGTCATCGGTGGCAGCGGCGCAGACCGTGTCGACCATGGTATCAACGCTGCTCAGGACGAGAAACTCATGAGCACTATCAAGAGTAGGGGCATTGGTATGACGCTTACACCCTGGGGATATCTCCGCCATGAGCCGGTCGATGAGATCTTCCCCAGAATCCGTGCACTGTTTGATGCTGGCATCCCAATTGCGATTGGGAGTGATGATCCAGCATACATGGAGGATACCTGGATTCTACATGACTTGCTGCTTGTTAAGAAGATGTGTGAGTTCAGCGATCAGGACATGGCGACTTTGACGAGGAACGCGATTGACATGTGTTGGGCACCGGAGGAGTGGAAGGAGGAGATGAGGAATGAGCTCGGGGCGGTGCTGGCAAAACATTCGAAGTGAATGGCATAGCCCAGAGAATGCCCTAGAAGTTTGTATATGCCTAGCCACGATGGAAAGTTTTTCCTTTTCCCTTGAGCTATGCTAGCATGATGGTACGTCCATACATGCTAGTAGAACAAGAGCCATACTCATTAGGATGAGCCCATATAACTTCTAACGTCTCAAGCGCGTTGCTGAAATGCCGGCATCCAACACTCTCAAGACAAATCCTTAGACGCTTTCTTATCCATTCTTTTTGCTCTATAGCCTCATCACCGAGAGTAACTCCAACCTGGAAGGTAGGCCACAACAAAGAGTAACTCCACGTAGTTGCCGGTGGAATGAGCTCTGCCAGTTCTAAGACCTGGCTCGCTAGGGCTACCGCGTCAGCCGAATGATTAGTATCAGGAAATAGTCTTCTCAGGTAAGCCGTGATACCAAGTCGCCAACCCTCGACCATGTGCTTTCGTGGGCCTGTGATAGCCCTAGGACATTTCCATTCGCGTAAACGGGCGCTCAGACGTTCAGCTTGCGACTCCACTCGCCCTGGGCCAACTGTGTCTTCGTGGCTTTTAAAAAGTATCGTGATTTCTGCAAGTATCTCAAACAAGTCGATGGGGCATGGGAATACATCATAGCTCCATTCTCTATCACCTTTGCTTGAGAAGCGTCCGGTTATCGTCCTGAATTCATCAGCTGTCAAATTTGGCAGTTGCGCAGAAGTTGTTGAGCTCATCATGTCAAGCCTAGATATTATTTAATGAGGATGACTGGCTTCTGAGGTCTGGTCTGCATACCAAGCAAGTCGTTGTTCGAAGTAGTATCTATTTGCTGCGCCATCGTAATCTGGGTTGCGAACGACAACAGCGGCGGCCTTCAGGTGCGTCTCGAACTCGGTACAGTCCCCGGAACACATCTACAGATGGTTAGACAATGAACCCAGCATAATGTAGTAGGAAGGACGATGCCTTACGTCAAGCTGTGCAAGCATCAATATGCTAGCTAAGATAGTTTGATCAGACACTGTGGCTGGATTTTGAAGCATCTCTCGTAGTAGATGCGTTGCTTGGACGCGTAGACGTAGACTCTTTTGCTCGAGAGCCTCATCCGAGGTTCGAGCTGCAATGTGACAAGATGAAGCCCCAGCAAGGGCGAAACGGATGGAAGGCACCGTGTCTATCAGAGGAAGGACGTATTGAAAATATGGGTTGTCGCTTGGTCCATTGCCGAGAAAGAAGATACTGCTGAGATCCACAATGTCTGCGTGAGTTAGTGGAGATTCATGGAGGAGTAATGAGAGTGAGTTGGTCTTACAGTGTTGGACGAATTTCTCAATTTCATCTTCCCCAACTGAGCTCAGGGTATTTCCTCGTCCAGAACGTTCCGTCAAGAGCCCAGTAGATAGATCATCATTCGCGTTGGTAGAACCTGGTGGCAATCGTGCTTTCCTCTGTCTTGCTCTTGTTGGTGTTGAACTGGCTTGTGTAATAGCAAATGAGCTATCGACGACGGGAACAGACTTCCCGGCAAGTTTGCCGCGCGCCGCTACACCCGGCCATTTCGTGACATATCCTTCACAAGCGACTCCTCGCTTCTCACAGCTCAAGCACGTTGGCAGCGTTCGGTCGCATTTTCGGCCACGTCTGCGACATCCGATGCAAGCGGTGCCATGAAGGATGGCCTGACTCATCGTGCAAGGCTTGAAGAGTTTATGGGGCGCGCGGCTGTCCTCGGTGCTAGTACTGTAGGTATTGATGCTTGGGTGGAGTGCTTATCCATGCTTGAGGCAAAGTTGAAGGTGAGAATCCTGCCTTAGCCCAATTGGGCAAATGGTCCCCCCATGTCGTTAGCTTCACGTTACTAATCGATTGCAGCTGACCAATGTGTACACGAGCACAAAGCCATGGTACCGTATTAGTGACAGAACTCGTCAAGTTTCCAGTAGTTCCCTTATTCAAATATAAATATCTGTTAATTCTATCTATTTGAGGGAATCAATTCATTGCTATCAGTCATCCGATATTCTTCTTACTTGTCGTCACCAACAACATCTCGCTCAACTGCATCAACATGACCTCTCGTGTGGCCCTCATCCTTGGCGCTGGCTCCAATGTTGGAGCCAGCGTTGCTAAAGCTTTTAGAGCCAAAGGATATAAAGTTGCTCTCGCCTCCAGATCCCAGAAGCCAGAGAACTCCACGACAGATGAGCTGTATATACCCGCAGATTGCGGTGATACCGATGCTGTATCGCGGGCTTTTGAAAAGGTCAGGAGTGTATTTGGCCAGCCCAATGTGGTAATTTATAACGGTCCATTGTCCTTTACCAAAGCCGAGACCAGTGCGCTAATATCGAGCAGCCTATGCCGGTGTAAACAATAATCCTAAGGATGTTTTCGAGGTTCCATTGGACTTTTTCAAGAAGGCCGCAGCAGTCAATATCTTTGGCGCTTATGCTGCAGCCCAAGAAGCAGTAAAAGGATGGAAAGAGCTTCCTTCATCCAGCAAGCCGACTTTCATCTTCACTGGAAACTGTGCGAATGTGGCTCCTCACCCAGTAATCATGACTTTGGGTGTTGGCAAGGCAGGAGCCGCTGCATTCATGGAGGTTGCGGCCACTGCCTACAAAGATAAGGGCTATAAGTAAGTTATCTGAATGGCTCTAGCGACGTGTTGATAGCTAATCCTTGGACGTAGATTCTACTATGCCGACGAGAGGCTGGAAGATGGCACGCCAATGTGGACCGGATTAAGCGGAGAAGGTCATGGCAAAATGTATACTGAGCTGGCTGAGGGCAATGAACAGCTAGAATGGGACCAGACATTCGTGACCGGCATCGGATATGTAAAGTTTTAGTGAGAGACGTCTTGGTTTTTACTAAGATTAATGGATACTAAAAATCTGTCATCTATATATAAATTCCTTACTTAGTATCTCGGAGAGATAAATAAAGGTCACACATTGTTTTGCACCATAATATGTGATAATAGGGTTTAGTCACGTTCAATAATATTACCATCTTCAATGAAGCCTATCCATCAATATGGACAGAGGTGAACGTGCGCTTTGGGAGATCTTACTTCTACCTTGACGATAGGTAAAATGGCTGACAGGCTCGCTAGGTAAAAAACTCCAATTCAAATATGCTAAAGACCTACTTCGATAGAATGGGGGATAAGTTAGATGCTTACTTGACTACTATTCCCCAGGTAGACACATCTAGATGTTTTCTAAAGAGTGTAAACGAGCTTCCCACCACTGACCTTCCCATCTCTAACTTCTTCCAATCCGTGCAAGACGCCCTCTAGTCCATTGCCACCTCGATTCAGGAAAACCCGAGGTGCCTTTATCAGTCCCTCTGCGAACAGCTTCTCTGCCAACACAATGAACTTCTTCTGAAACTCAAACTCTCCTGGCACAATGTTAAAGTACTTCTTCTCATATACATAAGGGTTGCCAAAAGCCGAGTACGCAAGTATAGAATGAGCATCAACTGCGGGGTTGAGCCTCTTGACCTCTTTCTCGGGTCCAGGAATAAGCCCGACATACTTTGCGTCGCCAGAACGGCTCAGTACTGCTGCAGAGATTGCTGCACTATTATCATCTGGATAGGTGTCAAAGGTATACAGCAGAGGTCCGCCGGCTAATCGCAAGACATCGTCGACTAGGGTGGGAGACTTGTAGTCCAGGACATGATCTGCGCCCAAAGACTTGAGATAGTCGGCGTTGGAGGGGGATGATGTAGTGATGACCTTCGCACCAGAGAACTTGGCAAATTGGATAGCAGATATACCCATGGCCGTGCTACCACCATAGATGAAAATGGGGAAGGGAGTCTCAGGCGCTTCATCTGGGAGAGGGAGTTTTAGAGTGCGATACACGCCGACGCCCTTTATACAGCATGATTAGTAAATGCTCCTAGACTTGATCTGAACAGAAGATAAGTCTTGGACATACCATTGTGATGAGTGCAATTCCCTGTGTCGCAGCATCTTCGTCGCTCATGTTGTCGGGTATCTTCATTTGTACGTCACCCTTGACCGTGATCAGTTCGGCGAAGGCGCCATCACCCTTACGAAGGACATTTCTGGGAACCATCAGTTACGATGCGAATAGCCATTCATGATAGATTGAGACTTACTGCCCTGAAATTACTCCCGCAACGCGATCTCCAACCTCGAAATCTCTGGTGACACCAGATCCCACCTCGACGACTGTGCCTGCATAGTCCGACCCAACTACAGTGCCAACACAGCTCTCTTCTCCTTCTAGATCGAGATGATAAACATCATCTGGGTTGAGTGCCCAGGCTGTAGGCTTGACTTTGATGTAATCGGGCTCCAACTCAGGAATAGCGATGTCCTGAATTCTAGCCTGGCCTGGGGTGATGTTGATGATACCTCTGATAATAGTCATTTTGAGCTGTTTCGTCTTTCGATTGTAGTGGGTGTGTTTTCCAGGCTACCAACTGCGTGCATCCCAACATTTTATACGCAAACATTGGCTTACATCACGATATTCGAGTCTGTTCGTGACCAACCAACTATTGGTCAGCGCTGGTAACGTTAGCCTCAGGTTTGTAATTTTGTTTGCCCATTTGGGCGACAAGCTGCGACGACTCCCAATTGGTTGAAATCCGCTAATCACAGAAGCCCTCAGAATAGACTCAGCCTCCATGATCTCGCGCCATACCAACAAGGTAAATAAAGTCGAGCGCTTGTTGTCTATCTGCAATAAGGAAATCAGGTCTCGATTATTAATCGCCTTGATTAGCTTGCACTCACACCTGTGTAAATAGCACCTAGATGAAATACAGTAAAGGATGTAATTAGCTAAGTATCTTGCTTAGTATTTCTTAGTATAAACTAAGAAGTTATATATTGTTTATATTACAAGGCTCGAAGCTATCATCGCTGGGTATCACCACCGTCACAAGCTCGGCTTTCACCTGCTTCACAAGCACGAGGATATTCCGCATGGTCAAATCAATCTCGAGATGAACGGGAAGAACATTGCTGGTAAATGGATCAGACCTTTTTTGATTGACTCTCTCGATCTCGGTAAAATCCATGGGGCGACCTTCAAGTTCGTTCCAAGAGGAAATATTCTCGTTCTCTACGAATTCGTCAGGGGCCCCTCGCTTGTCTGCTAATATAAACTTAATATAAACTAGTTTATCCCTCGGGAACCTAACCTATCACACTGAATACTACCCTTATGCCCTCTCTCCCTCGCCCTCTTCCATTAAAGCCTTCCAATCGGTCTCTTTCGGCCTCCAACCCAGCTCGAGCAGCTTGTCAGACCTCGTTCTTTCACCACAACCCCACATAATGGGACCAAACGGATGAATTTCTCTTGCAGCATTAACCGATATGCTTTCTACTTTCCCAAGATCTAAGCGCTTGCTGACAGCGTCCGCCCTTTCCATCATGCTGAGGTCTCCAGTACGTACAAAGTAGTAGCCGTCTCGATTTACTCCTACTTGTACGCGTCTTTCGCTCTCACTCTCCAGTGCCCGTTCCATCAGAAACACGACCGCGTCTCCCAAATCACCAATGGAAGACCACGACCATGTTGCGGTACCCTCGCCGATTACAAAAGCCCGCCCACGGCTCTTTACCGCTGCATAATAAAACGCTGCATTGCTCTCCTTTTTCAGAGGACCCTTTCCCCGGCCCCACAATTGACCAGGCGAGACCAGCATTGTGCCCACCCCTTGAGCAGTACTGTGAGCGACGATGGCTTGATCGGCACCAGCGTGCATCCGATCCTTAGGAACGTTTAGTATTGTATGCGCGTCGGTGATATCGCTCCAGGGACGGCTGTTCGCCCTTATGTTCCCAGTGATGGGACTCGAGAGGTCGATAAGACTACGCGGGCCGGTTATGCTGATGAGCCGTGGCATGGGCGATCCAGTGGTGGTACGGGATGCCAACCCATCTATCAAGGCGCAAACGGCGGGCACATTGTCACCTCCAGCGTGGATGACGAAGTCGGCCTCCGCTGCCGTAGAAATGAGGAGAGGAAGCGAGGAAAGGTCGCCAATGATGGGGTTGAGGTTTGAATAGACCGATTGGAGTTCTTTAGCGTCCCTTTCCTCACGGATCAAAGCTTTGACGCGAACACTAGGATCCGCCCTTAAAAGACGAGAGAGGATAGTGCCGCCGACAAATCCGGTTACACCAGTGAGAAAAACACAGCGTGATGTGGGCGTTGTTTTAGGACCAGGCTCCAAACTCATCATCGCGAACAAATATTCAAGATAGGAACAATAAACAGTTGACTGCCGTATAGACAAAGAAGTACTAAAGAATTTTTATTTTGAAGTTGTGATGCTCTTTAATGTGGCTGATAGTATACGCTAAAGCAAAAGACTTAGAAAAGATGATTTATTCTCTGTCGCTATTTATACGTAGATTGTGTAGAGATTACCGTATTAACTCATGAATTGGGTAAAGCCTATGGATCCCCAGAAGCGATTCCTATTTGTTAAAATGCGGTTTTAGTACACTTTTTGCTGAGACTGTCAGATCTTTATTTATCAATCTGCCAATCGCTAACTCGAAAAGCCTAGCGTGGACTCACAAGCTCTACCTAACTTTATGAGTTGAGATCGGTATGACTCATTGCGTTGGGCGAGCCAAACCTATACTTTGAAAAATAGTGTTAGTCCCGGCAGGTTGTTAAACCCGACGTACGAGGTGCGTACGGGCCAGACGAGCCTCGGAGAGAGTCGGACTAGATCACATAACGAAGACCAGTCTCAAAGGCTAAAATACCACGATGCAATTTAAAACTGATCCTATGCTGACACTCTTAACGCTACAATAGGATGGAGTTGACTCATAGATCTAGGCGAGGCAAATGGCTTTATCCGTTTAGGCGCGCAGCCCTGCAGGGCTGTTTACATGTGGTCATGGCATGCTTCCACCCATGGCCTCCACTTTCTACAAAAAGCAGTTTCGTGACGTAACTTGGGGGGTTATACCGAATATCAAGTCTTCCAGTAACTTTCTTTATACGGTCAGAGGAAAATGAATGTGTGTTGAACATCGTTACCTCTAACCTAGCAAGCTTCCTGTCTCTCCCAAGGTGTCAATCTTCGATCAATGTTGGCGCTAGTGTTTGAAGATGAAGTGACAGTAATTTGCGTTTCGCGAGTGATATGCACAGCATTTTTATGCGCATGGCTATAAGCAGTCTTGTCGTTAAGCTGCTCTTGTGATTCCGACTTGTCAAGGATGGTCATCGGAATTCCATCTTCATCAAGCTTATAGTAATTGTCCGAAGACTTCCCAGACCTAGAGAGACGGAGTGGTCTGGGGCTTTGCTCGTTGTCGACGTTAGGATTTGAGGGGCCACTGGACTTCAAGCTGATGCCGAGAACCTTCTTGAGTTTCGAAGAGAGCCCGCTTTCCGCGATAATTCTTGGAAGTGTGGTAACACTTAAGATAAAAAAGCCACAGGTCATTTCACCACACGCCCAAAACAACAGTGGGCCAATATACCACATAGTGTCGGCTTCTTTCGAGAAGGTAACGGTATGCGCGAGACGAAAACAAGCCGCAACACAGGCACTTCTCTAATCAGTCCTGGAGGTCCAGTGGAAGGAATAATGGGACTTACATAACACCGACGCCGAAGATGATGACGATACCAATCTTCCTCTGCCATTTCATATGCAGACTCCAAATGATCCTCTGTGGCAGCAACACCATGGCTATATCACTAATGACTTGAACACTAGCAGACGCTAGCATAACCTTGGGAAGGTCATAGCATTTGCTAGGTATATAGAATTCCCAAATGGCATGATGAGGGCGACACTGAAGGTTCAAAAGCGTAACGCACAGAACGCCCCAGATGCATTGAACAAATACGATGGTCATTGCACCCCACCAAAAGGGACTCTTCAGCTTGTCTCCTGGGACGAAAACGCGACACCAATCGAGTAAGATAGCGCTCTTGATGAGCGGCAGTACAGCTGAGTAGCAACAGCCGTAGACGAGGATTAGCTGGAGTTGACGGTGAGCAGGCGTCCAGTTATGAGGCTAAGTATCCCGAACTCACATAAAGTGGTCGCACAAGATCTCCGTTAACAAGATCCCATGTGTGTACGTAGTACCCAGGAGTCCATGTCAATGCATATGCAGCATAGGCTGTACCCCAATACGCTCCCTGCGTGTGGTGTAAGTAGAAATGGTCGATCGAATGAAAGCATGATATCGGGTCGGAATGGTAGGGATGGAACGAACATATGCGCATATCATTAAAACTGATTAAGAAGTGTTAGCTCAAGTGGGGAGGGTTTTGGGAAAATCATCGACTACCTTCTTCGATGAACACCTTTCGTTCCAGCCAAATCCGGCCATATGCGCGGAGAAGAAGACACAAGGTAGCGATAACCATGCAAAATGTCGTCACGCCCCAAGCGAGAGCGTTTTCGTTTGGTGGATTGTCGAATTGCGGTTGCACACCACGCGGTGGCTCTAGGGCTGGTGCTGCAAGTAATTTCTCAAGGTCCTGTTGTGGGAGGGCCATGATGCAGGTTGATGTTATGAGAGCTCGAAGCTGATCGTTGGCTTGGACGAGAAGTCTATATATGAACGGAGAGTCGAACCAACTGTTTTAACAGAGACCGAGCCTCTTTGCACCCACGCCAGGCTCACCCAGACATCTCAAATGCAAGATACAGCACCCATGCTCTACTTTGTGCTGATCCTCGTCTTTGTTCGAAACAGGGGTCCAAAGAGACTTTCGATTGAATATGGATCTCCAGTAGGTAATTTCATCATCGAGACCAACACCTAGTTTTGGTCCCGCATAAATAGTGTCTTCCATACTGCTAAAAGATAACCATCTTAATCTCAAAATTCGACTTATAGTAATCGCTATTGAGGCTTAAATATGAGGGGTATTACAAAAGTAACTGCTACTGCACTCTTAAAACATGAACACCTGAAGAATGGTCGCGGCGTTTGTTTATTACAATTCCTTTCCTCCGTTATGAGCTGTTGGTTGGTGCCGATCTGCAACCGTCCTGGTTACATTAGCTGTTGGCTCTAGTACATCTAGTCCGGTCAATTGCGTTAATTGTTGGTCCCAAAGTCTCCATAACCCCCTCAGCCTTCTTTTTGTTCGACAGCTGGTTCCGGGATCTACAATCCGGAGGACGCCGGAACACACGACCCGACCCTTGAAATCCCCACATGAATGTAACGGTTTTCTTCAGTTGGTGATAATGAAAGAGCCAACATGCATATGGATGCAATCACGGCATATCAAAAGCAATACAATGTCACATCGCTCAATTTGCTCATCCACTTCTTCCTGCAGTTTGTCTCAGGTCGACTTTCTAGTGCCATAAGACACGCAATCACTTCGCATGGTTCTACTCCTGACTAGGGATACTCATGTCTGGTGTGGCTCGCCGTCTTGGCTCGTGGGGCAACTGATTGATATACTAAGCTGGGACGAATTCTCTGGTATCTTGAGATGCCACTCTCCTCTCATTGGCACGAGCATACTACAATTCGAAATACATGATGACGACTGGTAGGTCAAGTATCCATTGGCCAAACCATTACACGACTAACAAATGGTTTCCATGAAGAACGTGGAGCTATCGACTCTTCAGAGGTCTATCCCCCAGCTGGGGACCTACGCAAGCTCTTTGACGAACGTCCTGTCCCAGTTCTACCTCAAGAAACAATCGATCGCATTTCTTTCACTGATAAGAATGAGTGGGACCAAGCTCTAATAGTTGTGGACGCATTCAACGCTGCCTTAGTTACAAATGATAACAAGGCTCTCCAAGCATGTTTCTTTGCTGAACAAGCCTATTGGAAAGATACATTGGCGTTGACCTATCACTTGCGCACCTTCTTCGCGCCTACCACTATCACAACCAATCTTCTTGTAACAAAAGAAGCCCGAGAATCTACCCAGGAGTGGAAGTTAGAGGGTGCTGTCTTTATCCCTGCTACACCTGTCCTTGTAAGTCTCTTCTGACCTTCCGGAGGTCATCTCATGAATGAAACTGACTCAAATCTTCGAAATAGCAATTCATTGACGTCTCACTATCCTTCAGAACTTCATCACCCGCAGCCGCATGTAGCGGAAGGTTCCTCCTGTTACCCGTCAAGAATAGCTTTGGGACTGTAGAATGGAAGATTTGGATCCTCAGTACCAAGCTTGAGAACCTTGATATTCACCCTGAAATTGAGTCACTACTTCAAGCTCCCAGTCGGAACTTAGATATGGTTAAAAATATCGAAACTGATGTTTTCATCATTGGCGGTGGAAACAGGTAGGCAATCATTTCGACCGTAGTTTTCAACTGACTAACAACTATACAGTTCTGCAGCTCTTGCTGCCCGCCTCAAGGCCCTTGGTGTCGATAGTGTTATGGCTGAGCGCAATCCTCACGTTGGCGATAATTGGGCTTTGCGGTATGACTGCATGAAGTTTCATGTTCCAACTTCGTTTTGCGAGCTACCATATATGGGTCAGTGGCACAAAAATTCTCTTTAGCTTTTCATTGAATCCTGGTAAAAGCAAATCGGCTAATCTTGCTACCCGTCAGATTATGAAAAGAAGTTCCAAGGAACTTATCTGCTCGGCAAAGATGATCTCGCCAACCACTTGCGCAATTTTGTCGCCGCATTCAATCTCAACATCATCACTTCAGCCAAGATCCAATCAACGATCTACGATACATCAACAGAGAGATGGACTATTAAGTCCCAAACCCCTGATGGTCTCCGCACAGCGATTGCGAAACAGCTCGTACAAGCAACAGGCATTGCATCGCAGAAGCCCTACGTCCCTGCTATTGCAGATGAAAAGCTGTACAAAGGCATAAATATTCACTCAACCGCTTACAAGAATGGTAGACAGCTAGTCAATCGGGGTGTGAAGGTGAGTCACAAAGGGTTTGGCATATTCAATGCCTGATTCTAACGGGACAAAGTCGGTACTTATTATAGGCTCCGCCAACACGGGATTTGATGTTCTCGAAGACTGCCATGCAGCCGGTCTAGATACAACGATGGTCGTCCGCTCGCCCACCTACATCGTCCCTTTGGAATATGTCTGCAATGAGATCAGCCTGGGCGCGTACAACTTGGGCGTTACAGCCGCCGACAGAATGTTTCTTACTCTCCCGGCAGTAGTAGATGGCCAGCTTGCACGCAATCTCTTCAGGATGCTTGCATCTCAAGAACCGGATCGCTATGCCGCCCTCAAAGCTGCCGGTTTCCCTGTTCTCGATAGTGCCGAGCCCAATCAGTCCCTCTACTCGAACTTGATAGAGAAGGCTGGCGGACACTATGTTGACGTCGGCGTCACTAATCTACTCGTTCAAGGCAAGGCTGGCTTCAAAGCCGGGGTCGAGCCTGTTGCTTTCACCGAGACTGGGCTGCGCTTCTCAGATGGAAGTATTGCCGACGCGGACGCTGTGATCTGGTGCACGGGATTCGCCGATCGGGATACACGCGACGTAGCAGCAGAAGTTCTCGGAGGCAGGGGTTCTACTACTAACGAGGCTTCTAAGTGCGACAAGAACCTGTTGGGCCCTCACGAGATTGCTTCCCGTCTTGATGCGACATGGGGCATTGATTCTGAAGGTGAGATTCGAGGCATGTGGAAGCGTCATCTGCATCTTGACAACTATTGGGTCATGGGTGGTTACACTCAGCAGCATCGATGGCATTCGCGGACTTTAGCCTTACAGATCAAGGCGGCTCTTGAGGGCATCTTACCCCCGGCTTATCGTGAGACTCGAACTGGAGAGTAGCAAAGGGACTGTGTAATTAGAGTATTGAGAAAATAGCTAGACTGATCTTTTTCTGTGCCCCTCCGTATCGAAACACCTTTGCTTATCGGAGGACAAGCCTAATCGGGGCACTACAGTAACCGGATAATCTGATGGCTGCCCGGGGTTTGAGGAACGGCGATTCCTTTATTGATTGAAGCGCTATCAACTGTTCAATCTCAGGCAGTCTTATCTGCATGAGGCTATAGACAGCCATAGATGAGAGGCCCTATAATACCATATAAGTCTCGAACATGTCACTAAGGCTACTGAGAACTGGAGTTGAAGACTTGAAGTCAAGTATATTGTGATTAAGTATATGGTTTGAAAGATACATAACTGGTTACTCCCGATCCCGTGAACGGAATCTCAAGCACCGATTAACCCTGTACATCCTCTCCCGCATCGATACCCCTCTCAAAGACATTGCTGTCCCTCGATGCATGCATTAGCGATCTTGGCGGGCACCAAGACCATCACCGTGTATAAGACGCTTAGCAAGACTTGACGGTGGTGTACTTGCAAGCAGAGCTGGGGCCGGATCGGAGCTCCTTGGGCTCCTTGCCGGGAACAGTGCCCTCGTACTCAGTGCAGACCTTCTTGACAGAGGTGGCGCAGGTGCCGGTGATGGTGGACTTGTCACCCTTGTTGGAGTTGATACCGGTCAGGAGCTTTCCGTTGTAGGCCTTGACGTTCTTGACGACAACGTTGCGGGTGCCCATCTTCTTGCAGTTACCGCAAGATCGGTAGAGCTTGCCGAAGTCGACGACGGTGAAGCCATCGATGGTGACCGTGCCGAGACCGTTGTGCTGGATGACCTTGTCATCAGCACCAGTGGCACCACCACCCTTGATGAGGGCGTTACCGTCACCCTTGAGGGAGAGAGCATCCTCGCAGACCTTGCTCCACCAGACGTTCTCGATGGTGCAAGAACCCTCGCAGTGAACACCCTCGATCTGGTCAGCGCCAATGATGGCGTTCTTGAGGGTAGCACCGTTCTTGAGGATGAAGACGGCATCAGCGTCACCACCCTCCTTCTGGCCAGTGCACTTGACGCCACGGCCGTAGGTCTTCATCTTTCCGTCGAAGACACCGGAGATCTCCTGGACCTTCTTGTAGGTGACGGAACCCTTGGAGGCGGGGATGGGGAAAGAAGCGCGCTTCTCGAGGGCACCCATGGTGTTGGGGGTGACGTTGCCCTGGGGAGTGGCAATGGCGGCGGTGGCGAACATGCCAGCAAAGACCATGGAGAACTTCATTTTGATGGTTGAGAGTTGGTTGTTGGTTGTGGGAAAAGAGGTTGTTGGGTCAGAAGTGACTTGAAGTATTTAAGGAACTTAAAGAGAGTATAACCACCAGGGTCAAAGAGTGTAAGAAAGTTAGATGTTTGTAAAGAGAGACAATGGAACTGAGGAGAGAAAAAGGAATGTTGAACAGGCGGCTCTTGGGTCTTATATATGAAGATATTGGTGAGCCTTGGGCAGGTTCTTGGCCACATTGGGCCTCGGCCTCGGCCTCGATCGACTTCAGTTCCATGGCAGCTCAACGTTTCAGATCTGATGTAAGGGTTTTTACGAAGGGTTGGATGCAATTGGCGGAATATTGCAGACAGATGGATAGTGTGTCACTGATCGGCCATTCTAGAACCTGTCACCGTGAAATCTGTCTGCCTGTCTTCGGATGGAGCCGCAAGGATGAGCAAGGACCTTGTGAACCATGCTGACAGATGGTCACTAGCCACGCCTCACAGACCACAGTGTTTCTTGTTAATTATTTCTGACGGTAGAGGACAACAATGTACTGCATTCCCACGAATCTAGATACAAAAATTACAAAAGTTGAGATGCACAATGAGCATTCTCTCGGTGAACCCGGATGAGTGACACCTTACCCAAGTCCGGACCATCGCCCGAAAGACAGGGCTGAGGAACTTATCGAGCAAAACCCCTGTCACCTCCCGGAAATGAGGTGGACTCATGGAGCTTAGCGATATGGGTCCCCGGGCAAAAAATACACCGGAGTGGTCAAGATACGGAATTATTTCGCCAAGAATGTTTCCGGGCTCGTGTTTCTCAGGCTAGTTCCTCTCCTTTTTAATGTTAAAAAGAAGCTTTATTGAGATAGAGTAGGCAGTGACATACAAATGTGGTCTTTGACCTGAGGAGCCACCGGTCTTTGAAGCGTGCTAGTTTTAAGCGTTTATGCATATGAGTAAGCTAATCTGAAACGTCAGTCAGACCAACGCCGCAGCCACTTTCTAGTTATCTGACCGCATTTGGGCTATGTCAAATTAAAGGGTCTGACATATTTGCTCAATGTGATTATCTCCAAGAGATAATGAAGAAAAAATTAGGTAGGTATGCCCATTTGTCTGGATGCTTCGGGTCCTTCGTTCATCCCGTCTCAACATCCCTGCTCCTTAGCCAGTCATTCGGATATCGTGTGTGGTCAGCATTTATTAATCCCGGACATGACTCCATATTTCCACTTGGTGTTTTTACGAACCCCCTCTCCTCCCCACGATGCCTAAAAATTTCGGCCCTTTCATCTTTTTGTGGTATGTCACCGTGCTTTTCTCCACTGACCATCGCGGAACAGTGGTGCGTTTGAAGGTCAGCATTGACGAGGCGATTAAAAACGGTGTAGTCTTGTTTTATGTCTAAAGTATGATATCCGCAATGGGGAAGAAGCTCGTATCCACGAGACAAGAGGCAACAGGGGGAGGTTTAACCCCCAATATGTCATGAGATTTCCGCCACATAGGGGTAAATGCCTTCCCGGACTTGCTCGGTGGTGCGTGGACTGTAGTAAAGTCAAGGTCACCCTATACACAAACCAGAAGCATTGTTTTCTAGCGGTATGCTTAGGTCGTCAAATCTATCTATAGAAGTAACATGTAGATGTGCTTACTGGCTTTTCATCTTGCATCAAAGAATTGAGCGTTCAAGTCAAACTTGGGTCTATCATTTTGCTTCCCCCAGGGTTCATACTTGCTCCGACTATCCGGTTGTACAATCATTGAGGCAAAAGCGGAACACCAGAGCCGCAACATGCCCCAATAAAACCGACCAACAGTTTGCATTCCAATACACTGCCGTTCTGGAACGGCATTTGATGTGGAACCAAGACCGAAGCCAATTGATCCTATCATTATTGAGAGCAGACTAGCCAGAAGCTGAAACACGATACGTCACTAGCCAACATCTTCGAAAGTTCCTTTTTTACGGCGTTTCTTTCAATCCGGCAGAGATCGTCGTGCCACGGAACAGGCCGCCTTGGCCCTCCGCCACACATATTTGACAAATCAATATGCCCGATCCCGAAAGTCGGACATTCGTGTGGAAATCTTCCGTCAATCCCCTTTTATGATCTGGAAAAGACCAAACTATGACACGACAGGTTATTTCCTCGGCCACAGTAAATACGCACATGCTGTGGACACCTCGTGCCAAGATCAGCAGTGGAGATGTTCTCCTGACTACTTATTACGTACACTTACGCAGACCATTGCGAGTATACCGCTTCATAGATGGGAGGCTCTTATCATTATCGTCGTCGTACCTGGTTTGGTTGGATTGCGTCTTTAAAGTTCAGGCTAACATCTGACGTTGCCACCGGTTTATCTCCTCCCGCAACGCCATCGATGATACCCTAACGTAGCCGAATGGCAAGCTAATCTAGATGAGCAACGAACTAGAATGGCAACCTCTAGTTCTTTCGCTTACTAACATTTCAATAGTGGCTATACTATGCTCAAACCTGGACTCAATTTCCGCTTCTATAATCGTTGCGAGTTGCCTACCAGCCACAACCTTTAGAGTTCGCACAACGAGAGGGGTACTTCCTGTTGGGAAAATGATAGTTCTTGCTTACGTCTGCTGACCGCCCTTTCGATGATGCACAGTCCATATGTTGACGACATGTGGACTTCAATCGTAACTCGCCTTCCTCCATGGCCTCCGCTAACCCCCAATTCGTTCCCCGAGGAGCTACCCAACCACCTCATTCCAACCAATGAGAGTCTAAGTCCTGAATAAACTCCAGATCAACATTGATAAAACTCTTCCACAGATCTACTTCCCGTAGCCACGGCTTCGCCTGTATCGCAAAAACAACAGCCGTGCAATACTTGAGCAAATCATCAGCATCCTCACCCATAACCAGAATCAAATCCGCAAGATTAATCACACGATCACCAAGCACCTCTCGGAGCTCCTCCAGTCTTTTTCCAGCGGTATGATGAGCGCTATACTCACTACCCGGCATATCCTTCGGCACAAACTTCCACTCCCACGAGCGACCTAGACTATATAGGAAGCTAGTGTTCTGGCGGTTGAATGGGCCGACCATGAGAGGGTAGTAGTGTGGCGCTGACCATGACCATAGTCGGAGGAGGGCGAAGCGAGCGTTTTGGTGTTTGTTGGCGAATTTTTCGGCGGTGGGTACGATTTGTGGCCATTTTGACGGGTGCACGAAGAATGGAGGGAATTTCATAGGGAAATTGCCGTATTGGTCTTCGTAGCTGATAAAGAGATCTCGTTCGTAGGGACGGTGAGATTCTTTGCTGGCTGTTGCCATTCCCAAGACGACCTGAGGGTGATTTTGGACATACGCTGGTGCGATTACACCAGCTTGATACACTGAGATTGTTAGTAAGTCTGCTCTTGAAAGGATGAATGGATCCAACTTACAGTGAGCAACGATAGGCCGAACCGTCATGCTCCACTTGAGGGGATATACATCAGCCCAGTATATATCAGCCTTCTTCTCATAGAAGTCCTTCCACTCCTTCCAGAACTCCTTCTCGCGGAACTTACAACTCGTTCTCGTTCTCCGATCAGGCCTCGTCTTACTTCGCTCCTTCTGATCAAACAAGCCGGACTTTCTGAACTCCTCGCACTGCACAGAGTTGATAAACATAGTTACCAATTTCTTTTTGTCAGACTCTGGGAAGAACATAGCCGTCATTGCAAACGCCTGTACTAGGTCTTGTACGATGAAGCTGTGTGGCCATGGGGCCTGGGGGTCTTGGATGTAGTGGTCGTAGTCCCCTCGGAGTTCGAGCCAGTCGAGGATTTCGGCGAGGAACCAGACCCAGTGTGTTGGGCCGGCGTGAAGGGTTCGAAGCATGGCGTGGAGGCGTTCTTGGACTAGTTTGTATTTTTTGTTGTAGCCTGGTTCAAGATCTCCAGCATGGAATGACTCCTTGAAGCCTGGAAAAGGTCAGTATATGATTAAGATCGTGGGGTCGGGACACTTACTAAAGGATCGGTCTCGCTCCATCATTTCCATCGGATCAGCAACGTCCATCCGCCTGTCAAACGCCAAACTCTTGTGAGCGTTGACTAAACCAGTCCGTTCGAGAAGTTCACGTCGCGCTTGCGATGGCTTCTCGCGCTTGGCTTGCATAGGACCAGTCCTCCAAACCTCAGGAAGACCCCAAATAAGATCCTCTTCATGATACTTCGCAGCGCGTGTAGCCTTCATAGGATCATTACCCCTGTTGATAGCTTCCAATCCCTTTGCAACATGTCGAGCAGTACTGGGCAAAACGCCATCCTCAATACTAGAAACGCCGTTTCTAATCTCTCGGAAAGGCACTTTCTTCTTGTGGGTAAGAAGTTCATCCGGGAAGAGAATAGCGTCCTCAGCAAAGTTGACATCATTGTAGAACATGTAAGGCGACTCGGCGATCTCAGCGTCACTTTGGAAAGTTACCGATTTGCCAGTGATGTCGAAGAGGCGGAATTCTGATCTTTCGTCGGTGATTGTGTCCCAGAGACTTGTGATATTCTCGCCAGGTTTGATCTGTCGAGTGGCCATAGTCTTTTCGTTTCTGGTCAAGTTTTGTAAGAGGGGCTTCATGTGGAGATACATGTCTCGCGATTGTTTGATACGCCAGGCGTTGCGAGGTTCCTGTAGATGTTTGTTAGTGTCATGAGTATTTCATCGATTGCATGATGGACTTACCGGAACGATGACCTTGTACATGTCCATGTATGACTGACCAGGGGCAAAATCCCAGATGAAAACATCATAATAGTCTTGGAATCCAAAGCGCCACTCCCGAAATACATTGTCAGTTTGAGTAAGTCCGGTCCCATCTCCAAGATGTTATGCCACTCATTCTTGGAAGCTCTTCCAAGGCCTTGCTTCTTTCGGTATGTCCAAAGCTCATCTCGAGGTGTCCCATGTCTCGTGGGGGTTCTCCAGGGTACCCACGAGCTGCATCCCGGCGATATTGTCCAAGTTCTTCTTGACTCCTTGGCTTAAGCGTTTCCTCATCCCTTCTTCTGTTTCAATGGTGTTCTTATCCGGCTCTTTCAGGTCAGGTTCAGATAGTAGAAATTCACATGGATCGGGAGGACACACCCAGTGGACCGTTAAGCCGATATCTTGACAAGCAAAGGACCAGGCTAAATAGGAAGGTCTAGATGTTAGTGGAATTACACAATAGATTTTATCCACTTATGAATTCACATTCTATGTATGTTGGTTTGGAGCTTAGTGCACGTTTACCTAAAATCATCCTGGAATGTATCCACTGGCTGCCTAAACCACCCCGGTTTTACTGTTGGTTCTAACAAGCGCACGGTCAACAAATAAGTACATAAGATCATTTGATCTGCCCAAAAGTCTCAAATCAAATCAACATCTTTACCTTACACTATCATTTTCACTTTATAACCATGTCTCCTCATTCGTATCCAGGCCTTGGTTTGAATCTTCGTTATCACGACCAAGATGGACGCGGCGATGGGCGCAATGGAGAGATTTACCCCATTGGGGTTCACCACAATTGTTTTGGGTCTGATTCTGAAATTCTTCTCATCAGGGAAGTCGCCATGATGATTGTCATGAATCAGTTGACTGAGAAGCCCGATTGGCATATCAAAGTCTTTGATGACGCTATTGCTGAGAAATGGATTCAAGAAGGTCTTGCAATTCCAGTCGAGTCTCTTTACGACGACATTGTCGACGTAAAGCTGAACCGTCCAAAAAGAGTTAAGACTATCCTTGATGGGAAATGTCTTGAATATGTAAGACTTCCATCTTATCTATTGCATCCTTTACTTACATCTTGCTAGTGTATCAAGGAACTGCGCTCCAAAGCTGAGTTCTTCAAGAAGACCCATCTGGTGCCAACGTTGGATGCTAGCGCGTCTATCGTCAAGTCTGACAACTTGATCGACAAGTCCCTCCATGAAGACCTCCAAACTGCGTTCGCCAAGCTCAAGCTCGAGCAGAAGGATGATCCAGACTGGCATCCCCGCTCTAACGACATGGTGCAGAACCTTGTCCATCCCTCTCTCTACCCACTCATCTACGGCCAGACGCGAGTCTTTCGCGACGAAATAGTTGGGGTAGACGATGCTGTCGATCGTTGGAGTGGCAAGGGAGAGGTCATACCCAAGAGCGAACCCCCGTCTGAGGGGAGAGCATACGCATATAATACTAGTATCGGAGGAAGCACTGTCGATCCATCTTTTTGGTCCGATACATATCAGTGGTTACCTTCCAATGTTCGATTTCAGGATGACGGCAGTGTCCAGTTGTCGAGTTACATCAATGGTCTCCACCCTACTAAACATCGGGAGATCTATGGTACCATTGAGAAGCTTATTGAGAGGGCACTACCGGCCTGGGACTTTTGCATACCTGTCTATCGAACCTGGCACACGGTTGGCGCCTGCAGGACACGGTCTCGGTTTGGAATGCCTGAGAATCCCGAGTAAGTTCTCAGTTATACTGTAATGTATGTTTATTAACACCATGCTAGCGATGAGAATGAAGAGAACTGGGATATATCGATCGACGATGTTAAGGGAAAAGACTTTGATAGCCTATGGGACAAGGAGAGTAGTGAATACGACAGGCGTTATGACAGGTGGTATGTCCGTATGGATGAAGATGAGAAACAGTCTGAGTACTGGAAGGCGACTAGGCAACCGATCCAGCCTGAAGTTCCAGAGTTCAAGGCTTTTGACTACGGTACCGAGCCCGGCCAATCTCTACGTGAGCGTTTTAAGGATATTCAAGTTATCGTCAAGATGGCTTCTATCGAACTGACACCCGACAAGCCTAGCTTCCCAGCTGGCGGATGGCACGTGGAAGGCCAGATGAATGAGCACATCGTCGGCACAGCTCTTTACTATCTTGATTCAGAAAACGTTACGCCCAGCTCCCTGAAGTTCCGCATGCAGACAAGCGCATACCAGGAAGATTTACAGGACTTAGTAGGTCAAGACTCTTACAATTGGATGGAACGAGTATACGGTGCACCGTTGAACGGCGGGGAGTGTCTTCAACAGTATGGTAGCGTTGAGACCAAGGAGGGAAGGTTACTTGCGTTTCCTAATGTCTTTCACCATCGCGTCTCGCCATTCGAGCTACAGGATAAGACAAAGCTAGGTCATCGTCGTTTTATTGCGCTGTGGCTAGTGGACCCTTATACGCGGATTATCAACACTGGCAATGTACCACCCCAGCAGCAAGATTGGTGGATGGAGCGGGCATTTAAGAACTTGGACTCTGAGAAGATCTTCCATCCCATTGCAAAGATTGTATCTGAGGCTGCGCCGGATCATCCGGGTCTCCAAGCTGCTGTTCAGAAAGGAACACCTCTACCGGCGGAGCTGATGGATATGGTTCGAGGAGAGGCCAGCTTGCCTATGTCTTTGGCGGAGGCTAAGGAGCATCGGTTGAAGTTGATGGAGGAGAGGACTAAGTTTCAGCGGGAAGCAGAAGACAAGTGGTCTAGTGTTGACTATAGCTTCTGTGAACATTAGATCCATATAGATGAGGTTGCGATCTGAAAGCTTGGTGTTTATAGATAGTTATATTTTTATCTTAGTAAAGGGATAAGTATAAACTATCTTTCTGAATGCTATCCAATGATAAATAGTTAACGGGTATATAACAGGAATAGCACAGGAAGTACTGATTGTTCCTTTTATCAATCTCTTTAAAACTCTCAAGTACTACCAAAGCGTTAAATAATGACATATAATACATAATATACCTTACATCTCTTTATAATACCAGATGCTAAATAGTCACCTGCTCATTAAAACTGGCCACAATCCTTTTCGTCGTTCGATTAAAGTGCGCATGAGTCGCCCACTGACCCAGACCCGCGAACGGCCCGCCGGCGCTCATACTAAAGACATGCTTCTGGTGCGAAGCATCGATTTGTTTCGTGACCTTCTTCTTCTGCTTCTTATTGCTATGCATATACGTCCCCGAAAGCACTTGCATGATCACCCGAGCTAGCCACCAGCAGTTGTGCCACTGAAGATGGTACTGAGGCTCCTCGTTGTGAACGATCAACATGAGCTTGGCGACATCACTCAGACGTGCTTTGTTAAAGTCCAAGTCAGCCTCATTGAGTATTCTGTCGCCGCAAACAAGCTTGTCTCTAGACGGTGCGATGGTGACAATTAATTGTGCCTGGTCTGTCATGGCGTTGGCGGCGTCAGCCTCTTCGGGGAGGTCGCCCGTGCGTTCTACGCGCATCCAGGATAGTCTTCCATCGTAGGTCTTGATGCACAGGAGCAAATATTCATGCTCGATAACGCTGTGCTCTTGGAGCCAGACGGCCTTGGTGACGTAGCCGGGCGTTGCATGGTTGACGATGTGTTCGATCAGAGGGCGGTTGTTGTTGCGGCCGATCCGGGCGCCCTCGCTTTCTAGCTGAGCTTGTAAAGAAGATCCGTGTATAGAACCGGGTAATGGTGGACCTCTTGATCTGCTGTTTGACATTGTCGTGATTGTGATGTAGTCTTGGTAAAAGTGGTTTGGGGTATTTAAGTATAGGAGACAAGGAGTTTATCTTGTTTAAAAGTGTAGTGGTAAAGATATGGATTCATTTCAGGTAGAAAGTCAATTACCTTTATACTGCAACATTCATGAACGTGCAATTAAAGTCACAAGCTAGACGGAGTATGAGTGATCACACCCATACAACACACAGCCCCCACACGCTTAATAAATATATCCAGGTATGTCCGTCGGATTTCAAGCAGACAGTCTTGACAAGTCAGCAGGTCTGTCACACACGCTTTACGATTCGCTTACCACCCTCGCACTCGTTCAATTGTTTCAGCCACATCATCCTTCTAGAACTGCGCCTCACACAGCCGAGTAAGATGATAGAGATTCAGCGCAACTGCAGCTGAGAATTGGTGGGGCCTCATTTTACTTGTATCAGCAAACAACGGTTTCAAAGAGTTGAGCAATAGAATAACAGCTCTCAAGAGTATTGCTTTAATGTATTCAAATGAAGCACCATACTGATTCCCTAATACTTTCAAAATGCTTGACCCATTGACTGATCATTTACATCAGGCTGTACTGCGCACCAATCAGGCAGAACACCACGACATACATTATTCCAGAAACCGAAACAATAACCCACCCGAATGGTCCAACGTATGCCACCAAACTCAGTGATATGAAGAAGAAACCAGTTACAATCAACAGATGCAAAGCCACAGAAACCACAAGTCCAGCAGGCGTCCACTTTTTAATAGTCTCCTCATCGACGTCACCTTTCTTCTTTTGTCGCATCAACGCAAGGACACTACCGCTGTATCCAGCCAAAGCGATAGACATGGCAAAGGAAAGCCACGAAATAGCAAGAAACATGCGGACTGTTTTGAGACTGAAGATTGGCGATTCCCATATGTCGGCGGGGTCAGACATTTCTCCCATTATAACTGCAAATGTTGAAGCGCCGAAAACGGAGATGGCGATCATTGTGACGACAAAGAAACGAAAGAATTCAAGGTCATTTTCATCTTTTTTGTTGGCTGTTTCGACTTGTTGGATGATTTTGTAGAGAATCTCCCGGGAAAGGTCTTCAGTGGCTTTCGGGTGTGTGATTGAAGAAATCTCATTTTCAATAGTAGGTTGGTCATTTGTAAACATTGCGTGTTGTAATTGTGATACCGAATGAATTTAGACAAATTCTGAGAGCTATCCTGCTGTGTTAATATCATTTCGTTGATTTTGGCTCAGCCTTATGAATGCTACGGAACTCCGAATATGCATAAGCTAAGCCATGTCAGACTGGCATCCAACCGTAGTGGGTGGTCAGCACAGCCTTATCCAGCCACACTGGTGACGATTATTACCTCTTCTATGAAGTCCAACTGGCTCTTTTTCAAGATATCACGACATGACTCAGAGCCTGACTTTCACTTGGGCTGCTGCTTTGAAATCTAGGTAGAGGATCGTTACGTATGCTGAATAAGGATCTGATGGATTGATTACCGGGGTTTTCAATGCTCATCATAACATAAGGCCGCCCCAATCATTTTTTCTTCCATTTCTCTAATCAGTCCATTAAGACCTATTTGAAGAGAAGTAAGCAGATATGCCAGATATACCAGATTCACGTAACCCGACCAATGGGAAGTATGATTGGCTTACGCTCATGGGAACTAGGTGTACTTAGAGATATCCACTCTCAAAGCCTCCTCGATTATCTGCACCCCGGACATGCATGCACCTATATCCGATGTGCCTCAATGGATAATACGTAATAAACAAAGATTTTAGATTAAACTTAGACGGTAAGAGCGGTTTGATGGTGATTTCCAGGGGTTGCTGTGAGACAAAGAATCCAGAACATGTAACAGCGGTATACCTTGTCATGAAACACACTGGCATTGATCTTAACACAGGAATGCATAGAGGGTTTCTTCCGCGACATCAAGTGGATCATCGATTTATACATCCTAGCTAGAGTAATCAAAGTTTTGATATTTATCGGTAAAAACTAATGATAACTCTAGTACACACCAGGCAAGATTCTCCACTTGACCTTGCTCCTATACTCATCCCAATCCGCTCCATACTTCTCAGCACAAGCCTTGTCATCTCTCCTCTCACGGTGAGTAAGCAAGAAACCAAAGTAGGCCGAGTACAAGTACGTGAAAAGCATTCCCCAGGGTGCAGCACCATCCGGAGTCACCACACGGCCGTCAAGCATGGTAGTAACGCCAGCACCAGCAAGGGCACTACCGGCAGGAAGAATCACATAGCCGGCAATCTTGGTAGGCAGGCAGAAAGGCAACGACTGCAGCCAATCGCCAAAGTAGTTGATATGACGGGCCTTTCCCCACCAGCCACCAGTCAAAAGCTTGGTTCCCCTCTTGGTCTGGATGAAAGTCATGTTGGCAAAGGCTGGGTCGTTGGGGTTGCGGCGGAATAGAGCCTTCTGGTTGTTGGATGATCGGAAGATGTACAAGCCGGTAGCGAAGACAGCGCCGATAACAGCGACGCCAAGTCCGCCCAGATGAACGGGGTGAACCGAAAGATAGCGGCATTGGGTGGAGTAGAGGAAAGGGACCCAAACGATGTCGCCGAAGGTAAGCATGAATCCGAGACCATCAGTAGTAATATCCATCATGGTCAAGAGTCCCTCTTCGGCGTATTGGCCTTCATTGACGTAGTAGGCTTGAACCAAAGCGATAATCAGAATGCTGTCGGAAACGTAACCGTAAGTACGGTATTGCTTAGCGATGAAAGAGCAGTTGAGCAAAACCCAGCCAGTAAGTCCAACGCGCATCTCGAGCCATGCCTTAATGTCGATCTCTCCAAAGAATGGGAGGGTGATTCTGGGGTTGAGTTCACGGCCAATGAAAAAGTCGTAGATGACACGGCCAGTGTGTCCTCCTCTGGCTAATTCGCGGAGCTCCGGGTTTCCCTTCTTGACGCTGAAACTGCCGATGTACACATAAAGAGAGATAGCATAGGCCAGAATGGTGCTGGTTGTGAGGAGCTGCAAGTAGTTATCGGTGATGAAAGTCCAGACTGGGAATTCAGCCCCATAGACGAATGTACCAACGGCGCAAGCGGCAAGCTGAACGACAGTGGCATTGAAAGCTATGATTTTTGTGAGTATTTTACAGAAAAGTGAGAACCCACGTCAGGATGGCTTACCATTGAAGCGATACAGAAGAGGCTTGTCAGATTCGCGCAGCTTGGTCCCGTAGACATGCTGAGCTGGCAACACACGGTAAAGAACCAAGCTGAGGAAGTAATAAGCAAAAAGCCATCCGGTGACCTCCCAGCTTACGAATCCCGAGAGACCATTCTCGGGCCAAGGGATTTGTGATTTGAGTTTTGGCCAAGTCAATGTGCTGGGTTCCAGCAGAGCGGGTGCAGGACATCCTGATACGTCATTGCAGCCGAAATAGAGAACTTGCATCAGGATGGGAAGGCCAAAAACGATGCCGGTGGCACCGAGACTGTTGGATTCGGGTCAGTTTGAGATCATGAGAATGGGATATGAGCCCCTGAGAGCGTTCAATTGGGGGATCACTCACGGGCCACCGAATTCGTAAGAGATTTTCTCCGGCTTCAGCATGTTGAGAGGAGACGACTGGCCAGGCTAGCTCAGTGACGAGGCTGCTTGAGTTGATGGCGATTGATGATAGACACTTGGTTTAGATGTCTCGCAGTGCCTGGAGATACTGCAGTTGCCTTTTTGAAGGGTTTGTTGTTTCTTCTCAACAGATCGACCCATTCTTAAGACAACGGAACAGCGTGATCCGGCCCACAGTTAAGATAAGATACCCGAAACTCAGTCACGATAATTGGATGGTGTAGCTGGAAGTGGGGTCTAATTACATTTCGCATACGAATACGGAACCGAGAAAACAACAAACCCATCATGCACTAAACCGTTTTAGTCCATGATTTTGTTGGCTGTCGCAGAGCGCTTGACAAGAACGAGTGAGAGACATGGTATTTGGCGATCAACAAGCGTCGCCGCATAGATATAGTAAGCTTATATACAATATTCGCAGGATCATGCTTTTCCTAGGATCTTATTGACCTCATCCTGGTGCGAAGAAAAATTGTCAACCAAATTATCCCACATTTTAGGCTCGTGTTCGTGCTTCTTGTTGCTGTTCCAAGCCCAGTCGGTAATGGTTAATTGTCTGCAACTTTCAAACATGAAAGCTACAGTGCCCTTGGAAATCTGCATCTCGGGTGGAGGTTGCGCCGAAGCTGCCTTGAATTCCTGTGCCGAGTTAGTACATAGCCATTAATCGCGGAATGGGGGACTTACCTCATAAGCGACACCATGTGGCACCCATCCGCACTCAAAGGAAATTCCTCCTGGCTGGAAGTCATCGGAACGTCCTTGATATTCTCCGTAAATAAGACCCATGAGCTCTGAAGCTGCATTGCGATGATAGTAAGGTGGTCTGTACGTGTGCGACGCAACGTCCCAGCGGGGAGAGAAAATCAGGAAATCCGCCAGAGGTGCATTCTCATCTCGTCCACGAGCAGTAAGAACGCAGAAAATCGAAGGATCAATATGATCCACCGAAATCGACCCGACATTGACAAATTTGGTCAAATCGTACTTATAAGGCACATAGTTGCCATGCCACGCCACCACGTCAAAAGGGCAGTGATTCTGGGTGCTCTTGAAGAACCGACCGCCAAGCTTGTACACAATTTCCCAAGGATCGTCACGGGTAACATTGTAACTTGCCTTTGGGTGCAAAAAGTCTCTGGCGTTGGCGAGACCGTTGGATCCGAGAGGGCCGAGCTCAGGAAGCTCAAAGTTGGCGCCCCAGACTTCTAAGATATATCCTCTCGTCGGGCCCTCTACTGAGACTCTGAAGCGTTGCCCGCGTTGAATGACGCAGATTTCGCCGGGCTGAACGTAAAGATAGCCGAATTCGGTTTGGATGTCAAGGGCACCTTGCTGGGAAATGATCAAGAAATCTCCGTCTGAGTTGACAAAGGCTCTTTTGTCCATGCTCTTGGTAGCGGAGAAGATGTGAGTGGCGAGACCTTCTCTGAGAGTGGGATCACCTATATTTTGTTAGATCATGTCATACAAGTCGAGTATAGGCTAAACCTACCTGAACCAGCGATAGTGCGGATGCCAGATACAAAGTCGGCGTCGTCGGTCACATCAAAGGGAAGCTTTCCAGGTTAACAGGATGTTTGTAATACTGATGGGGCATCGGAAAATATCTTTCACCTACCCAGGCTAGCTGCGTGGGAGATACTCTCACCGCAGGGTTGATCGGTAAGAAGCAGCTTTCGGTTCCCTCAACTTTTGGCATGTCCGTCTACAAAGACAAAAAGTCAGCATGTACAAGATAACATTGAATTCTTGCCCTTACGAAGCCTTGGTGAGCCACGGCCGGCCGCGCTCGGTACAGCCACGAGTTTTTGTTGGCTTGTCGAGAAGCACCAAACGAAGTCGTCATTTGTTCAGCGTACAAGCCAAATCTGACACTTCGAGGGCTATTTTGACCCTGGGGAATCGCTCCTGGAACTGCTTCAGATTCATGGTGATTATTGAAGCCAGACAGGTATTCATAAGGGTCATTCTTCCGCTTGGCAAAGGAGGGGATTGCGCCATCCTTTTGGGTCTCGGCCCAGTGAAAGATGTTTTGGTAATCGTTTGAAGAGTCTTTTTGAGCCATGATGAATATGAGCTATGAAGACAGCCGTGTTTCTCAGTAGGAAGGAAAGAAAAAAGGAACGGCCCAGCAGATCTGACTTCAAATACCACCATCAACGGGTACTTTCCCCGCTCTTACATCGTTCCTTGGCGGTAAGAGTGGTTCTTGCGGGACTAGCGTCCGCTCGAATAAAAGTGAAAACATTGTAAGCTATTCCCACTGGAGCGGGCCGTATGCCCATGATCGGCACCCGAGGTTTGCTTACTAGTCAATCAGTCAGACGGCACTTAGGGTTGCAAGCGGGGTACATTGCGAGTCGAGTGCGTAGCGGCATCATCAATCGGTAGGTAAATTGGGTGTGAGCCACAATGATATATTTCTAGTATTATTCATTTGCCACAGGCTTGATCTCTATGGTAAGTCGTAAACTGTCCATTAAAAATCCTAATCGTCCTCAGATTGACAAGGTTCAATGTCAGGAAAATTATTGCGGTTGCGCCTCCGAGTACGTCTATCACAACTCTCTAGAAGCCAATATCCAACCCCGGGATTCGGCCCCAAGTGGAAAGGTGGATGAGGATAACTGTCCACAAAAGGTAGTTTTATAGCGTGCATACTGCCGTCCAATGACCGCCAAACCTCGCTATATGTGTTCCGCTCCAAGCTCGATTCCTTTTGTAGTAGATCTCTAGCGACGGGCTCATACACCTCAAGTGGCAGTGAAATAGCACACTCGCCAAGCTCAGGTCTGCTTTTGACGAACTGGTCAAGTTGTCTGGCGATCGAATCAATAGATTGGTCGTGTCGACCATTCCATGCGTACACTAGTGATATGTAGAGGCGCTTGAGACTTGGGAAATGCGGTGGTGATAGGAGATCTACAAGGGTTTGGAAACGTTCTTCTGTCGCGAGTTTCCACCTGAGCTCAAGAGAAGTCATGACTGCGAGACGCTGAGGTAATAGTAGTCGAGAGAGGTAAGTCATCGCTGCGTCACGAGGCAACATGAAGGTATTGGTTGAATACAGGATATCGATGGTCTCGGCGTAACTGTCATGTCAGGTTACTTTTCAAAGCTTAGTCAAATAGGCTTTTGCTTAGCTTACTTTTGACGACAAGAATGAAGCCAGCCTCTGACACCGATATGGCCTTCTTCGTCCGTTTCATGGTATAATTTGACCCAAGGACCTTTGTTGAGTCCGCCGCGCGTCATAGGTCCCAGACTCGGATCAAAGTCTCGAGGGCAAATTTCACCCAACCATAACCAAGGTCCTGACCCTTCTTCATCAGGCTCCTTGATTCCCACGGTGAATAAATCCATCTCGAGGCGCTTGTCTCCGAATGCTAGTCGTATGATATCACGTCTGACATTAGGCGGAAGCTTAAACCAGGGAGAGGTTTGAAACAAGGCAACGGGGCGTTCTTGTTTCTCCTCAGTGTCGTCATCTCCAAATCCATTTGGCGTCAGCGCTCGAGGTCGTAGAGGAAGCACGAGAGGGATCTTTCGGATGCGCACTTTCCGGTCATCGTCATCAGATCCTATACATAGTGATTTAGTATATATGGCTGAAAAGGTGAACCTGCGTATTATATCTTACCTGGTGAAGCACGGCGGGGAGAAACAACACTGAAAGCGGGCGGGGGAAAACTGGAACAGGGTGATGGTTCGTTTAAGATTGGACTAGCTACCATGTTTTGGCGTGTTTACACAATGGGGTGATGGAGGGAAGAAAGTTGGGTTCGTACATCAAGTGGGTGTTTGTTTGTTGTAAACATAATGTGATTAGCTATAATCACGTGCTCAGATTACGTAAGGCACGAGTCAAGAATAGGCGCTGTAGGGGGCAAAATGGTGAATCAAACACTGGAAACAATGCTGTCATCCCATTTAGGACTACAGCGTACAATGTGAAAGTGCGTTAGGCCTCAAAGAAGGTAAAAGGACCTGGCTTCAACCCCTGCAAAGAACACATTTTTTCCACTTCTCAAGCATTTTAACCTTATGCTCATACGGCGGACTACAGCGTACTGTAGGTTGGCCATTGACTATACAGCCACTGACATTTCAAAGGCCACCGTGAGTCTTGTATCAACATTAACACGGCTGGGTCCTCTTTAACCCGCCACATCGTCACCGTTTCCTATCAACAAATAGGAGTATGCATTGTGGAAGACTTTCATGGCATTTGGTCAAGGTTCTGTTACTTCTTTACAACTGATTAGCTGGACTGTCTCAAGACTTGATGTCTGGGCTAAAAACCTCCTCCACTTCTGGAGATTTAGTATAGGAAAGATCGTTCAATTCGCTATCGTCTACCAAACCTCTGCTATTCCCCGCATGACAAACAATGTATATCCGCCAAACAGTTATCAAGCTGTAATATCCTGCCAACTTGTCCGTTAAAACAATGATGGAACGACACTGTTGCCTCCTTTCTCTCTTGGTAACTTGGGTAGCATGGTGGTGACCCATGAGATAACAGAAGGTGCTTCAATTTTGATCCTTGTACCAGTCGCAGTGGTCTCATCTTGGTCTTAGAGCTCGATTCGTCCTGACTGTGGCTAGCACTCAAACTAAAAAGGCCGTATCCGACCTTGAGGTTGGCGTCAAAATGTGATGACTCTACTGCTTGTTCGAGATGTGTGGTATCACCACGGAACTCGAGCTCGACGTCGGAAGCGATCATAAACGACGTCGGGTAGCTTGGGAAATAGCTGAACTTCTCCAAAGAATTTACTCTTTGTTGTTGATGAAGCGGTGCAACTCACTGGGCCCGGGAGAAAAAGCTACATCTGGCGCAACATTGAGCTCGGGATCAGCGAAGAGCTCACCATGGAGCCATGCTCATTTGATAGTTACAAGCATAGAATCAGAAGAGATGTCAACGTTGCAACTGGCAGCTGACTCTGATGCCTTTGTGAAAATACATCATAAGTATAGACTTTCATATATACATAGCGGAGAGATGTGACTTACGAGCTGGCTTGAGAGTAGTTGAAACCCCCAGAAGCTGTGAAGAGGCCGTAGCCTTCACTAGCGCTCACAGATGTCGAAGATGACTGGGACTCCTTGTTTGACTCGGACAATGAAGCGGAAATATTGACATTGATCTGAATTGTATCAATTACTTCATCGCTATTCGTTCGGGTAAGATGTCTTACCTTTGTCCCAGGAGGCGGCTCGTCGTCTTCCTTAAAATGTTAAGTCATAAAAGAATAATCAATATAGTGCAAGTTATTATTAAATAAATAAGAGTACAAAGCTTAAATATAAAGCGGCTAGCTAAAAGGCAGAGATAGCTTAAGTAAGATATTTCCACTTATAAAACACAGTATTATAAATTTCGAGGGATAAAACTATTTCGTATTTATAAATAAATTACGCCTAGAAACTATAGGTTTGTCTGCTTTCCTTTTCCTCTTTTTATCTTCCTTAACGAGCTGGTGATCTCCCATACAGGTTTGGTTCTCGTGTATTCCGCTAACATCGTACTCTGTCTGAAATCTTCATTAGGATGAAGGATAGTCAATCTCGATAGGCTGAGCAGGCACCAACGTAGCCAGCGATAAATGCGGCCAACTCAATCCATTAAAGTTAAGGAGAACAGTCTGCGAGTACTGAATCTGCGTATAAGTCACAGGAATCGTCTTAGGCCCCGTAACAGGTCCTGGAGGTGTGACAGAGAATGTCGGCAGTGGAGGAGGCGTCTTGCCCTGACCCTGCTTATACGCTGGCTGCAGAAGAAGAGGCTTTCCAGGTGTGTAGTTCTGGACAGTAATCTCAGACTTGATTGTCTCGACCCAGAACGTAGAATCCATCTGCACTGCGTTCGCATTGGGGCCCTGGGAACTCGCGCCGACGAGGAAAGCGATGTTGGCTGTCCCGCCGCCGGGGGTTGGGACAGGCTGGGTGGAGACGGCGAAGGTGCTGGTCTCGGTGATGTTAAGCTGGCTGTTGATGTCGAGAAGGATCTGGATTGGGTTGTCAAGAATAGCCTGGGTGATAGTTCCCTGTTGAATGAAGAGACTGAGATCCTGGGGCAGACGTGCTGTATCGTTGAGGGAGGCTGTCTGACTGGGCTTGACCTGGGTGTTACTCGAGCTTCCAATGACGAAAGGAGTGATTGATCGTTGACTAATATTCGGTGCTCCCTGGGTTACGTCTGGAGGGTTACCTTGTGCATTGATGGTAGTTCCATGCGGGATAGATCCAAGACGAACAAGCGTATTTCCCTCCACTGGATTGTTCTTCGTCGGAGGAACGTTCAACCAGAAGCCAGTCTCAGTATGGATACCCGTCTTAGTACCATCAGCTTTTCCCGTAGCTGTGTTGGTAACATCATTAACGGTCTGGAGATACGTGACACCATTGATGATAATGTCATTCTGCTGCTCAAGACCACGATTGGGGACTTTTCCCAGAGGTTGAGAAAAGACGAGGTCCTCTTGCGTCAGATTGAGCTCGAGAACTGAGACATTGGGAGGGGAGGGAGGGGTAGGGAGGACAGGGTTGGTGAACGTGGTGGTAGTGGGAGAGACAGAGTTTGGTCTGAAGATGGTGTTGAAGCCAGGTCCTGTCCAGGATCCAGTGAAGCTGTCCAAGATGCCCAGAGGAGGATCAGGCTCGTCTTTTGGAGGGGAGGGGGTAGGGTCGAAGTTGACTTCATCGTATTGGAAGCCTTTGGGGAGGTGAATACCAGCACGCGACGATTCCTTTGTGGGAGCCATTATGCTTGCTGTATGACTTGAAGGTTTCTCAACAGATTGGATGCAAGTTTCGTGTTCTTGGCAAAAATAATGCAGTCGCTTGGGTCAGGATTACTCACTGGTCTTATATCCACAGCAAGGCGGTCATACGTCAGCGCTGTGTCTGTCTGCGAGCATTCAGATCAACATCAATACCTATCTACTATGCAACGAGTACTTCACATGCCTTCTAATGGTCGATCTATGCTCGAACAGTACGACTTCGCCTCAACAGCTTACTGAATTCAGTAAAGCTCTTCATCCGTTGCCATATCACCTAGTAGCCATGTTCGTGCACAAAGACACTTTCCCTCCAAACGTGACGCGGCAAAAGCACGCTAACAAGTTCACATATCTCAACTCGAACGATCAACCAATATCTGCTCTCAGTGGCTGGCTGAAAGCGTCCGCAACCTTCCCCTCCCATCCAGTAAGAACCCTCGAATTGGCAAGCTGAACACCTGTGGCTTACCGGCACGCAACTTCCCCGCAACGACTCCGAGACATCACAAAGCCACTCACGGATCGAAAATGAGATAGAATTGACTTCTTGCGCTTGTCACTGGCCACGGCCCGTCCCGGTAGGTCTAGACTGCACCGCGCTGGTCTATCACATACCTGCAATGGAACGGGGGCTTAGCCCGTGTTTGCTTGCAAATATTGGTGTTTTTATTGGCATGTGAGATTGGAGCTGAAAATTCTGGAATGCAAAGTGTCCCGTAAAGAGACATGAGCTGAGCTGTCTGTGAGAGCTGCGCAATATTTCACATGTTGGAGTGAGTCTCCATGAAGGTTCGGGGAACAGGTATAAAGAGCAGACTTTAAAGCAGCTATTTTCGTTCCGCATTCTCCATCAATTCATTATTCGAAGCTTCGTCCGCTCTCAACAATGGTTATCACCACCAAAATGGAGCCATCTTTCCAAGGCAATCAATTCTTCCCTGGCACAGCTGCCTACAAGCGTGCCAACGACATCTACGCCACCTCCACCTATGGCACAAGTCGCGACATGAACCCCTCAGAGATCCTTCAGCCTTCCAGCATCGAGGATATTCAAGGAGTTGTCAAAGCCGCCGCCAAAATGGGCAAGCCCCTCGCCATCAGATCTGGAGGTCATCAATACAGTGGTGCATCTTCAACCGGCCCTCAGGGTATCCAGTTGGACTTGAAGCCTACCTTCCGTCGTCCTAATGTTGATCTTAATATCCTGAGGGAAAATGGCAAGGTGTACCTTCGCTCTAGTGTCAGTTGGCAACTGACCGAGATCTTTGATTTCCTGAAGGACAATGGTGTCTTTATGCCGACTGGTCAGTGCTCTACCGTTTGTCTTGGCGGACATGTGCAGACTGGCGGTTATGGCATGCTTGCACGATCGTTCGGTCTTCTCGGAGATTATGTCCGCGAACTTGAGATTGTCGACTACAAAGGTGACGTAGTCAAGGTCACAAAGGACAGTCACCCAGATCTATTCTACGGTTTTCTCGGAGGCAGCCCCGGCAACCTCGGTATCTTGACACACTTCAAGATCGAAGTTCAAGATGATAAGAACTATCAGGGTTCCAAGGGCCTATGGGTTGGCTTCGGCTATTCGGAGAAGACACTTAAGGCTCTCCTGGATATTCTCGTACAGAAGGGCGAAGATCCAAAGTTCCCTCGTGGTTATGACTTTACCGTCAATATTGTCAGCAGACAAGCCAATTTGCTAGATCTTTTCCCCGGTTCTGAAGACGAGCTCAAACAGAAGCTGCCAGACGATGTCCACGACGGAAAGGACAACATTGCCGATCTGCTCAAGTTCAAGTATGCCATGATTGTCGTTTACGCACAATGGGTCAATCTCAACGAGGAGCCATATTCACCCGACCTCTTCACCCAAATCAAGAACGTGCCGAATGACTTCAAGATTGTCAAAGAAGCTCCCGAGGGTACTCCATTGTCAGCTATCGCGGCCATGTGGCTGTTTGGAAGCCCCCGCGAGTTTCCCTACCCATACGACAAGCGCACCAACAGCACCATATCAACCGAGCTCTCCAAGACAGGCTGGTCATCTTGGTTCTCCGGCCGTATTAACGAGGTCATTAAAGACAAGCACAATGGACTCTGGGTCTCATCTCAACTACAAGTCTACGGCGGCGAGCAATCCATGTTTCACAGAAACGCAGGCAACGGTACAGCCTACTGTTTCCGAGATGCTACCTTTGGCGGAACTTGGGATGTGTTCTACCAGGGTACGAAGGATGCAGCTGAGAAGTGGCAGGCGGTGAATGATGAGGGCAGAGCGAAGTACTTTAGCAAGGAGGATCGGCGTGTTCTCTGGGGATCGTATGGTGATTGGAACATGAAGGATGTTTGGCAGTTCTACTACGATCCAGAGACGTATAAGAAGGTGCAGAAGATCAGGCAGACGTATGACCCGAAGGGGACTTTTACTGCGAACCCTTTCTGCGTGGAGGCTTTAAAGTAGGTAGTATCTACAGAGACTTTTAGTAGTTTTCCACGGCTTGCATTTATATAAATATAACTTCTTCCAAAATTTTAGCGTAGCTCACCTGGAAAATTGCCATTATTCGAGTCTAAGATTCGGCGCGTTCAGGTTCTACCTGGTCCCTTTCTCGACCTAAGTATCTTCCAGATAAACTATATCCTTGATTAAGCCAATCTACTGTTGTAGTTCTAAAACCACTTGACAACATGTGAAAGCACAGCTGTCTTTGAGATATGTAGATACAGCATCTCCCCATCCTGCTTTATCTCTTCTCCTTGCTCTGAGCCCGTCAGCTCTTTGTCAGAGCCCCAGGCAATCCTTGATCCGGCACGTTCGAGAGTCCATTCTCCCCTGCCAAACACTCTGGCCAATCCTACCCGTCCTTGTCTCTCTTGCTCAAAGGCCGCGACGTCGAAGAGGAGGGTTCGCTTCCCTGGAAGGTACACTGCACGGTATACATCGATGTCGAAGTCAACCTCCGTAAGCGCAGGCTCGTCGTAGTGGTTGGAGTTCTTTGGGCCCCAGGGTTTTTGATAAAGCCGCCTGAATCCATTTGGTACGTTCAGCCTGGCTAAAGGAAGCAGTGCGTTGGACTGTATAGGCGTGCCCATAACATAGTCACCATTTTCGTCATACATCTCGTCCCTTCGTGGGTAAAAGAGGCCGCCATTCTGATAGCGAGGCGACAATTTCTTCTTTGCATAGGCCAACAGTCCGTTCAAAGTCTCTGTATCGCCGACTTCAGAGGCTAAAGCAGCCATCCAGCCAAATTCTCCGCCCATGAGAAGCTTAATCATGTTCTCGCTCGTTCCCGGACGCATTGTGATCTTAACCGAAATCGTTCCATCGTCATTATGAATTAACGACCTTTTTCGTTGTCTTTCATAGTTTTCTTCGACAAGCTGAGGATTCCATGAATGCATGAGAGTGGCACACCACGCGTCCATGCCAGTACCTGCACTCGGGAATTTCACCTTGTTGTGCTTGCTCACAAAGATGGGGTATCCTCCCTCGCTATCAAGAATACCACCAAACTCCTTCCATGCCTTCACGAAGCCGGTGGTAACCTCTTGAGCCGTTTCGCCACCGTTGAGCTCGTCGTGTAAGCGGAAGCCAATGATCGGTGGTTGGTTGCATATCTGGAACACGCAGCCCGGTTCGCAAGCGACACCAAGATAGCCACTTTCGACCATTTGCCAGTATACTCGGTCGTTGATCGAGTCCTGATCATATTGGAACTTAAAGGCACCCTCTCCCCAGAAGAAAGGGTGGTATTCCAGCGATAGCGAGCCGGGCTTTGTGTAGCGGTCATCGTTGAACAGGCTGTTGTATAGCAATGTCATGGTTTGCAAGTACGCGCTATACATGATGTTGTCCTCATGGACCGGATTCGTCTCTGATTCTTTTCTCGGTGTATTGGCTACGCCGCCGCCAGTACTAGCATCACGCCAGTAGTACCAGCAGTCAGGGTGACACATCTTCTGGATCATGCGTTCCATGGTACCTTTGAATAATCCCGGAGCGGCTGGAAGGCGATGGAAGTGGGCTAGAGCCAGTGCATACGCGCCATACGCTAGCTGGAATCGATATGCGCCAAATCCATCACTGAGATCGCTGCCGGCCATCATATTGGACCAATCGCCTTTAAGTTGCCTTGCCAGATTACCAATATGCCTGATGCTGGCAACCTGCTCCTTACTCAATAAGAATGGGCTCTCTTCTGTTCCGACGTTGGCGTCATTGGGGAGCGACGCTGGTACAGTTTCTTCTGTAGTGGAGACAGAATTCCGACTTAGGATATTTTGCAGACGTAAAGTCACTTATTGGGCGCCTAGAGCGTCGTTGAAATGGTCTACAAGTTCACCGTCCGGGCTAAGCACATATGTCATGGCAGTATGAGAGATGACGTAGCCATCAGGCTCGCTCAGTTCCTCTTTTTTACTGGAAAAGATGCGAAAAGCACTTTTAGCCAAGTCCACTTGTTCTTTGGTTCCGGTTAAACCAATAAATCGGCCTCCACGTTGGGCAAGGAAGGATTTGATTGTCTCCGGGGTGTCGCGATCTGGGTCGACGGATATGTAGAGGGCGTTAAAGCGGTCTGCAGCCGATCCGAGATTGTTGAAGACCTCGCTCAGTCGTTCCAGAGCTCGGGGGCAAACGACTTTGCACTTAGTGAAGCCGAAGAACACAATGGCATATTTACCTCGGAAATCAGCATCGGTTACTGAGTGACCGTTGTGATCAACAAGGCAAAAGGTGGGCTTCTTTGCAGAGTAGATCATGACGATATGAGGTGATGTGAGGGGATGATGAATAGATTATTTGATGCGAGCGCCAAAGATGGATTTATACCAATTCGAGCCGGACTACGAAAAGGACTTTCGATGTTCGATTCTCGGTCCGTTTCCCGTCAACCGGACCGCACCGGACCGCTTGAACACCGGACAGGATGTGACTATGGAGATCATGCCTCGAGGGGCAGCATGTCGGGGCTTTGGGGCAGCCAGACTATCCGAGAAGCCGCTTACATATGCGGAACCTAGTATGCCGCAAGACTAGAAGGGCTTAGGGCGGACCCCCATCGACGGACTGTTCTCTCGGCAAAGGTAAAAGACCGAGATACCTATTCTAGCTAACGCTCAACGGAAAACGCTGCGATAGAAAAGGAAGAGAGAAAGAAAATACTGTTTTGTTACTGTCGCAGCAGGCCTCACCTTTGCTATTGAGGCCTGTCTCGATCATGGTGCAGTTTGGCAGCGTCTCGTCCAAACTCCAGTTCCAGTCCGTTTCTATCGGACTTTGAGTATGTTAGGCGTCTATTAGCTTTATGCTTGTGAGTCTAACAATGCGCGATAGTTTTACTACTCGCCACCGATATGTCTGATTGCCGGTACCACTTGGTGCGGAGATGGAAGTCATAGGTATTTCTATTCTTCTCTGAATCCCACAGTGTACTTTTCGTTTGAGGTGGACTCCATCGACAGTGGTATTTGAGCTCAGCGGCCACTTGTAATACTTTCCGCCATGTCGGTCCTTTATGGTTGCTTGCCTAACACAGGCCTCACAATCGTTCAATTTGGGACTAGTGCCAGTTGGAAACATTCATCCATCAAAAACAGTATATTCAGCTGATGTACCATATATTCCCTCTCCACACAGTGACCCTTAGTATGGATAGTGCTGTTATTATAGATGCTTCCAATTAACGATATTTTTAAAAATCTATACCCACTTTCAATAAGAGACTCTTTTCGAAGGTGATGTTGGGAATCTGTCGTGCAGACAACGGTGCTACTGAGAGGAGTTAATTTAAGCTTGAACGCTACACTGATAAGATAGCAGGCAGCGTTACTTTTCTCTTCAACTCTTCAATTTTGAGCAAGAGGCTCTTGTAGTATTGTTGTATAAGTGTCTTGAATATTTCTTCATCTACCCACATACCCCCTGAAGAGCCGCGCCAAATATCTCCAGTCCTCTATCCAAATCCTGTTTCTCAACCGTCAGAGGGGGAACCATACGGATACATGGCCCAGCAACAATAATAAGAAGACCATGATCCCGAGCAGCCTTGATCACATCCGGAATCTTGGAACTGT
Organism: Fusarium stilboides; assembly: GCA_014822085.1. Classification (NCBI taxonomy): domain Eukaryota; kingdom Fungi; phylum Ascomycota; class Sordariomycetes; order Hypocreales; family Nectriaceae; genus Fusarium; species Fusarium stilboides. The sequence continues at coordinate 84,200 of JAASAY010000011.1, forward strand.
GATCAGGCTGGAGTTCGATTCCGAGCATCAGACCATGACCACGGATCTCTTTGATAATACTGGGCATCTTTTCCTGCAGGGTCTTGAGCCCTTTGACAAGATGGCGTGACTTGGCCTGGACCTGTTCAAGAAAGTCCCCCTGTGACACTCGATTGATGACGTGGTTTGCAACTCGACATGCGACAGGGTTACCTCCGTAGGTAGTCCCGTGGATGCCTAATCCGATAGTCTCAGCCACTCGTCGTGTCACAATTGTAGCGCCGACCGGGAAACCATTGCCTAGCGCCTTTGCGGTGGTGAGGATATCTGGCTCTGCAATAACCTTGTTCGTCTTTGGATCTCTCAAAGAAGCATGAGCATGAGCCCAGAAAGACCCTGTTCGACCAACTCCACTTTGCACCTCATCAACAATGAGCAAAGCCTTTGTTTCGTCACAGCGCTTCCGCAGAGCAGCCATGAAGTCTGGCTTAGCAGGATATATGCCTCCTTCACCCTGAAGCGGTTCAACAATGACAGCGCAAGTCTTGTCGGTGATCAGGGTGTCGAGGTCATCGACTTGGTTGAAGGTACCATGCTTAAAGCCTGGAACAAGAGGTGCAAAGGGTTCTCGGTACTTGGGGTTGTAAGTGGCTGATAGAGACCCAAACGACCGACCGTGGAAGGCGTTGGCAAAAGCAACGACTTCGAACTTATTACCAGAATGGTCCGTCTTCTTAGCGTAATTACGGGCGAATTTCAGCGCTGCCTCGTTGGCTTCAGTGCCTGAACTGCCTAAAAAGACTTGATGTGCATCTGACATGGTTCCCGAGGATTTGGTGGTGGAAACCAAGTTCTTGGCGAGGACGTCTGCCCATTCGTTTTCGAACAACATGGAAACATGCATCAATTTGCCTGCCTGGACAACATGGGTCAACTAATCAACTAGAAAGGGCTGAGATGAATATCTACCTGATCAGAGATAATCTTTGTAATCTCAGGGTCTGAATGGCCCAGCGAAACCACTGCTATACCGGAAGTGAAATCGAGATACTTCTTCCCACTTGAATCGGTGACATAGGACCCCTCGCCATTTTTTAGCATTAAACTTGGGCGGGGGTATGTAGGCAGGATGTACGATGCTGTCGCTTGGTTTTGGTGTTGGGCATCAGTTGGAAGAGTCGCCTAGATCGAGTTAACATGATCGATAAGCATTGTGTTACTCGGCCGCATTACCATTTTTGCTTTCTATGTATGTGTTGTCGGGTTATTAGCAGTGGCGAAACTGGAAAGAAAAAAGGGCGTCTGAGAGGGGAGCTGTAAATATAACATCGTGACTGATGACTGTCATCACCGGAGCCGAAGATGATTGAGAGCCGACGCGGGGAAGCGTGAACTGCGTTTGATTCGTGGATAGCAGTTCGACATGGTCTGTATCGGCCTTGTCACGGGACGAGTAGATCACGGAGGGCCAAACACTAAACTTGTTATAGTTAGCGACTCCCGCTTAAGTGTTTGGGTTATGTTGACAGGCTCCGTTAATATTTTCCGGAACCGAGCGACCGGAGCCTGTATTTGACCCGGCTGCTAGTGCGCTTGTCATTAGATCATGTCGCTTTCTTCACTTTGGGCTTTTTGAAGAATCAGGCAGATTTAGTAATATCATAGTAGGTTTCTTTTATAGACAGTGCTATCCACATTCATCTCCCTTCCGGAGATGAAACTTCGCATTAACCTAAGAGAGGCAATCCCTCCTAGCAGACAGGATTTTCCCCCAAAAGGCGGTAACATTAGAGCTCTCTAAGCAAACAAACCTAGGAAACGGTTGACGGCTGCCGCCGTCACCCTCGACGTGGAGGGCGCCTTCGACGCAGCAGCGCCAGGATCATACTAGAAGAAACAACAATCTCCGTCCACGCCATCAAGTGCGGGCTTCTTCAGGGATCCCACTGTATCCCCGATTTGAGGAGGCGGGTCCTTTTTCCAGTTCATCAAGTTTCAACTTCAATAGCTACATAGAAGCCTGGACTTATCCCTGACGTCTACATTGGGTTGGAGAGAATAGTCTAGCCAATCGTGACATGATTTTAGCCGCCAACCATTCATGTCTCTCGCGTAGCCGCCTGTTATTCTTAGCCCACACAACAGCCCCACTTGCGTTGGTTCAAACGACGGGGCATAAAATTCCCATCTCAATCACCTGAATCAGATCTTTTCAATCTTTGGCGTCCCACTCTTTATTTACCCCAGCCATGCTTTGTGTAGTGTGCATATCTATCTTTCTTAAAACTGAAGACCGCGGAGCCTATCACAAAGATCGCGAGAGCCTCACGGCTGCTGCCGAGAATGGTTGCCGGATCTGTCACTACATGAACAAACAACTCCAAGAGAGACACTCATTCCCGTTTGAATACGAACTCAAATGGGAACATGGAAGATGCGTCATCGCGTTCTACGACTCGATCCGCAAGTTGTCGCTTGCAGGCAAAGGAATTTGGCATCCGCCTTGGAGAGTGTCTGCTGACGTCAATACTGTCGAACAAGCTCCTCCAGGGTACGACCGGTTCGTCGATTCTGTCACGGCCGATCTGGAATCGGATCCGTGCAGGGTTCGAACTGACTTCCCTTCCTTGCGGCATATCTCGGATAACACTGGCCACGAGGGTGTCGCGAGGCTCGCCAAGTGTTGGCTGCAGACTTGCAAACAGAACGACAACTATCAAGATATCCTCGGGACACGAGACTCAAACTTCTTTCCCCAACGCCTCATTCATGTTGGCGATGTAGATCTACCGCCGCGACTAGTTCTTCGAGAAGAGGACCATGTGCAAGGAGGCTATGCCGCATTAAGCCACTGCTGGGGACCCAACCCACAGTTCATGATGTTGAGCTCGGACACTTTGGAGCAGTTTCGAGATAAAATTCCCCTCGATGAACTTCCTGCAAGCTTCCGCGACGCGATAATCACATGTAGGCGGTTGGATATCCCGTACGTTTGGATTGACTCTCTTTGCATCATCCAACGAGGCCAAGGTTCACATTCAGATTGGCTTAATAACTCGGAGGAAATGCATCAGGTTTATTACAACTGTGAATTGAATATTGCAGTTGATGCTTCGTCTAATCCACACGAAGGAGCCTTTCGCATGAGAGATCCGAGATTCCTGCAGGGTTGTTGCGTTTGGTCGCGCTTCCACCCCAAGCCTCGGGTCGAATATGTAACAAAGGCAGAGCTTCCGGCGGATACAATGAAGCTCTTCGAAATATATACCCCGGATGACTTCGCTTGGGCAGCGAGTGATTGTCCTCTCAACACAAGAGCATGGGTTTTCCAAGAGCGTCTACTTTCCCTACGGACCTTGCATTTTTCTTCGGATAGGATCACATGGGAATGTTGTGATGGAAATCTTATCACCGAATACGACCCTGGTGGCACGGCTCTTACTGCAGCAGGGAGCAGCTTTTATGACGCGAATTTTTTTAATTTCAGTATCCGGAATGACGGTAATCTATACGACTATTTCAGCGATCTTGTCATGCCGTACACAGATCGTGACCTTAGCTATCCAGACGAAGACAAGCTCGTTGCTTTTGCAGCTGTAGCGAGAAAATGTATCCCGTGGTTTGGGGGTGAGTACTGTGCTGGGATCTACCGCAATACAATGCCATGGGGACTCCTTTGGGAAAGTTTCGGGGGGAACAGGTCGCCTCTCTACCGGGCTCCGTCCTGGAGCTGGGCGAGTATAAACGATCGCGTCATAATGCATCATCTTGGCAATTTACGGACGACTATGGCAGAGGTCAAGGATGTCTCGATCCAGCTCGTTGACCCAAAGAATACATTTGGACAAGTCACGTCTGCTTCACTGGCACTCACAGGGCCCCTAGTCGCTTCCGAGGCCCTTGTACACAAGAGTGCCGAGGAGCCAGAGTCGCTGCGTGAAGGTCCTCGATGGCTTGTCCAGTGGGCCAACGCCAGAACCATTGCAGGACACCACCTGAAACTTTCAATTGATGATCCTGATGTGAAGAACTCCAGGGGGCGATATGCAAAACACAAGTGGCTCTTATCTGAAGACGACAATTTCTTTCTTGCGATTGGGGAAGCGACGGCTGATCCACCCACAGAAAAGGCAAAGACCTATGGCCTTCTTCTGAAAAGAATAAGCGATGGGAAACACATTCGTGTAGGTCTTTGGGTAGCGGACTATGGGTTTGTTTCACAGCATGCTGAGACAAAAGGCCAGTTTCGAATTGAAACTGTTATTTTAGTATGAGATTATTGCAAACTACATGGGACTAAATTGTAATGGAAAACTAGCTCGATTTAATAGATAACGGGGAAAATGGCGACTTAGAGCTGAAAGTGATGGGCTGACCGCGCTTCTGCAGAAACATGAATCTGCAACTTGTATCAAGTTCGCAGACCCTCGTGTACCCGCTTTGCGCCCTAAAAAAGGTCTGGCCCTTGCAGTGAGCGGCTTCGTTTGCAAGCACTTAAGGCCGAGGTTGAGGCTGTGGGGTGGATTTTTCGCGTCTCCGAGTATAGCAGCAAACAACACGACTCAACCTAGAACCAAGACCCTCTAGCTGTATATTTGGCAGGAAATCGATCTCACTGCAGCGGCTTCTGGCTTGACTACAGAGTCGGCATTTACCATACCCATGTGCTCGAAACGGGGAAACGGAACATGCACTAAAGCTTTCGGCAACTGGTATGCAATCAAGCTTGACGGAACACCCATTGGTTAGTAATATGAAAGTACAGTCAGTTCATATCTTTTCCCCTTTTACAGAGGCGTTGCATATCCTAGGTGTGACTTTTTCCCAGCCATAAACATTCAACTGCCCTTCCATGTGTTGAGATCTCCGTTTAACACAGGCCCATATAAGAAACAAAAACAAACAATCTGAGTCAAATTTATTTCTCAGTTGTACTGACTTGTTAGAACTGCGAGATCTCAGGAGTTTCCACTACGCTGACCCTTTCTCAATTGCAGCAACATGGTCCCTGACCAGACATTCCCAGTCACTGCTGTTGAAGTAAATAGTGTTACCATCGTCGTGAGACTGACCAGTAGAGATGGTATCACCCCATTGCCAGAAGGCGTCGCCCCCAATACCCTCTGTCTCAATGGCGGTTTTCTGCCAGGGTGCTTCGATCTTGCAATGGTCACTCGGAGCGCCATCTATTCAGACATCTGAGTAAGCAATCTGGCATTAATGAATAAGGAAGAAAACATACATTCTTCGAAAAAGCATGGTTTGCCTGCGGCCTTGCACGCTGCGGCATGAGTCTTCACCCAATCGCTGCCCCATTCGTATGATGTTCCCCCTATGTCACTGTTAGCAGACAACAACGCAAACTTATGAAGAAACAAGAGTAACGCACAAGAGTTCGGGTAGAGGTGGAAGGTGCCAAAGTCCAATGTGTTAATCGCAAGATGTTCGGTAAAATTGGTGCCCTCGCCATACTGATATGGATAAGAGCCGTCACCGCCCTCGAGGCCGAAGCCTTCGTCTCCAAGCGATACCATGTGGTTTGGGTCAAGGCCTTTCACAAACTTGGATATGCTGGTTGCCCAGTCGTTGATGACGTCGGTATCGCACCCGTTACAGCGTGGCTCATTGGCAAGTTCCCACGCAAAGATGGCATCGGAATCTCGGTAGCGATCAACAACGGCGCTCACGTATTTACGGTACTGCGTTTGTGCGGCGCTGTTGGTGTACCATTCGCTCTGCTTTGTGCCACCAAAAGCAGAAAGGTAGGCTAGCATTCCACCGTAGTCGGTCCAGTAGTTGACGAATGGAATGATGAGCTTGATCCCTCGTTCTTCGGCACTGCTGACAAGATAGTCGAGAACCTGGAGGCCATTTGCTCCAGTGTTGATGGTGGAACCACTTGACGAAAGATGTTGAAACCAGACAGTACCATCTCCGGGAACTTGGGTGACGTCGTTAAAACCCCAGACGCGCAAGATGCGAAGACCAGAGCTGACGAAGTTGTCCAGGGTGCTATCAATATCGGCGTGGTTGGTCAAGAACGAACACCAGTAGCAGTTGGAGCCAGCGAAGTAGGCAGTTTCTCCATCAATGGTGAATTTGGTGCCTGATGTAGAGGGAGCGGCTGCTTCAACTGACGATGCCAATCCCGCGGCAACGGCGAAAAGCGAAAGCAATTGATCAACCTTGAGCTGCATATTGAATAATCAACAAAATGTCTGACTCAGTGAAGCGGTGAAGCTACAGAGGATCACCCTGATTCGATTCTGGGGTACAGGTGTCCCTTTTTATGCTTTCACTTTAGCCATGAGATCAGACGATCTCTTCCACTCCTGAGTATTTCCGTAATTAAGGTACCATGTCCGTCGAAACAGATCAATACTTGTTTCAGTAGCAAAAGTGATACGGTGGCTGTTCTTCCGTTGTCCAAACGGGGTAATAGACTTTCTTGGCTCGTTCCGACTAACCACTCGGCAGCTACGGTATGGCAGCGATCCCCATTCCATGCGTTAAACCACAAGAAAAAGTCAGGCTTCATACTTTCGTCTGCCATTACCATTATTCGGTCATAGCGGACAACCTGGTTGTAGCTGTTATACCAGAAACAAACCTGAAACTTGGTGTCCGTTTTTAATTGGAGGACTCAATCTTTAATATGAGAGCTTTTCCACCAATCGCCGATTTCCCTTGCACACCCGCAAAACATACCATGGATCGGCTGCCAATAGCAGAACTAGATCGATCGTATAGGCCCATCAGCTTGATTAAACTCGATGTCTGCCGGTATATCCTATCGTCATCGCAGGCATTGAACAGCCACGATTGGGGGCTGCTAAGACAATGATAGCTGACGTATTGTTTTATCGGCTAAACAAGAGGGAACAAGTAAGGCGTGGAGAGAAGAAGGCAGTATGGCTGGTGTTGAGATCTCCATTTAATATTCATTCAGATAGAAAAGAGAAATAAATTAGCCGAGCCTAATTTCTCTCTTAGCCATAGTGATATATTGTAACTAAGGTAACTGCTCCTCCACGGTAAGCCTCGCTTCCATGTCAAAATCCTGATACGACGCGCCCCATTCTTGCAATAACTCCTTGATCCTGTACCCCGTTGCAATTCCTAGGTTGTCTTGTATATCTGTAAGCATACATAATAACTTTTTACGATCACTCGTTTCTGTGCAACATCTGCCGGCCACGTAAAGCGGCTGGATAGCCCTCAGCTTCACAGCATCATCGGGAGTTCCGCGGACTATCGCTATGACTTCTGAAGCGTGGAGTTTGAGCTTTCGCTCAATTTCTCGAAACATACGTAATAAGTCGAAAGATGTTCCCATGTTGTGAGTCAAAGTTACTGTAGGAAGTAGGCCTGGTGGCCGATTGATCAACAACAGCATGCGTGCCATGTGGTAATACATCATTGTAGCGGAGCACAAGTCGTTGCTGAACCATAATTCATGCTGGAATAGTTCAGAACCGTCCTCATCATGCGACTCAGTTGCAAGAAACTGCCCATCAAAGTGAAACGAGGTAGACACCATCTGATACCAGCTATCGATCTGGCTCTCGAGATCCTCGAAGTCGGGTCTTTCGTGGCCAGCTCCATGTGTCCGCGGAGAGGAGGGAGCCAGGTAGTCGATCAGCTTGCATAACAGGCGGATCAAGGTGTAGGATAATACCTTGTCCCTTGCGTGCTCGGGGGTAGTTGATAAACTGTTGGGGCCGGACACAAGAGAAAACTTGCCATCGTCATCGACCAGAAGACCCATGTTACGCCAAAGTGCAAGATTCTCGGTATCGATTCGAGTTGGACGGTGCGCGACAACTAAAATCCATGGTTAGTTTAGTTGTGTAACTCGGCGCTGTTGTGGACTTACACGATTCCTCCAAGTCGTTAACGACAAAGTTCCAGAAACCTGCCTTGACCTCCATGATATCCTTAGTCCATGGATAGACTTGCTCAAACATAGGATATGACTGGAGAAGCCTCCCATCCTCTATCAAATTGAGAAGCTTGGAAAATCCCGTCAAGTGGCCCGACCATGCATCCCGATTAGCGCTCAGATGCTCGTATTGGATAAGGATGCAAGTGCCCAAGAGTCGGACGATAGGGTCTTCGCCTTCTGCACGTACCATCAGGTCGCCTCGGGACAACGACACTGCGGGCGACGCTTCGCTGTCCGGTGCATGTTCTCTTGGAGTTATCGACTTGACAAGAGTTTGGATGGCTTTTTCGTAGTATTTGATGCCGTACCAGAGAAAGCCAAATCTCCCGCGTGCCATATTGGATGCAATATGCTGTTGAGTCTTTCCATGGAGCATAGGACTTTTCATTTGCCCAAGTTGTTTGGCTGCCACGGCGCATGCGGCGTATCTGAGTATGGGATGATTGCGCGCGAGAGTTAATACTTCACGACTGAAGACTTCGTAACGGTACAAGAGATCCATCCTTGACAGAGTCAGCTAAAGACAACGAGTCTGGTGCAGCAGGGAGATTACCAAGGCGCTATGCAGTCTGAGTAATGCCGAAGCAAGCAAAGCTCTTCTTGGGTATCCTTAAACGATGCCACATCTGGCTCGCTAGATAAAAGATCCGCTGTTGCAACCGGACTACTCAGAGAACAGAAAGCTGTCGCGTCATGGAGAGGGTGAATTTGCTCTGGGACGGTCCCGGAATTTATTACACTTAGTGGAAGATGGGCGTTTCGTGGCGTTTGAGCGCTGGTGTCGCCAGCCAAGGGCTGGTCGTTCTCGTGAGTATCTAGTGCAACTTGGTCTGTTGAGTCCAAAAGCTGGATTGATTCGTTTCGTAGTTGTTCGGTATCGAGGTGGTAGAAGGGAAGAACAGGAGGAGGATACTCGATTACGGCCGGTACATTAGTCGAAGTATTTCTTGCTTCTTCACCTACGTTGCTGGAGTCTATAGCAAAGACAGGAGGTTAATGGCTGGCAAAACGACATGAATGTTTGGAACTCTTACTGTCCAGCTCTTCGTTTGACGAAGCATCTCTTGTTCCCAGTCTAGAGTCATCCAAGCCATCTTGGTTGTGTTGGGGAGCTGCCCCGATACTTGAGGTGTTAACCTCCGTTGATAATGCGTGCTGCTTGAAGACGGAGTCTTGCAGATGACACTCCCTGTTACGCTTACGACATTGTCCGCAAGCTGGGGCTGCCTCGTCGCATTTGATCTTCTGGCCCCGACACTCGGGACTGCATAGAGTATGTCAGTCAATTGGCCAACTTGGAAAGTCGCCACACGGTCGGTCCGACCACTTACCAGCCTTTCCTTGAGCGTCGGGACGCTTGTAATCGTCTCGATTGTCTTCGACCCCTTCTCTCGCCGTTTTGACCACTCGGCTGTTCCATGCCCAGGGTTTAAGGCTGTGATACCCGCGGTTGAGCATCCAAGGCTGCATTGAACGATATTTGCGAGGAGATGCGGGCATCGCATAAATTTCCATTCACGGCTTAGCGTAGTAGCGGCAGGTGGTGCTCTCGTCAACTCTCAGCAATAAGCGCCGTCATGGGGCCAAGCTAACCCAGCCGAGTAAACCAGTTCGTAGTGTATCCCATACCCTACACTACTAGGATATCGAACAAGAAAAATCCGGGGAATAGTGGCTTTAGCATCTTGATTCGACGTATATATACCGCATCAATGCCCATCAACAAATGGATAACTCCAGCTTCCATTGCCTCAAGTCAACTTGACTGCCCTCCATCTTCTCAGAAACATCTTCTCCGTTATCTTCATGATGACGCACGACGTCGCCTCAAAGCGTCCATACTTTGGACTCACTGGAAAGCGTTTGACTTTCTGGATCACTTTCGCCTGCAGTGTCGACATGTTGATGTTTGGCTACGATCAGGCTGTGTTCAGTGGAGTCATTGTAACAGACAACTTCCTTGTCCTCCACGATCTGGTCGGTCCAGAAAAGACTACTGTGCTGTCCACGATTACAGCCATATATGACATTGGTTGCTTTTTCGGTGCGCTTGCTGCTTTTACAATTGGTGATCGCCTAGGAAGAAAGAAGTCCATCATTGTCGGCACGACTATCATGTCAATTGGAGCAATCTTGATGGTCTCCTCTTTCAGTCTCCCACAGATGTTTGTGGGTCGAATTATTCTTGGGTTGGTAACAACATATCCTTACTTCCTCAAAGCTGGCTAACTGTCTCAGGATTGGCAACGGCATCAACACAGCCACTGCTCCCATCTGGCAAACTGAGACTTCCCCTGCACACTGGCGCGGAAAGCTGGTCATGTTCGAGATGATGATGAACATCGTTGGCTTCTCCCTTTGCAATTGGATCAACTACGGTCTTTCCTTTGCAGGTGGCGCTGTTGCTTGGAGATTTCCACTCGCTTTTCAGTTCGTCTTCATCATCGCTTTGTTCGCAACGGTTCCGTGGTTGCCTGAGTCGCCCAGGTGGCTGCTCTACCACGATCTTGATACTGAAGCACTTGAGGTCCTGGCCTGTCTGGAGGGCAAGTCCCAGAACGACGCATTCGTGATCACACAGCAGGAAGAGATCAAATACAGCGTACAGTACGAAAAGGAACATCAGATTCGATGGCGAGATCTTCTCCACCCGCAGCCTGGAGGAACTAAGCCATTGAGACGACTACTCCTCGGAGCTGGAACCCAGTTTATTCAGCAGTTCGAAGGTTAGTCTCCCTCACCCTAACAGCTTATCTACATGACTAATGTCTCTAACTTGATCAGGCATCAATATCATGTCTTACTATCTGCCAACAGTGTTGATCAATGCCGTGGGTCTTTCGAATGAGCTGGCCCGTCTTTTGACAGCTGTTAACTCGGTTACCTACCTCATCTTCTCCTGTGTATCTATCCCACTGGTTGAGAAATGGGGCCGTCGAGGCTTGATGCTACTGTCTACCGCTGGTCAAGGCTTGGCTTTTCTCATCATCACCATTCTTTTGAGATATGGCAGTCCACCTGATGGTAGCCAAAATGCCGCCAAAGCATCCATTGTATTTTTCTTCCTCTACTACATTGCCTTTGGAATCGGAATGCTTGGTGTTCCCTGGCTTTACCCAACTGAGATCAACTCAATCGCCATGCGGACAAAGGGTGCTGCTGTGTCTACAGCGACCAATTGGTAAGCCAACCTATTTATTGCGCAAAACATACAGCATAACTAATGCATATCTACCCAGGCTTACCAACTTTGTCATTGTTGAAATCACGCCTATTGGCATTCAGAACCTTGGGTGGAAGTTCTGGATCGTATTCACTGTTTTCAATGCGGCATTCCTCCCAGTGATTTATTTCCTTTGCCCTGAGACTGGTAAGTCCTCCGTTACCACATAACATTCATTACAGAAAACTGACCGTAATCAGCGAACCGTGCTCTGGAGGATCTTGATGAGTATTATCGAGATAACCCACCTCTCATTGTCACCAAGGACAAAGACGCAATTGGCAGTAAGCGCCCGCTCAAGTATGTTGAGAAAGAGCAGACACATATGCGTCGGGCTATCCGTGCCAGTCAAGACTTGAGTCATGATAAGGGACTTACCCCTACAAATGAGCATATTGAAGCAGCTGGAGTTTAGTACTTGGCGCAAACCATACCAGGTTTTATAGCGATTGGTCGCCTATGCCGTTTGTTTTTATCGTATCCTTGTATTGTTGTATTTATATTTCTATACTAATCGTTTAAGAAAATTGTCGATGCCAATTTGTCGTCCCTTTCGTGAATGTGGATAACATGTAAGCAGTTAGCCGGCACAGGGCATAAGCTATAGGTACCTTGGAATTATAGCATGAGTGAAAATCCAGGTGTAGTACATGTACTCTACATAGTCGGTGGGTTGGTGTACATGGAGCAACCTTATGCCTCGTGGATGTGCGGGAGCAGGATTCCGGACTGAGAGCAAATGGCTTTTGCTTCCTCGGTTCGATATGTAAGATACATAAAGCCAGAAAGTAACATGGCGCAAGTAACTGATATATGATGGTGATTATAAGTGTCGCTTATTCAATAGCCATCTTCCTCGATTTAATACCTATAGCCAAGGGGCTTCCTGCCATGTGATTCTCGAGGAGTATATGTACGATATACATGATTCAAGGGGTAACTCAACTCATTGTACATATTAACTGATTGACAAAATAACCCAAAAGCAATGAAACAACAGCTACAATGATTCATACATGTTAAGAAATATTATTTCGTACATTTAAAGATCTCATGTTTATCAAGCTGACTTGTGGGATACCAGTCCTTTTCAGCCAAAGCAATACAAGCGAGAATACAACTCAAATCTCAATCATGTATATTGTCTAGGAGACCTTCGTCGGGTTTTAAGATTTGTCCCTTTTAGGTGCGTATTATATCAAGGGAGTGTGTAACCACCGTCGATAATGATGTTTGCCCCTGTCATATAACAACACGCATCACTAGCAAGGAACACATATGCCTGGAATATGTCAGTACTCTGCAGTAGGTCGAAAGGTTTCCGATTGGGGTCTTACACTTTTGAGTTCTGCCGGATCGCAAATTCGCTGTCCTGGAATGAGACTCATCCACTGGTCCTGAATTTCTTGTGGCTGGCGGGATAACACTATCAAAACATGTCAGCAAAGAATGGTTCGAAGCGATTGCTGGGCAAACATACTCTCTGTTTTGATGAAACCCGGCGAGATGCAATTAACTCGAGCAAAATCCGTCCATTCAACTGCTAAGCTCTTTGCCAAGTGCACGACTGCAGCTTTACTCGCATTGTATGCCGCCTGAGTCTGGGGAATATTGACTAGCGTACCGCTAACGCTGGCTGTGATGATCAAGTTTCCTTTGCCCTGAGCTTTGAAGATCTTGCCAGCCGCTTGAGCGGTCCACATAACGCCGTCATAATTGACACTATTGTTATGCTGCCAAGTCTCCTCCGTATACTCAAGATTGGGGATATTAGCACAGACACCTGCGTTTGCGACAACAATGTCTAGTTTACCCATACCGAACTCATCCCGTATTTGGTTCAGCGTCGTAGCGATGGCTTGTCGAGATCTGACATCGGACTGATACGCCTGAATGCGTTGGCCCGTGGCGGAAGAGATATCATTGGCAACTTCAGAAGCAGATGTGCTTGATGAATAAATGATGGCGACGTCAGCCCCAGCCTCAGCAAGGCCTCGGACGATCTGAGCACCTATGCCTCGAGCACCACCAGTGATGGCAGCAATTTTGCCCTTCAGCGAGAACTGGGACAAGACAGGCGCATTGACGTCGGGCGGCTGGTAGAGAGGCATTGCGAATAAAGAAAGTAATGAATTGAGATGAGTAACTGAGTGGCGGACGGTTTCCCCTCAAAGCATTAGAGTCAGACCCTTGATATAGGTGAATTGGCGCTATACCTCCAGAGAACACTTGAAACTGACATTCATCGCGTGCCACAATAGTCAGGCAAGGATGGGTGGGGTAAGGACACGGCGCAAAACTTGCGCAATTGGGAAGTTTAGACGACACCTTTTGTGCAGCCAACTCTAGTAATCCCTGTCACCCCGCATGAACTAAAGGCTAAAGACTTGTTTACGCAAGCCCCTCAATTGAACGATGCGCTAGATCATTTAGTTCGTCCTTCTTACGACAAAATCGCCTTCTTCGCCTCTCTAGGCGTAGATCACTGGAGTGACTCGGCCCGACGTCAAGGTTGGGTATTCCGTCTTGATCTGTGGAGTAGGCCCCATCAGCTTGATCGCTTTCGATCTGCCTGATGTATTGGCCCATCGGTTTTAGAAGAAGGAGACGACTGAGGAGTTTGCCACTATAATCACTCATCTCACTGCAGCAGATGCCGGAACAGCCATTGCTTAAGATTTCACCTGCGTCGAAAGCTCTACGTAGTGCGATATAGACTTCGATACTTGGCGACAGAGTGATGAGTATCTTTAAGGGATGGGAATATCCTTCTTGCATTACAACGCTCAAGAAGTTGAGCTACAGTTCCAGCAACGCTTCATCAACGTGTGGCCATATTCTCTTCAACTAGACCTCAAGAGCTTGCTTACACATGAGTTTACCTTGGAAAATGCGGTTGATACATTCGAGACCCTAAGATTGGGTCAATCAAAGTGCTTACAGGGCATTGAGCTTTATATTTCACGTATAAATTGTGTTAGATAACATATGTCACATGAAACATGCTTTAGCTGCTTCTATCCGATTTTGTAAATGATGCTTTGTGAGATACTTTTGACACGTCGCTACAGCGAGGGTGGTCTATTTTTCAGAGTAGGCAAATGAGGACTCAACTGTGATATTAGCCACCGAAACGATAGAGGAAACTTCCAGTAGTGTACTCTCTTGAAGAGTCCAGCTACGGCTATCTTTCGGTCTTTATGGTCCTCAGTAAAACCCTCAACTCTAATTTGCAGGACATTAGTCACTCTCGTGTAGACCATGGAGCAGGCGGTATAAAGAAATAGTAAACCACGTCGAGCTTGAACAATCACACTTTGGATAAGGCATCAATCCTACACAGTCCGTAGTGCTCTACAATCTCAACTCAAATGACTCAATCAGGGACAACAATCCTGCACTAACTAAGCTACTGGACGCCCTCAATCATGACTTTGAAGACATCTTGCCTACCCTGTCTGACCAACTCAAAAGCCTCTTCAGCCTGCTCAAACTTATATCTGTTCGTAATCAGCTTCTTGACATCGATCTTGCCAGAAGAGATCAGATCAATAGCAGCAGGATAGCATCCGCTCAAGTAACGGATGGACCCCTTGATTACCAGTCCCTGAGTACAGACGGCGGTGATGGGGAACTGGACAGCTTCTTTGCCCATGCCAGCTTGGACCAAGGTACCACCGGGTTTGGCAACAAAGACACCCATCTGGATACACGGCTCCGCCCCTGAACATTCCAGCACAACATCAGCCCCGTCACCCAATCCAAGCTTCTCTTTCATGGAAATCGCGACCTTCTCGGAATGAAGCAGTGGATCAACGCCACCTTCACCTCGTGGGGGCATGAATACTTCATCGGTGCCGGAGGACTTGGCGAGATCAAGTCTTGACTGGACAACATCGACGCCAATGACCTTCTTAGCCCCATAGAGCTTTGCCACCATCTGCGAAAGAATACCAATGGGACCACAGCCCATCACGACAACAGTTTGATGTGCACGAAGGTCTGCTGTTTTGGCGATTGCGCAAGCAACAGAAACAGGCTCCACCATCGCTGCCTCTTCCATATCCATGGATTCAGGAACCTTGTAGCAAAAGTCGGAGGCATTGACATAGTACTTGGCCAAAGTGCCATCCCAAGGAGGCATAGCCGCAAATATCATGGCCTTGCAGAGGTGGTAGCTACCACTTTTGCAGAAATCGCATCGACGGCAAGGGACACCAGGTTCCATGGCGACTCTGTCTCCAGGCTTTAGATCTTTCACTAACCCACCCACTTCGGCGACGACACCAGAGGATTCGTGACCAAGAACCATAGGTCCAGTCAAAACATAGTTTCCAATACGACCACGCTGCCAACTATGATAGAGTTAGGCTCCGCATGTGATAATAGAGCGCGAAAGCCATTGACTTACTAATGGACATCACTACCACAAATACCAGTTTGGGCAACGTGGACAAGGACATCATGCTCATCCCTTAGCTTGGGTTTGGGTCTATCCTCGAATGCCACATCCTTGACGGCTCGAAGCACGAAAGACAAGTTTTCCTGCTATTCAACAAATTAGCGGAGGGGGGTTGGCATCCAGGACGAAATGATTCACTAACAGGCATTGTTGGGTTATTGTGGTGTCTGCTCGAGATTGGGGTCTTGGTTATTTTTGCAAATCAGCCTAGGTCATGACCTTTTTATGTATAAGCAACTCTTCTGACAGCTTTGATCTCGTATGTCTCGCATTTGACTGAACGGCAGAATATCCTAGAACGGCAAATATTGCGTTGAAACTGGGCAATGTCTCATCCATCCAATCGGATGACACTTGTGGTGCATCGGTACATCAACAGGGGAAGCGTAAATTACTGATTTTGGTTAGAGTTGAGCATTGGCTTCAACATGTGGGGACGGTGTCACGGTGCTTCAACCTAGAGCTCTCAGTTTGACAACCATCATTGGGATTTATCCAAGGCATGCGTACCTAGAAATTCAAAAACATATCATGACACTTGAGTATGCTCCATAACGAAACGTCGAGCTTCCTCGTGGACCGTGCGACCGATAATGACATGACGTATGCCTCAGTCGCGACGAGGAAGTCTTTCTTAGCATATTTGTACTGTAGTAGAATCAATGTACACGAGTCTTCGACTTCACTCTCTCAACCCTTATCCACCAACCGTACTTCACGAAAGTCATGTAGTTACTGGATCAAGAAATTATATGGTCAATAACTCATAAAGATCATTGTTAAAATTATATAGGTTTTCTGTCAAATCGTGATGTACAAGGAGTAACCAACTCTTATCTAGTATGAGGCAAAGTATCATAAGAGAGTCGGTCAAAAGCTCGCCATCACAAATCTACTTTCTGCCGGGCGCTTGCTCCAACGTCTCAACAGTGACTTCCTCAGACTTGAGCTGATCTAGAACATGGTCATCAACCGACTCGTGGAAGACGTCGACCTTTGTGCTAGCAAATTTGCGAGCACTGATACCCTTCTCGAACAGAACACCCAATTCGGCGAATGTACGGCCATTGGGCTCGGGGAGGCGGAAGTATGTGTAGATAACGCAGAGGAAACAGATTCCGCCCTGTTTCGAGATGTTAGCGCCTGTTCTTGATTCAGGGATTTCATGTTTATGATGCTTACCCAGAAGAAACCGGTGTAGTTGCTCCAGTTCCAGGCTGTGGGGTTCAACATGTAAGGAGCCAGAACGGCGTTAATAATTCCGACAATGGAACTGTAGTCTGTTAGCTATTGCACTCTTCTTATCAAATTATGACCAACTTACTATAAGATGCGACCGAGAGCAACAGTCTTGATCTGGAGTCGTCGAGAAGGAAGCTCGCTCACAAGGGAGTAGGCCACAGAACCAACGGTAAGTTGGTAAATCATAGCCCACACAATCATAAGACTTCCAGTAGCAAGCGCACCCTTCTCTCGGTCGGCCTCTGGAACCAAGCCGAGGAATCCAAGAACGCAGAGAACAGTGCACAAGCCACACAAGCCATAAAGGTAAAGGCTTCTGCGACCAATGCCTAGAGTCATCAAACCCCAAGCACCGAACACGCCGACCATGTTGATAGCGTACTGGCCTAGAGCAAAAGAGTAGGCACTTTCAGCAGGCAAGCCAGCCTGCTCAAGGAAGTAGGTAGAGTAGTTCGAAAACGAGTTACCGCTGAGGTTCTGCATAGCCCAGACCATACAGACGATTTCGGTTCGACGAAGGTTGACACCCTTGAAGCAATCGAGGTACGAGCTTCCCCCTGTCAACTTCTCCTCGAGCGCAGTTGTATGGACGATCATAGCGACAGTCTCATCCGCGTCGAAATCGGTCTCACGGTTAAGACTCGTAAGTCGAAGAAGACTCTTCTTGGCTTCGGCGACGCGACCCTTGCGGACAAGCCACCAAGGTGACTCGGGAGCCAGCCACAAGCCTACAATCAGAGGCAAAGGCCAGATCCATTGCAGTCCATAAGGGATTCGGTATGCCCATTCGTCGGTTCGGCCGATCATGGATCTAAGGATCCCGATACCGAGTTCTTGGCCCACACCCCAGCAGAAGTTGACGTATGTGGTGAGGTATCCTCGTAGCGCGACGGGGCAGACTTCGGAAGCGTATGTAACGCAGATAGTCTGGAAGATTCCCCATGGCAAACCACAGAGGATTTCGGCTGCAAGAAGCATTTGGACGTTCTGCGCAGTGAAGAAAAGGGTAATGCAGCCTGAGAGCCAGATGAGGCAGCCGATGATGGTGTATCGATAGCCGAATCGCTCCGAGAGCCAACCGTTGAGGAATAGACCGATGATTGAGCCGACGTTTGCACCCTGCTCCTGTTAGCGATCTTGTAGGCTGTAATTGCATGGTTTCGTACATTACTCAATCCCGCCTGCCAGGGTGCTGATACTTGGTAGGTTCCATCTGCCTGGAGCTCGCCATACTTTCTATTCCACTGAGGGAATGCATCTGAGAGCAATTGTTAGTCGGCATCAAACGCTGAAGACCTGGAAATACTCACAAAAGTTGTTGACCAGCGAGATGTCGAATCCCTCCATGACAATACAAGTGGAAATGAGAACACTCCAGCCGACAGCCTTGGGATACAGCTTGATGCCCTGCATGAGGGTCATCTTCTGCTCCTTGGTAGCAGCAGCGCGCGCATGATCAATAACATCAGGGTGGGTCTTGCTTGGGTCAGAAGAATTGAACTCTGGCTGTTGAGGCTCTGGGACCGCCGAGACCTTTTCGTCCGACATGATGGAGTGTTGCAGAAACAAACTCGTACGACAATAAACAAAGACGCGAGAGGATGCGGGGAAGTAGGATCTGGGGAAAGATGGATATATTCGGGGCGCCCCAATATTCTTATTTTATGCTGGGGAGAAAGAGGGGAAGAATGGAGAAGGGATCGGCAAAGTTGCCGGAACAGCGAGAGGCCAAGAAGTGGTCCGGCACAAGAGAGCGGGACAATGCCTAGAATAATACTAGCTCGCCCCATCCGTTCGATGAGGGTGATGGGGTTGCATGGCAAATGTCGGCTTGTGAGATTTGTGTCGACAGCCAAGACTTGGATATTGCTGATCTCTGGAGTCACGACCCAAAATGTGTATCTTCGGTCTCTATGCCTGGGTCTTCTCTGGGATCAATCTTCTTTATGGCACTGTTTATTTGGAACGCGATGTGACAGAACCTTTACAAGACTTTTCGGGTCTCCCCTGAGCGTGTGTACGAGTTTTCGTGGACCAATTTCTCCGCAACCACCTGCTAATCTGGGGGTGGATCGGTCAGCTCCTCGCTGACCAACGAGATCAAAGATAAAGCAATCTTTATTGCTAATAAAGTGGATCGGAGTGCTCTCGACCCCAGTCCCCAACTTGGCAGCGGGGATTTACTCGGCCAATTCCCGCATTGTCCCTCATTGCACAAAACGTTTCAACGCCCGTTATGCTGAAGCTCCAAGTTCAATTCAGTAAGGCGTATGAGAGACGTGACTCGTGACTATATACTCAAACCGGCGAGAAGTCCGTAGACGAAATTTGGTCTGGTTTAGATCCGAGGTTACGTACGGATAAGCTTTCCCCACACACTCCACATGTTTGTCTGCCGAAGCCGAAGACTTTGATGAGCACCACTGCCAAGGTGAAGATACTTCTCAAGCAGCAGGATTCAAGCGTTATTAGTAGTTGACTGCGGCAATGTCATGTCTCTGACCGACCGTCGCGCTCTATTATGAGCTATGTAAGATTTGATAAATGTGGAATTAGTTTACTTTAGGGTTTTAGATATTACCTAGGGTAATATTTGTTAAAAATATATTATAATGACGAACCTACTATTGATATACAATACTAATATTTCAAAGTTACATACTTATATATCAAACCGCTAACCTTAAAAACAATCAACCTTTTTGATATGAACTATTAAACTAAACAACATTTACCACAACGGTCTGAGCAGTCTCGATCATATAATGAAATTTGTCCTTCACACTTTCGCTAGTTTCTTGGTTGATATCCATCGACCAGAGTCCCAGCCGCTCGTACGCATGTGGTTGCTTCGGGGATTTCCCCAAAACCATAAATTCGTGACTACGTTCTGTGTCGCACACATGATTCCCCATATACAGTAACCAGCAAGATGCAGAGGTAGAGCGTGGTGTAGTGGGAATTGTTCGCTGCGCGTCATCCTTGTACAGGTCCAATGACAACAAACGATCGTTCAAGTTTGCTTGTTCATATAAGCGGCATGCGGCTACTTCAACCTCTCCATCGTCATTTCTTATGTCGACTTTTTGGACAGCGGCATCTAAATATAGATTGCCGACAGGGTACGCATCACCCAGCTCGTCTGAGACTCCGATGGAGCAGCGTGGCTTGGTAAACAGGCTATCAGGGCCGCCCGGTGATCTAGGGGATGAATAGATGGTTGTGGATATTCTTGGCGCACTCAGAGTTAGATAGCCGCTCTTCACTTGACCAAATGGATCGGGCCCCACGAGTTCCGTCCTGCCGTCCAGTAGCTCAACTACTGGAACCCATTCCCTCTCTTCGTCGCTAGGAAAACCGACGTAATCAACAGCTCTCGAGATAGATGCCCAGGAGAAAGAAGGTGCAAGATAAAACTCTGACGGCGTCAGTTCCTCTTTTGCGGGCGTAGAACTCAACCAAAGAAGATCTTTTGCGTTGTTCTTCCAAACACCCGCTAAGTAGACCGATGAAGTATGCTGGTGAATAACCTTTGCGACGCCGGAAACTGCTGGCAATTTGTCTCGGCAGTCTGTGAGCGATCTCCTGCTGTAGTCATGCACCATACCCTGCCAGAGGTCGAAAGCCTCTTGCTGACTTTGGGGCGCTCTGAGGGCTTTGTGCCCGTCAAGTCGGATATCCGATTGCTGCTCAAGATAGCACGACTCATTAAAAAGAACCTCTTGACACATGTATTTAAGCTCAAGACCGAAGGAGATCAGGCGTGTCGATAGCAGTCTTTCCTGCAAGGTCCAGCCTCGAGTAGACCAAGTGCTTGGAGGAGTGTTGTCACGATCGTATTGTGGAAGAGCTCTTGCCTGTATGGGGACCCGACGATGCTTGCTATGAGCCACTGTAGTACTAAACCGGCTCTGAGCTTGAGTGGATAGCTTAACCAACTCGTTAGTACTTTGTATGAAGCCTTCGTTTACCGAGGACGAGCACTCTGCAGCAAGCGTGACAAGAGCGTTGGCGTACACATCAGCCATAAGTGCTGACTCTCTTTCCCAGTCCTTCCTATCACCTTGAACAATGCAGAGCGCGTCCACCCATAGAAAAGACGCTTCCAGCGCTCTGGTGTATACGACGGCATCATGTAGGGCTGGAGGAAGCTCGGAAATCATAAGTCCTCCTTGAAATATCGCGTAAGTATCCGCCGTCGTCTTGATGTTACTCCCGCGACCCCAACAGTAGCTCAAGGCAACAAATTGCGTATCCGCAGAGATACCTGTCGTTTCGATGAGTCGAATAGGTTCCGCCTCTCCCCTCCCCACCTGGAGAAGTCGACTCGGAAGTCTCGTTGTTGCTCGTTTGCAGTTCTTGTGGTCTCTGCGGCAGATTGATAGACATTTCTTAACAAATAGTAGATTTTCGGCCGAAAGGCGATCTGAACTGATTTCCGGAAGCGGTTGAATGCTTCGCCAAAGCGAGCTATGACCTATCCATGTTCAACAAGCTCTATCTCTGTCATTTTCTATTATTCATAGGGCACCTACCAATTGGTGTGTACAGCTGAACGTCATAATTCAAGACATTCTCTTCCTGACTAAAGTTGATTTGGGGTGTTGCTGGGAGTTTGGGTAGCACAAAAAATACCAAGTTCGAATATGGTTTGGTGCTGTGAAAAAAGTCTCTGATTGAGACCAGTAATCTGCAAATCTGACATCCTGCTTGGGCTGTTACCTTCAACTGGTTGAGGGTTCGCATAGCTAGCACTCCGGGCACCGGACCATGAAATCCCCAGTGTCCGGTAAATTCCCGCGGCTCTGGACGCGCAAGCACTTGGTCGAACCAATCCCCAGTAGCAGCCTCCGTGCCGTCAGCTTTCTCGGTGTTAATAGCGCTTTCGTCATCCTCGCTGCTCTCATAATCCAAGCTTTGGAGATAGGAATCAAGGCTTAAATCGAGGCAGTGCGGGCAAGGTGTTGCGCGAGCTCTGTGAACTAAATCTCCACCAATCCTACTCGTTATCTCTTGCGCCCACTTTCGAAGAGGTTTAGAAGATCGACTATGTCCTTCCATGAGCTCTGTGTTAAGTGGGTCAGAAAGAGTATAGGCTGTAGAAAACTTGTTTCGGGGGATAAGGCTCCTATAAATACTCTGTACTGTGACCTGAAGGAGTTTATAAAGGAAACACTACTTACCCCGCTTTAAGCTTTTATAAATAATCCTTCCACTTAATAGCTAATTAATAATTGAAATTAATAATAGCATAAGTTGCAAAACTGAAAGAGTACTACCGTCGCAAGTTATAATTAGTTTTAGTAACTTATATAATATTGAAATAATTAAAGAGCGTAGCTAGTTAACATAGTACCTCCAGCGTAGTTAAGATGAGGTGGAAACAAGTTCCCACGCATTTATCAAGATAAAGCCATCCCCCGGAGTGATCTCACTGATAATCATAATATCATTCAACCAGTAATACTTCTCACTCCCAGTCTCCAGTATCACATGAGAGAAAGGCTGGCCAGGTCCAGCTGCATGCACGAAGATGTTCGCGCCGTCGTTAGTCTGTAGTTGGTAATAGGCATTGGCCGTGAATTTTCCCGCAGCATCAGTAAGGCCCCATTCAGACCCAAGATCAAGAACCGTGCCTATATCTTGATAAGCGCACAGATACAGGCGTTATTCGCTGGCCAACTTACCAGAGATCTTCGGACCCGCAAACCATCCACCAGTGATGGGAACAGACAACCTACTTCCACGAGGACCAGGCCCAAAAAGGATAGTCTCTCCAATTGTAGTGTTGAGATGAAAAAGAAATTTCAGCTCAGGGCGTGGAGTTGGGTTCGGGTGTGCAACCACATAGGCAGCCAGAGCAGGCAAACAAGCTACGAGAGAGGCAAGCATGATGAGTAATAGCAAGCTAAGAATGAATGTTGATACAAAGAATATAGTGCGCAAGGTAAGACTAGAGCTCTCAAGACTAAAATCGGACGAGAAAGTTGGGAATATTGGACTTATTTATAAGCTCATTCTGTCCGGCTTATCCGAAAGAATACCTCTTTTTGCTAATGTCCGGTATTAGACTGTTCTTTATTTGATTACTATTCTTCACACTTCTTTCTGTTCATAAAACAAGATCAATAGATTTCGCTGACATACTATGTAAGCTTATGACCTAATTCCCACGGACACGGATACCGACACGGACGAATAAGCCCCCCACCCCTCCCAGTTTATGCTATATTTCGAGAGCCACTATGTGTGATATCAAATCGTTTGGTATCGCGATGGATACCGAAAACAGGTGTATTTTTCGCGTCCCTGCACGGATTCCACACCGCAGATATGCCTACCCTAAACCCAAGTACACTTCGAAGTTTGTTACAAGTTGTCGACAGTGAGAGTAGTATGGAACTTGAGTATTAAGGAAATAATAATATACTTAATCTATTTAAAATACGGAGATAATTGAAATGAAAAATAGATAATCCTCGATACATAACACGTTATTATATAATATTGAAATAGCCCCACGAACTAAACTCTACGGTTAGATAGCTGCTTTCTTGAAATTCTTTTTTGCACTTATTAGAAGCTATATAGAATAGTTAACTGAGATAACAATAGTTAGACTGCTGTACTTCCCACGAATTTATCTCGAATCCTATTATAACGTGTGTTTATAGCTTACTATTATACACGACGAAGGAGGGGATTCACCATAACACGTGACATGGCTGATATTTTATGCCGATTCTTAGATCGCGATAGCTTATCTAAGCTTCCCGCTAAGCTCATTCCGACGAAGGACATATTCCGCTGTATTCCGCTATGTAAATTTCTCAAGTGTCCTCTGATTGGCGCACTGCGCAGGGGGAATATCAGGACCTTATCAGCGTAAGGTCAAAGAAGACGACGGGTGATCAATGATTCCAACAAACGTGGAGGTATCGAGCCCAAGGTTTTGCGGAAACGCAAGGGTCGTATTGTAATACGAAAGGCGAGAGTGTAGGCTCAGAAGGACAATCACGATCAGAATTGGCGCAGGGAAGACCGCACGAGAAGAACTCCAATCTTATGACCTGCAATCTAATCAATCTATCACCAATGGTCGTGCCTTTAGTCAGAAGGAATAACGTAGTTTCGCCTGGACCTGCTAGTATACGATCCAGTTGGTAGATCTTTTCTTGTGTTAACAAGTCTATATTGACACCAGGACTTGACAATTAGCAACGGATCACTACGGTGTTGAATCGAAAAGCGTTTGAAACATTCATCACTGCACTCTAAGACGATAGAGACTCAGATTGGGCTTAGACCTGGATGATAATCCACTTGGTTAACCGATCTCGCCATCACAGCCAATCAGGGACTTGTGAACGAGACTCTAACATCCGGTATCGGCACCGTTTTCTCACCAAGTGGAATTCAGTCTGGCGCTATTAGCAGAGAATAATAGACTAAACTCCAATGATACTTCATCTCTAGATTAAATAACAGAACAAGTTCCACTTTGTATCGTCTTGGCGGTGAGTATCGGAGGATCTCAAGTAATGGAAGTGAAAAAATTCACTCGAATTACGTGACTGAATAAATGTACGCCTTCCTTTCTCCCATTCATTTTGGAAGGTTATCCCGATCTTTGACCTTCCTAATTCTAGACGATAGCCATCATGTTTGGTACGAAGAAAGTTGAAGATCATGAGGGCCAAGTCTTTGCTGGAGAAGTTCATGATGACCCCGGCCATGCTCATGATGCCGTTTTCGGACGACTGACCAATGAGGGTCCAAATTATCGCAATGTTGGTGGAAATAGCTTCCTTGAGATTTGGTTGTAGCGACTGCTAATTGTTTGTTAATAGGTTGGGTGGATAGGCACTGCTGGTCTCATGATGAAGACACAGCTGGGTCTCGGTATCTTGTCTATCCCCTCTGTGTTCGACACGCTTGGAATGATCCCTGGCCTCATCTGTCTTTGCGTTGTAGCTGCGATCACAACCTGGTCAGATTACATAGTTGGCACATTCAAGCTTCGCCATCGTGAAGTATACGGCATTGACGATGCAGGAGGTTTGATGTTTGGCCGAGTTGGCCAGGAAATCTTTGGCTTTGCTTTTGGTCTTTGTAAGTTGATGTGATAATGCCGCATGAGTGCGACTTGCTGGGATTGAGCTGACAACTCGCGCTTTAGACTGGACATTCGTCTGTGGATCAGCTATGCTTAGCGTCTCAATTGGCTTCAATGCTGTCTCTAACCACGGAACCTGTACTGCAGTCTTCGTTGCTGTAGCAGCCGTGACCGGTTTCATATTTGCCAGTATTCGCACCTTAGGTAAACTCAGCTGGCTTGCTTGGCTAGGACTGGTCTGTGTTATTTCTTCTGGTCCGTATACCAATACCTGCCTGCCATTGTGGTGAACTTGAGGCCACTTTTACTAAACAAATGCAGTCATTGTCCTGACAATTGCCGTGGGAATACAAGATAAACCAGCAGCTGCGCCGAAAGATGCCGTTTGGGTATCGGACTATGAACTCTTCAAAACACCGAGCTTCACCAACGCTATGTCTGCCATCTGCGCTTTGATCTTTGCATACGCAGGAACACCGGCCTTTTTTTCCATTGCGGCAGAAATGCGAGAGCCAAGGCATTACACAAGATCACTGATTATGTGTCAAACGGTTATTAGTGCGTGCTACATCGCAATTGGCTGCGTTGTGTACTATTTCTGTGGCTCATATGTTGCATCACCTGCTCTTGGGTCTGCAGGTGTCTTGATCAAACGGGTTAGCTATGGAATTGCGCTTCCTGGGCTGATTGTAACTACAATGCTAACCTGCCATGTAAGTTTGTCCGTTCTAATCATGTAAGATTCGGAATTAACATTCGTGCCTTATAGCTCGCGAGTAAGCACGTGTTTGTAAGGGTGTTGCGAGGCTCCAAGCATCTGGCTGCTAATACCTTCATTCACTGGGCATCCTGGATAGGCTGCACCTTCGGAATCACTATCGTAGCATATGTGATCGCCAGCGGAATCCCAGTATTTGGTGGACTTGTCTCGCTCATTGGTGCGTTGCTCGCTACGTCCTTATCGTTTCAACCAATGGGTTGCATGTGGTTATACGACAATTGGAAACGCGAAAAGCAAGACCGGTCGGCTAGCTGGTATATCGGAGCCTTTTGGAGCGTTGTGATCATCCTATTAGGATCTTTCTTGACGGTCGCGGGAACTTATGCCGCTGTGGTGGATATCATTGATTCGTACAAGGTTTCTGGCGGATCGGCAGCTTGGTCTTGCGCTGATAACTCTGGCTCTTCATAACTGAATAGTGGCAGCAGCAAATAGTTTTGTCTAGCTAAACAATTTCGCCTCATTGTTAGTCCGTTGAATGCTCATTCACATTTTATTAATGAGCCAGTCCCCAGGTGACCCGATGAGTTTATTCTGACCATGAACCCAAGGAGCTGGAGGGCTTTCTGTACAACACTGGTGGCAGTATGTCTCGATGCGAGTCCTATAATCCGATGGCTAGTGCAAACCGATGGTAGATAGCCACTCGCCATACGTAAACCCGAATATCAAGCCTTTGGCAGTCGTCTTCTTTTGCCAATTGACTCTGGTTTCACCCTAAGTCGGCCTTGAAAAAGGTTTGGAGAAGAGTCACAAGCGAAATCTCTTGATTCCTAGTTTAGAACCATCAACAGCCCGCGGCCTCTTCTAATCCGAAGCCTACTGCTACCGTTGCGTATATCAATAATCTGTGTTTGTGATGATATGATCCCACTCCCTCATCACTCCAGTGACTTCTTCCAGTTTGACCCCAATCTCTTCTACCGCGTCCTTTCCGACAGGTAGGCGAAACGGGATCTTCTTCCCCTCTGCACAACCCTCCTCTCTCACGAGGTCAACCACAATCCTAACAAAGTGCTCAGGGTTTCCAGGCTACTTGAAGTCTCCATCACGGAGGTCAGCACCCCAAGCGCTTGCAACTTGCTCATAGTCAGGAATCCTACTCCCTTTAATCTTGACGTTCGTTGGCGAAAGTAGTGGAGTTCGAAATCGGCCGGGTTCCATCAGAAGAGTTCTAAGACCGAGAGGCTCAGTTTCTTTATGAAGACTTTCAACAAGACCTAATCACCAAGTTAGTAAAAGCGCAAAGATGACAGAATTGCGAATATATGTTACAACTCACCTTCGAGAGCAAATTTAGATCCCGCATAGGCTCCTGTGAACTGATGACCGACCCAGCCAGACAATGAGCTGATGAATACCATGGTGCCAGACTTTCTCTCTCTCAGATGTGGAAGAACCGCACGGGTCGTTTTAATTGGACCAAAGACATTAGTCTCAAACGAGGCCAGAAAATCTTCATACCTAAGCCCATCAGTCAGTCGAGTACAGTGTTTTTGGTCACAGTGACACATACTGAAGATCCTCCCAGGAGCCAGATGACACAAATCCTGCGTTATTAACCAACACATCTATGTGGCCATAGATGGTAATGGCGTGAGCGATGATTTGATCAATGGTCTCCTGCGACGATGTGATGTCTAGCTGGAGTGTAGCCGCCCCTTGGCTCGCCAATGATTCAATGCTTGAAAGCCTGCGAGCCGTTGCAATGACCCTATCGCCACGCGAAAGGATCTGCCGTACGAACTCAGCTCCGAAACCAGAGGAGCATCCAGTGATGAGCCAAAAAAGTTGAGGCATGGTGAAGAAGAGTCAGAGAAGTAATATGGTGAGTGAAGGATACCAAGAAGCAGGCTGAGAACTCATCTTATATACTTACTGTACAGAGAGATAATAGCAGGAGGTGGAGCTTAGTAGAGGCTTCTACCTGACGATGGTATCCAATATCAGGTTGAGATAGTACACGTATTTCCAGCGGACGGAGCGGGCAGAAGCATTGGGCGAAGCGGGTAAAGCGGACGGGGCCCGCCAGATAGAGCGGATAGAGCGGGCGGAGCCGTTGGAAGAGCGGATGGAAGCAACTGCAAGGGTTTTAACGCACAATCATGTATCTAGTGACCGGTCCCTATTAGGCCCTATTAGGCTAGCTTAATACACAATAAGATTACACTTCGGAAGAGCGCACGGGCTGGAAGTTAGGTGAATAATTACAAATAAGGTAAGGTAAGGGAACTATTCTTGATTTATTATGAAGTATAATAGGTATGCATATAGCTCTAAGTTATTATCGTGAGCACTTTCACCATGGGAGATGAAATGTTCTGAAGACTCTATAGAAACACCGTTCGAGTCTTTTAGGTTTTGACGTCACCCGACGGGCTTGTGTCTCAGCCTACGTTGTGCCTAGTGCCTCACACTGAAACACGACAGTTTACTGGACGAAGGCGACTCAAATCCAGCGCCATAGACGTCTCCGGGCCCAAGTTTTAATGATTGTAGATCCTAGAACAAAGCTATGTAATAATTTGCTGTGACAGAATGGGGCATTGTAATAATGAAAAGAATGCAAAGGATAAAAATTACTCCGCATCTCATGCAGAGCCTGCCAACCCCCGACGCTCTTCCTTGTATGCTTCGTGACCCCATTGACAAACTTCACGAACACGGATCACATCCAAGCTGATTTGTGCCCAGCTCGCATGTGAAAGCTGAGCGTTCCGTCTCTCCCTCGGTGTGCATCGCGCAACGACCATCTACGCTGCTGTGGATGTGAGCTCGGGTATGTACTTGGCCATCCATGCCGAAAACTCGGCAGCGTTGGGAGAAAAGCTGCGCCAATCACGGAAAAGCTCGGCGAGAATGGCGCTAATGCCGACTAACTGGACGCCCGCGAATTGGAGGCGAGAGTTGGTAACGTCTCTGATGAAGGCGGATGTGGTGCCGGAAGCCTCGACGTTGGCCCAGACACTGTAGCCCTCGGCGCGAAGAGACAGAGCTAACTGCGCATTGCCTCCATAAAGTTATTCCTTTTGACAAGATCCGGATTGACGGGGAGAACATGGAACTTTTTGTTGAGACTTACAAACATCAGTGGCGATGCCAGCAATAATGAACTGTGTTCGACCGGTGTCCTTGATAGCTTTCTTCACGTCGAGATTATCCCAGGCATTAATCTCTCCTTGACGTTGAATGACAGGCAAATCGGGGTAAAGATCGAGAATTTCATCAGGAATTGGGCCATTCGGGCCTGATTACATATTAACTTCCATGCTGGAGATGCTCGGGGAGCTGATCACGTACCGGTTTCCACCGAAGCGGTAATACTGACAGGAATATCGAAAAGCTTTCCAAGAGCTGCGTGGGCAACGGTTTGGCGAAAAAACTGGGCGGGCTCAAAGTCGCGAGCAAGGCTGTACAAGCCGACCTTATGGTCGACGATGAGCAGAACCTGGCATGGTGTCAGTGAGAGCGGTTTAACACCATGTGAAAGTAGAGGCCATACCGTATTGTTTTTCTCGAGGCGTTCGTAAGGGACAGTTGAATAGGGTTAAACCCCACTGTGACGATGGTACAGCTGATCGAACTTACCATCCGCGGAAACCAGGCTCATATGAGCCAGAGTTACGACACCAGCTATAAGAAGGTTGTTGAAGAGCATTTTTGCGAATCTAGGTCTAACAGCAAAGTGACCAGAGAGTTTTGCTGATAAAGAAGTGCTAAAGGAAGTTTTTAATAGAAGACGATGAAGATGCGTGGTGGTTGAAGAAGTTTCCTCAATGCTTTGTCTTTTATCTTCATATACCACAGATTCCTCATCCCCCCATTACAAAAGCCTCGAATTGCAACTTCAGTCTGCCTTCGCATTCAGTTCCCACAGGCCAGTGGCGATGTCTTAATCAGAACTATAAAGTTACGGTGCTTCAAAATGTGAAGTTACCGATGCTGACAAACATCGCCAATGCCCCCCAACATCCTACGCGTCCTCTACTAGTCATGTTGTCATGAACCTATTTGCGCCTGGCCATAGTCCTCCCGGAACAAAGATGCCGGGAGAACATCAATTACCGAGTTTCCGACCTCTTTACGAGCGTAAGCAATGCTTAGATTAGCAATATGTAATTCCTTACCGAGCAACACGTATGAGTGGAGTCTATACAAAATGGAAGGATCTATAGTAATATTTTATGACGATTTACCTTGCCCTTGTTTTTCTCCCTTCAAGAATAGCCATATCTCATCGCCCAGACCACCAGACTCAAAGAGGATATTCTGCACCAAGCCCCACTTCCCCCAGATAAGGTAAAGCTCATTTCAAGCAGTGATCAATATGTACAGCTTGAGGGTCGACAAGTGGTTTCTATAAAACCTGTCACTACCCCCCGCATGCCAATATTTATAGTTAGT
Organism: Fusarium stilboides; assembly: GCA_014822085.1. Taxonomy (NCBI): domain Eukaryota; kingdom Fungi; phylum Ascomycota; class Sordariomycetes; order Hypocreales; family Nectriaceae; genus Fusarium; species Fusarium stilboides. Next base: position 114,352 of record JAASAY010000011.1, read on the forward strand.
TGTGGCAAAACCAGGGCTAGGCTATATTTTCGGATATCAGCAGGGGTTCAAGACTTTCTAGATCCAGTATTCCGCATAGCACGACACGGGTCTGTGGGTTGATTCTAACCGTAGACTACAAGTTGGGTAACAAGAGTTAAGTGAGGAAGGCAGTGCCGAGAAGAACAATGGTTGGATTGGAGCAGTCTACTTTATGCCAATGAGCCAGTACTGCGGAATTACCGATTGAATGGGCAGCCTAGGGGGTTGGACCTTGCGAAGACGATCTTCGTGATACGGTTTCAAGTCCTAGTAAATCTTGTACGTGCTGTTAGAGGAAGTCTATGAGTTCTGCTTACGTTGAAGCTGCCTACCCCGCTTCTGCAGCCTTATCTGCACCGCCACTGAAGGAGTCCTATACTGTGACAGCCCAATCGAAGCTAGCCCGGCCAATCTATTGTCAACTTTGACGTTAATATGGAGATAGGGAAATATATGCCTCGTAGTCCAATAATTCGAACTGTTATTGGAAGACAATATACCGGGATACTTCAGAGCTGTGGGAAGAAGCGATTCTGACCTCCTGTAAGCTGGGGGGAATCAGTACGGTCGGCCTCCTGCATTTACGCCACCCAACATGTGACACCTGAACGCCCGTGGGAACAGGCTGCAGTAAAGCAACAGAGGTTTCGGACTTTCTCCCATTGGTTTGTTGGCTGTCCCGAAGTTTGCCAGCTCGTCATAAATTGGGCTTGAAATTGAGAAAACAAGGCCGCATTGCATGGGATGGCACTGCGCTGAGCCAACGCCCTTGACAAACAACTATAAAGACGGCGTTTTATTGAGCGATCGCTTTTGAACTTTTTTTATTATCTTTATAACTAGAATCAAGCTCACCTACGATATTCACTTCTCAAATCATTAAATATTGACGTCTAAGCGTCGTTTTAAACAATGGGTATCGACGCTGGCTTTGATATGGTTCCTCGGCTTACTTCGGGAGCCGAAGACCAACACAAATGGAAGCAGTTCATCGATCTCGTCAAATTATTTTACGAAGATGATGACCTAGTGGTATTCAAGGCGAACTATATCGAGTTTGAGGTTGGAGAGCATCCGATCCTCCCTTTCGAAGGCCACAAATTCCTAAGGTTCAGCTCTAAGCTAACCAGAGGTGCGGACGGGTACATCTCTGGAGTGACACGCCTTGCCCAGCAGCTTTTCGGGCCTCGTATTGAGCGATGGCATGAGGGCTCTGACCAGTTTGGCCACTATGACTGGGCGGAGGTTCACAAATCCATTCGATCCTACAACCAGGTTTGTCGTTGAATCTCTCACACGTCGCTCACATTTAACGCCATCTTCTTTAGCCGGATCAATTGCCCGATACGCCTCTCTTTGAAATCCGGGACATTCCGACGAAAGGCAGAGGCCTTTTTGCCAAGTTTGACATTCCTATCGGAACTCGTATCCTCTGCGAGGTGCCAATCCTCCTAGCTCATCCTTTGTCTCCCGATGATCTAGAAATCGCCTTGGCTATAGAGCTAAAAACGTTGTCCAAATCGCAGCAACGGACCTTTCTTTCGCTCCACAACAACTCCCCCGGAAAACACCCTTTCGGTGGTATCGTCAGGACAAACGCTCTTCCATGTGGACCCGGCGCGGCTGTAGGTGGTGTCTACCCGACAATCTGTCTCATCAACCACGGTTGTCTGGCAAACTCACATAACAACTGGAACAGCGAAGAAGGTCATGAGACGATTCATGCCATACGACCGATTGAAGCAGGAGAGGAAATCACCATTCCTTATGATCAAGGAGGCCCATCTGCTGTGCGAAAGGCTACCTTGAAAAAGGCTTTCGGTTTCGACTGCGCTTGCAGTCTATGCACCTTGCCTGCAGCAGAGTTGAAAGCCAGCGATGATCGGCGAGTGCGGATCCAGCAGCTTGACGCGGATATCGGAAATCCCATGACTATGATGAGTACCCCAAAGAGCTGTCTGAAAGCCTGCTATTCGCTTCTGCAAACCCTCCGAGAAGAATATAATGGGTGCGCCGGGGCACTCTATGCCAGACTCTACTATGACGCTTTTCAGGTCAGCATCGCGCATGGGGATATCGCTCGAGCTACTATATTTGCAAGAAACGCGTATCGTGCCAGGATCATTTGTGAAGGTGAGGATAGTCCAGCGACTATAAGAATGAAATCGCTAGCACTAGAGCCAACTGGACATAGCAGCTTCGGTGCATATTCCAAGAAGTGGAAAACAAAGAAATGGGATGCAAAGGACGAGCTTGACCAGACGGAGTTTGAGAAGTGGCTGTTTAGGCAAGAATCCTAGATGCATTTCAGCTAAGAATTAGATTGGAACTATAAACAACATAGCATAGCCTGAAAGTACTGAGAAAGGCCTAGGCTTGATGGCAATGGGGTAGTCCTTTCTAAATGTCAGTATTCCCACCAAGTCGATAATCCAGAGGTAATCAGCCTCACTACACCAAGTCCCCATAACACAATTGAAAGATGGTCTACTTGTCGGACCTTGGACACATGATCGCTGCGATGCGACGCGACGCAATGCAGTGGGCGATGCAGGGTTTGAAACTTGTTGTAGGAGTAGAAATATGAGGCGGACGGCGGTGGCGGTGCTGATGATTTGCGGAAAATCACGGACGATTTGCACTTCTGCCTGATGTCTCAGTTGCAGGATGACACTTTGGGCTGCAATGAAGCCCGTTAGATATTTACTTTTCGTTAAGGCTACACGGCCATGTGCTTCTATTCGTATGAATACATCTAAAGCATAATTATCGTAAATATGTCTATCATCTCGACTCCTCATCTTCAGCGATCCAATAGGCCTGTACCTCAGCGATGCAAGTCCTTGCTCCAGGTGTTACAGCAATAGGGAAGCCGCCATAATCAGGGTCATCGTTTGGCATCATCATGAACTCGCCATGTCTCGTCTCATCCCCGTTCAAGATCCTCAAAGTCTGCAGGTTACCATTCTCATCAACCTCTTTCTCTTCACCCCAAAGAATACCACCAAACGTGGCTTCTGGGCGAGCGCCCTTAAATCGCGCGTGAAAGCCTCGACCAACGAGCAAGAATTTGGCATCGCCTAGGTGAATGACCATTCCGCCGCCAGAACCAGGCTTGCCAAAGACAAAGCAACGCTCGACTATGACTTTAATATCGCCAAAAACGCGAGTCCAGGTTTCGGGATTCTTGCCGTTTGGCTCTTCGTCAAAGAAGAATCCGAAGCGGTCCTCAGGCGCAGCGTTTAGAAAGTATGACTGAGTCTGGCTTAAAAGCTTGAACTCGCGACCGATGATATCAGAGCCGGTATCAATGCCAAACGGGCTTGCACCGAGAGCACCATACGTGGCGTATGCTAACCATATACGTCGTGCTCCATACTCATCGCGACGCTGCTCTGGAATGAAGAGCGCGTTTCCTTGCTCAGTGTAATTCCGGCACACGCTCTCGTAGTTGTGGAAGTATAAGTCTGGTGCCAAGAAGTCGAGTGAAGGTGTGTTAAATCTCCAGATGTCCAAGACATGAGGGCAAGGGCCTCCTGATGGGTAGATGCCAGGCTTGTCACCACCACCGACCACAACGGGAGCACCTCCTCCAAAGTCCAGGTCTGCGGGCTCATCAATGTTAAGCCATGTGTTTGTGTACAAGGGAATGGGATATTCCTTCTTTCCAGCTGCAGCAACTCGTCCTACATAAGAAGAGATAAGATGCGCCATAAACGCTTCGTTGGCTGAAGTTCCAGCACCGAAGACAGACTCCCATGAATGTGAACCAGATGAAGGCACATTAGGGAATCGCTTCTTGAACTTAGAATGGGCGTCAACTTGACTGAGATGCTGAAGAAGCTCGCTTGGAATGGGCTCCGCAAATGCCTTCTCTGCCCTGCGCGATCGATCGCGAGAGTCGCCTAGGACTCCAGTCTCATTCTCAACTTGCACCATCAATACGGTCTGATGTTGAGAATCGACCTCAGCCAGATGTCGCAGTAGCGCGGCAAACGCACGCGAATCAGCCTTGCAGGCCTCGTCGCATAGTGGGGTGATCATCTCTAATGTTCGCTTGACACCACCAGCCTCAAGAACTTGAACTCGAGGAAACCTCTTGAAATCTCGCTTAACCCATCCTGGTGCATATGAGGATAGACCATTCTTGTAGGTGCCGAACCAGAGAAGAACGAGATGCATTCCATGCGCTCTAGCGCCTTCGAGAACGCGATCAAGCTCGCTGAAGTCAAATTGACCTTCTTTTGGCTCGATAGTCTCCCATGTTACTGAACCGAGTAATGTGTTGATGTGATCGGCCTTCATAGCCGGCCAGACTTCGCTCATAAACTTTGCAGAGCTTAGTGAAGAGTTGTGAAGCTCACCGGGGAGCATGAGAAAAGGTTTGCCCTTGACGATAAGTTGGGTTTGGCCCTTGTCTGACCGACGAAGGTGAGGATCCCCATTCTGCGCAGGGATTTGAGTGGCAGTCATGGTGAAAAATCAATGTCACTACGAATGTATAGATGATGATGAGAGAAGAATTGATGATTTCCCCAAGAACAGAAAGGGGTTCAAATAGCCTCCTATCTAATTATTGACTCGGAAAAGATGGAGTAACTATCATGCTATTGTCGATCATGTGTCTGCCATGCGGAGATGTTGGCTTACAGGGACCCTCGGATTTTCTTCGCATGTATCTAGAAGCCACTTTTCGGCGAAACATCGCACCAAGTCTTGATCCTAGCAGAGGCTCGGCTTTCATGATCAAGAATGGTGTTATATCCGCCGGCAAATGGTCTCGGGACTCAACATCAAACAAAGTTAGGCATCATATAAACGATATTTTTGTCATTATCAGGTAATCGATTCTCATATTTCTACCCTTAAAGGCGGAGTGTCAATTACCCCAATTCCCTGCCAACAATCTAGATCGTCTAGCTTCCGGAGTAATCGCTCTAGTTTATTTCTCGCGTCCCCAATCTCCACTTCACTCACGCCATTTCCAAGCTGAGTTTGCTCTAGGTACGCAGCCCCAATGTCCCGAATCTTGGGGACCAAACTATTGCCGTTCGCGTCAAAGACGGCGCGTGGCAGGTGATACAAGATCTCCAGCAAGTCGTCTATAATCTTCTGGTGCTCTTGTGCACTAGCAGCCGTTGGGCCAAACCTTTGGAGTATGTTTGAACGAATAGTGAGGCTCGTTACAAACAAGTTGGCTATCTGGACGTCGTGTCCTTCTGTGGCATTTGGTGGACGCGATAGACCGCCACGCCATCGCAGCTCCGGTGGAAGGTTGTCGAGAACATGTTGAACCTTTTTCAGGTATCTCATGATGATGGTCTGTGGATCATTATCCTTGGGCACTTGCTGCACTTCTTGCCAAATGAGAAACAAATCGCTTAGTGAGTTCAGCCCCGGTACGTAGGTCGTGTCATCCCCATGCCAAGCCGGCTCGTGACAGCTGTCGGTAACTTGCGGCTCCAACTGATCATCTGATAAGGGAAGTGGTCTTGGAAAGTTCTCGATCCGATCTTGGCTAAGGAGACTGATGGGTAGTCGTCCGAAAATATCCGCACTGCTACAAATCGTGGTCGTTAGCGTTGGACAAGGACCCGCTGCTTGCTCTAACGTACCATGCACTGGCGAACAGTAACCAAATCAGTCGCCGTAGTAACTGCTGTTCAGCCTCATCATGCTCGTGTATCCGATAATAAGCCAGGTACCGGGCCCCTGCAGCTGCTTCGCTCAAGGCATGATAGGTGCGCATACTGGCCAAGCCAGATTTAGTCGTGGCACTCATCGACGTACCTATATTGTACATCGCGATGCATCTTTCTAGACTGAATGAGTCTCTTGCAAAGTGGCTTTTGAGAAGACCATGAGTATCCAGGAACTCGACACAATAGTCTACGGTGACTGGTCCATAGTCACCCCGGGGTAATGTCGCTTTCGTTGCTGAGCATACACTGATGACCAGTCCACAGAATTCGGCGTTGATGTCCGCTTCTCCTTGATGAAGGCGTCTCATGAATCGGCGGCGGAGTAATATCGGAGCTAGGGGATGGATCACATTGAACCAATCGCCAAGTAAACGCATAATAATTGCTTCTGGAGCAAACATAGAAAGCCAATGACTGCCGTGTACCGAATGAGTGTCAGGTGTCGAGCTCTCCATGCGACATGAGAAGTGAGGACTCTGGAGTGATGCAGTCGAACGATGAGCATCACTATGAGTAGCTGGTGATCGCGAATCGTCGTCGTGATAGGGTATTGCGGGGGCAGTTACAACTGCTTTCCTGGTTTTATGCGCATGCCTGCTATTCAGTCAACAGTCTGCCTATATGACAAGTAAGGTGGTATTCACTTGTTAGGCGGCCCTCGTTTTCTCCTCGGGCGTTGATGGGTGCATTCTACATCGAGAAACACGCAACCTCGACATCGCTGTTGATCGGAATCATAAGTGCACTACGTTAACGCTATTAGTGACACAAAAATTGAGGGGTAGCATGATGTGATGGGCCCACGAACCCGGATCTTTCTTGATCGGCAGACATCGCAAGCTGTCTGATTGCGGACCTTGGGCCCCGGGTTGACTGCCGGCGAACCTGTCGACACAGCATCGTGGGGATTCTCAATCGCTTCAGCCATCGTTCCGGATCATTGAGCGGAATTATTGCGGCGAAACCGAAGGTATGGCTCGCGTGAGGTGGACAGGGCAAAATGGTAGCATCAAAGGAGAATGTTCGGATCACTCTCTTTTGAACATCCGATACGCGCAAGTTCGCAGAAATATCGGATATACTTAAAGAATCCTTACCAGAAGAAGAATGGCCTGGGGAGAAACCGTGGCAAACCCCTCGCAAGCTGAGTGCACGAGAACCACAATTGTCCAATTGAATTGACTCGGAGAGTGGACCGTTCCATTGTGAGCTTAGCCCTTTCAAACTTTAGTCTACGAAAAAGAGTTCTCAACCTTGTCTTCCCCATGGGGAGACGACGGAATAGCCTGGCACACACGTACCATTCTTGGGACCATGATGTGTTGCAGTCTTGCCGTCACGAGACTGGTGGTACGGACCTTGATTCGCTCTGTGTCTGCTGTTTGTTAACCTCGTTTGGTCGCCGACAAGTCAATGCGAGGCATAGCCGTGGACATATAAGACCTCGGGTTGAGAAGCGAAGATCTCTCGAATCGGTCTTCATCAGCACTTCATCCTCAATCTTTTACCTTTGATCAACACTATCAAATCGATTCACAAGTCCAGACCCACAATGTCTTTGAAAGAGACCCAAGTGGACGTCGCCGAGGACGATCATGTCCCCCAAGGCTCAACTCTGCCGTTCTGGAAACAGACCGAGCTTCGGCAGTTGTACTTTATGATGGTCTTTCTATTCATGGGTTCAACAACGCTGGGTTACGATTCCAGTTTGTTAAATGGACTGCAAACCATGGGATCATGGCAGACTTGTAGGTCAACACTTTCACTTCAAATCCTCCTCGCAATTGACACAGAAATCTAGTCTTCGATAACCCCGAAGGAAGTCGCCTCGGTATCTTTGGCGCCATGCCCGGTTTCGGAGGTCTCTTCGTTCTCCTCTTCGCTCCCTACGTTGCCGACGGACTCGGTCGAAAGAAAGGCACGGCAATCGGCTGTATCATTGTTATCGTCGGCGCTCTGATGCAATGCTTCCCCCAACGAGGTCATGGAGCGAAACGAGATGCTTTATACCTCGTCGGACGATTCATCATGGGTTGCGGTTCAAACATCGCCAACGCTACTTGCCCGCTCCTCATCACCGAGATCGCCCACCCACGACATCGAGGAAAGATTACAACCGTTTATAACACGCTTTGGTATCTTGGAAGTATCATTGCAGCTTGGGTGTGCTTTGGAACTTTAAGGAACCAGAACGGTAACATTCAATGGGTCCTTCCCACTGGTCTTCAATGCCTTATGCCTGGAATCCAGCTGCTGGCTATCTTCCTCGTTCCCGAGAGCCCCAGATGGCTCATCAGCAAGGGCCGTGAAGATGAGGCTCACAAGATTCTTATCAAGTACCACGGCAATGGAGACGAAAACGACGAGTTTGTTCGCTGGGAGTATACAGAGATCGTCAACACCATCAGACTCGAGCGTGAGTCGTCAAGCTCTGGATGGGCTGGGCTTTGGCGCACTCCTGGTAACAGGAAGCGATGCGGTTTGATCATTGCCACAGCTATCTTCTCTCAGTGCAGTGGCAACGGCCTGGTTTCATACTATGTAAGTCTAACTTCCCTTTGTTAAATAACCAATAGACCACGGGCTAACATCACAATAGCTTGCGGCGATCTTGAGAACTATCGGTATTACAGAGTAAGTCCCGATATTCGCATCACCCATGTAGCTAGACTAACATTGTATAGTGCTGTCACTCAAGCATACATCAACGGTGGTTTGACTATCTGGTGCTGGCTCGTCTCACTAGTGGCCGCCTTCTTCGTCGACCGCGTCGGAAGAAGAGTTCTGTTCCTCTTCGCTGGTGTGGGTATGCTTATCTCCTTTAGCATCTGGACCGCTTGCAGCGCAGTGTATGCCAAGACCGAGTCCTCGTCGGCCGGCATTGCTGTTGTGGCCATGATATTCCTATTCTACGGCGTTGCTGGTGCTGCATGGCCAGGTCTCACCGTCTCTTACACCGTTGAGATCTTGCCTTATAGCATTAGAGCCAAGGGTCTCACGCTTTGCTTCTGTTTCACTGCCCTCTCTGGCGTCTTCAACCAGTGGGTCAACCCGCTTGGTCTCCAGCAGCTCGAATGGAGATTTTACTTCGTCTACATTGCCATGTAAGTTTTCACTGCACCTCAAGGTTATAACATCAGCTAACAGTGTTTTATAGTTTGGTCATTGAATGTCTTGTCATCTACTTCTTCTTTGTCGAGACCAGAGGTCCCACGTTGGAGGAGATTGCCGTCCTGTTCGATGGTCAACACTCCGCTGCTGGCATCGCCAAGACCCAGGCGCAAAGGAAGACAGAATTGGCTGAGGTCGAGCACGCGTGAGACGTTTCGTGAATACGAGTACTATCATCATTTGATGGTTGATGCGGGTCGATGTATATGAATACATATGTTCTTTTAAGCTGACACAATACGAGAGTACGGGCCTTAGTGTCAAAGATGTCATGTTTTACGGTTCGGCATGCCTTTCCACCGTGAAATACGCCTCCAGGCTTTTGCTGGCTCCCCACAGACGCAATAAGGGCCTCAAAGTGACTCTCATTTGAAGGCCATGACACATTGACCCAAAGGTTGGCCACAAAGGCAATTTTGACGAACAGGGTTCCACACCCCCTGTGACCTGTATTTAGTTCATGATATGAATAAATCTGGCATAGTATATCTAATCCAAACAGATACTAGACAGCAACCTCAACGCCGGCCATACTGCCTTCCTCCCTCCATGCTTCTAGTGTTGAGACGAAGTCTTCAATACCAGAGCCCCATATACTATGTCGCGCCATCTTGCCACGGCTCTCCAATGGTATACGGTCAATATCGCCTTCCAGATTGAAGTATCCTGGTGTGCATCCGAACACCAAAGCCATGGATGGCGATCGCATCATGACCTGAGTAGCCCACGCCTCAGCTGCGTCTTCTGTTGTCTTTACTACAAATGGCTTTCCATTGGCTCGGGACATGGCTTGAGAAATGATGTACGCGCAGTGTTTTGCCATAGTATCGAGTGAAAAGGAGAAATTGCCACTAAGACCAGCCTGGATCGGTCCGGAGAGGAACAGATTTGGAAATCTTGCGTCCAGGACACCATGTAAGGTAGCAGGCCCATCCTGAGCCCATACCTGACTCATTGAAACTCCGTTGCGACCGGAGATAGTCATATTTCCCTTTTCTGCTGGCGTGCCGGCCACGTGTGAACGAAATCCAGTGGCAAGAACAATGATGTCGACCGGGTAGTCCTCCCCAGCGACGACGATTGAATCAGCTGTAACACGCTCTGGGCCCTTCCCGTCGGTGTCAACTAACGTCACGTTCTCGCGGTTGAAGCTATCGAGATATTCGTCGTGAAAGACAGGTCTCTTGCACCAACTCGGGTACCAAGGCTTCAGCTTAGCTGCCGTCTCTGGGTCGCTCAAAGTGTCGTCGATGCGTGTTCGGATCCGTTCTTGCCGGGGTAAATCGACCTGAGCAGCCTTGGCTGCATACGCCTCGATTTCTTGCAGTGATTTCGGCCCATCCGAATTACCTGCTATTCCAACCAATGCAGGCGCACGAGTCCATTCATCGTCTACCAGGTTTGCAGTAGGAGGATCTCCCAGAGTGAAGTGCTGATGGAAATTGCTGATACGCTCACGCTGCCAGCCTGGAGCTTGGTTGCGGAACCAGTCACTGTCCGTCTGTTTCTGACCTCGGTAGTCTACCGCTGCTGGCGTGCGCTGGAATACGAATATGTGTTTTGCCCAACGCGCGAGGTTTGGAATGATCTGGATACTGGTTGCACCCGTGACAATAATCGCTACACGTTTGTCCTGGAGCTTTTCTAGCTTTGGATCTGATGGTGAGCCGCCCGTAATGTCGTAAACCCACCGCGAAGAGTGGAAGATATCTCCTTGATAGTCCAATAAGCCCGGTATTCCAGGTAGCTTGGGCCAGTGAAGCACTCCGTTGGCTAGTACCACAATTTGGGAGCGGATCGTGAGTTCTTGTGGTGACTCTCCGGGACGCATGTTGGTCAGCTCGACCTCCCACTCCTTCGCGTCTTCGTGCCAAGCAAGCTTCTTAGCTTTGGTCTGGAATACTGCACTGCCAGCTACGCCCCATTTCTGAGCAACCAATTCAGCATAACGACGAATTTCCTCGCCTGAAGCATAGCGATTCTCAGGTACGTAGCCGGTCTCCTCCAGAAGAGGCAAGTAGCTGTAAGACTCGATATCGCACGTGAGGCCGGGGTATCTGTTGAAATACCAGGTACCTCCAAAGCCTCCCGCTGTGTCGATGATGCGAATGGACTCGGGTGCAATGCCCTGCTTGACCATGCGCACGGCATGCAATAGGCCTCCCCACCCTACTCCTACGATGAGGATATCGCAGCGGCGATTGGGAAACTCATCCAGCAAAGGCTTGAATGTTCCTGGCTCAGCCCAAGGATCTTGTCCAAATTTCTCGTGCTGTGCTGACAGAGAGATGTCGATATACTGAGCTTGACCGTCATTTCGAAGACGCTTTGCTCTTTCCTCGCCATACCGCTCGATTATATCCTGAGCTTTATGAGGGTTATTAATTGCGTCGCCCATATTATAGATCTGCCCACCAAAGTATGTTGGGTATCGAAGGAAAGCGGTTGTGCAGTCTTAGTTCCAAGTATGAGGGAATAAGGAAATAGTACGAGAACGACTTGCCCGTTATATTCGTTTCCAGTCGGTCTATCCTAGCGCAAAATAAAACTGGGAACAAGTATAAAGTGTTGTAATTACGTGTCACGCTAATTTCTCACTCTTACTGATATTCGAAGAGGTCCGTTACTCTGGTGTTTCTCCGACCATCTTTTAAGTTCTTGGTCTGGTGTGATTCTATCCTGAGACATAGGCTCAGCAGACACACACATTTGTATGCTCATATATTAAACCCAGGTCTGCTTTGTGATAAAATGAGCTTGATCAATCAATACGTGCTCTCGAGAACCTGACAATGCTACTAGCGTTTGCCACTTGCCACTGGCTTGCAGAATTGACGTCATGACATCTGATAGGTGTTTGACAAAGTCTGGGGTTCCCGGTTTAATGAGGAACTAATGTGGCCTCGGGGTCCGGAAAACACGAGACAGCTTACACGAAAACTCAGTAATCTCCCACCCATCTCTGTCTCGTGTTTTCCCGTACCCCCTGGGAGGGCTATCTCTTTGAAGTCCGTAGGACTGCTGGAGTCGCCTATCTGACGTATGTAACAATTGAAAGCAGTTTCCCATATAAATCTTAGCTCTCATTGGCCTAGAGGTTAGAGGGACGGTCCAGTATGGTGGCCCCACGGATTTTGAGAAGATACATCAGGTTGGCCCGCCTGTATTGTCCATAGACCCTGTCTATCAAATACTCATGTCACTTCTACCTTTTTTGTTACAAACCACTTTGTAAGATTTACTGCTGTGTACCACATGCCCGCTCCCATGTATGCCTCATCATATCCTCCGTAGCATTAACTTCTGGCCATGCTATTCTTGTCAGAATAGCTTTGGCATCTGACCAGTCTATGATCTGGGCATTCTGACTCCATTGCCAGATTGCCTGGGAGAAAAACTGCGTCTCTGACTGATCAGAACCTCGACAGTCCCGCATGCGGTCTACTGCGACACTGATGGCGCCCAGCATTATCTCCCACAGTAGAAGCTGGTCGCTCATCGACCTTCCGTCTCCCATCAAGCCAAGATGTTTCATGAGAGCCTTCTTCAAGACATAAGTTATGTAAGCGTGGCTCATCGTCATCTCGCGTGGTTCACAAAGCCCAAGAATACGGTGGACATAGATGCTCGAAGCAATGTACAGACCACACCAGGTAGTATGAAGGTCTTGTTCGTGTGGACTTTTTATCGCTTCTGCTTCCTTCTGTGCCAATTCATCCTTAGTATAACAGAATGAAGCGATATGAGAGGCCACTTGGTCGACGTGAGTCTGGGACGCAACGCAGTTCGTGCACGCCATAGCGAACTTGACTTCGTCATGGTCGACATACGGCTTTTCGTGCATCATGTCGAGACTCTTGGTGATGTCTTGTAGTTTTTCAATCGTGTCCCTTCCGTTGATCCAGCTCAGAGTTGCTCCTGATGGCAAGGGCTTGGTGAAAAAGGGCATGGTCCGAAGGGAAAGTAGCTTAAGTGGAAGGTTACAGTTTTTCTCTATCTGATTCAAGGAGCCTGATAGAGCAATTTTACTTGCAGGTGTCGCGGTGCCAAATTCTCTTGGCTTCTGGCCAGATAATGGGCCATCGATCAGTCTACTAACATGGCGGGTATATGTGCTAAGTATTCTGGTAGATAGTCAGTATGCATCTCATTTGTGAGCATATATCTGCGTGTGGAAACCCCATACACGGTCTAACGTATCATGAGGGTAGAAAGCGTACAGAAGAAAGTATCGGTCAGTAAGCTCTTCGTCTTGCTCGTGTTCGTCTTCATCTTGAAATTCGTACGGGCTCGGTTGTTCGCGTGTTCGTTGTCTCCGCTGGTCTAAGAGGACTACCATTCCATAGATATGGGCTCTGGCACTGGCTAAATTTCCCAAGCAAAGCTGAGATCAGAAGAAGAGCTGTGAGTATGACAGGACCTCAATAAATCTACGAGTCCCTAGAGCTCTTAAGTAGGCCGTGGTCTACTTACTTCAATGAAGCACAATGTGGCAATATGCCGAATAATGGAAGTGACAAGTTGAGGCTGTCCCTTGGCGATCCAGGTATTGACGGCTTGTATAGCCTCAATCTTATGGTGTAGGAAGGTCGATTCGAACGCTTGCATCCCTTTTTCTGTCGACCAATCATAGTGTAAGGCAGCGAAAAGCATCGTGGACCGAAATGCATAAGAGTTGCTGGTGACGGGTGATAAGCTTCTTCGAGGTCAGAGACTGGAACTAGAGACAGTTGAGAGAATTTGTCAGGTCATACTGATAGGCGAACTTTTGTTGCGAGACTTTATCAGATGTTTCAACGTGTTGATAAACTACGAGATTGAAAATGTGAGCTACCCAATTTGCCCACTGAGTTTGCATTCAACAGGACCACTCACATTGGTGGAAAAGCTCTTTTGACTTGTAAGGTAATTTGATAGAGAGACAATCGAAAGGGTCTGATGTTGTGTCAAAGGTATCTGTCACGATAGCCCCATAAGGTAGAATCTCGGTCTTAGCTGCAATAAACGTCGACTGATCCCACGGTCTACGCGCTTTCGCTTGGGCTCTTCGGTCACGCAAGGTTAGCGTGGGCAAAGGATACTCGCATACACGGAACTTTCTAGATCGGAGGCAACCACCACTTCAACATAATCTTGTATCAGTCTTTCTCTTCCTCGGTATCTTTTAGGTTATACGAGACCTACCATTTTGGCTGTTGTTCATCACATCGAATATGACGCTTACGGCATTCTAGACAACCCGTTCGGCTACGAGTGTTCTGCTTTTGCAGAGCTGTATTGCCTGCTTGCTCGTGTCCAGGCATGAAATGGTCCTCTTATGAAATACGAATGGCTAGTCATCAACCATAATTTGTGCTGATTTGAAGACCGGATTTGGTTGTAATCGTTCGCCCATGATGAGCGAGAAGGGCGGTGTGGCGTGGCCGAATCTTTCGTAACCTCTTGGGAGCCTTACGAGAGTGTGGAGCAACAGCTTAGTAAGGATTACGTGACAGAATAGCACAAGGTCACGAAGGAAGGTCTCATTGCAATACAAGATAGATGATAAGTATCGGCGCTACCACCCCCGGTGCTTTTAAATCGGGAGTAGCATGAGGACGGCACAGGTTACACACGCTCCTAGGTAAGCCAAGCCGTCCTTTACTTTCTGTCAGTACTACAAATGCTTCTGACTATCCATTGTTATTATCCCCCAGGGCGTCCAGACCCATCTAAACCAGCATCACGAGCCTTCAGATCCAACTTGAGTTTTTGTCCTACACCAATTTGACGTCCAGCGTAGGGGCCTCTTTGAACAATGAGTCACTCTTGGAACAGGCGAGACCAACGCGACAGTATGAACTGCCGGCATCAACATCTTCAGAGTGACCTAATACTAGCATGAGATGTTCCCTGCCACTCTCACCGCCAAAAAGGTCGTCCTTCCTCAGGCCAACATACAGGCAAAAGATCTTGGCCCTGAAATCGGAAGATTTTTGATCCTGTTTAGCCCTTGCCACATTACCATTATTCGAGACTAAGATGCTGTCAGGGAAAAACACCCATTCGTCTGCAGGGCCCGATATCTTGTAAGAGAGGCTTGTGTGAGGGTCGTCGCAGGTCAATGTCGCCTCAGCAACTTGTCCCCTCATGACAAGATGGCCAGCGGTGACCTTGCCGAAAAGATTGAGCCCTGGGACCTCAGAGTACGCTTCAATAATGGTGGCTTGAGGTTCAAAGATGCTGATAGTTCTTTCCACCTGGTTCGTCACTCCTCCAGGTATTGAGGCCCACGACCATGAGGGTGCTACATAAGCCGCGGGAGGTGTCATCAAGTCACGGTACCCTCTATGTTCCCGGACCCAGCACAGCTCGATACCAAGGCTATCCTCCCACATGCCTGCAAGATAGCGGGATTTCGTAATCTTGTGGACACGAGATGCAACGCCGCTCAGAGCCGGCAGTCTGTCAGTGACGAACGTGATCTGACGACGTGAGTAGTATGTCACTAAATCGTCCCACATATCCCAAACATAATCCATCATGTTAGTGTCGGAAGAGTTAGAGCTGGAACAGGGGCTGTCGGGGCGCGAGAGCGGGAGGGCTTCTGATAAGATACCGGATTCAGAACCTGGGGAAGGTATGTTCATCAAATAATCACCTCCTGACGGGGACTCGTCACCACTATCTCTCACTGGGCTGTTCATGTCGCGATGTATATACGGATTCAAGAATCTGAGCATGGACAAAAGACTAGAGAAGCCCATCCTATCAGAAGCATCGCGATCTGGTATATATCTTTGTGGCACAACATGCTTTGGACACTCCCAGATGAGCTCCGATGGTGTGAAATAAATAGTGCGCGACGACATAGCAGCCTCTTGCCAAGCCCATGCTCGTGTGAAGAGCTTGCCTTCTTCCTCTGGCTTGATTGCTATGCGCTGCGCGTAAACATCTTCGGTAGTCAACCCATCTGTAAGCTCTAGTTTGACCGGCAACCACCTCTCATCTCTTGGGCCGAGAAATGGGATGGAAGAATCTGATGACGTGGCCGTCGAGATGGTCAGGAATGAGTTTTCGTAATAATCGCACATTTGCACAGACTCAAGTTCCCAGTCCGACTGGCTGTCTTGAATGATGCAGAGTGAATCAATCCATACGTACTCGATTTTCAGCATCCGTGCGATCCAAATCGCTTGCTGGAAAACCATCGGGAGAGCGTTTGCATCAATTGACTTTTTCATTTCTTCGAAATTGGACGTAAGTGTCCTGACTGGCTGCTTATGACCCCAGCAGTGACTCAATGTTACATACTGCGCTGGCACGTTCTTCAACTCGACAAGTCGAATATCTGCGTCAGAAGAGCCAATACTGAGCACACGTGTTGGAAGAGGTGACTCGAGGTGTTTTCTGCATGTCTCGTGTTGAGTGCGGCATTCTGATATTTGTTTGTTGATGAAATCTACAGATGCACCGAGATCGGTCGATTTGAGGTACGGGCTGAGTATTCCAAGCTCAGGAATAAGTTGAGACTAATGATTGGGTTATTGTGAGCCCAAATGCTCGCACGTATGAAGCAAATTGCTCACCTTTTCGTGAGAATAGACGATAAACTCGGCCCTGTTCGTATAGCGATGGTCGGGGTCTTGTTCAGGCTCAAAGAAGTACTTAACGCTACAGGGCTCCCCCTCTTTATAACGCACAAGAAGATTGGTTGGATGTCCATCAACAAGGTATTCCGAGGTCGACTTGAGGATGCGACAATATCCACAATCATCTCTGAGACTTTTAATGTTGATATTGTTGCTTTCGTAATCTTGCCTCTCGGGTTTAAGGTCCTTGCATATAAGGCAGCTTTGCGTAGCGTTGGCTGGAGCGTCGAACTCAGCTCTGGTTTGTTGTGCCGAGTTTTCCATTGCCGTGAGATGAAGAGAAAACACCCAGCAGGGGATATGTATGTATATATACCCATGCTGTGGGAGAAACCCATGGCACGAATGAAAACCCTTCTTATTGGTCTAACTAGAACCCTCTCCAAAACTAAGAGCGGCACAGACCGCCGCAAGGGTTGCCCAAATACAATCATTTCAGCTGATTGATTTGAGAAGCAATTGTAACGCATCAAAACTATTTTGCAAATACTGGTTCCATCTTTGTATATTATTGGCTCACTACTTGTGAGCAACAATGCTTCTCTACCATTGATGAACTCGGGGGTTTCACCTCTCTTAATTGTTAGCTGGGCTTGAAGATGTGCTTGCACCAAGAGCGATTGCTAGTCCAGGGTGTAGCCACTCACTGCTAGCCCCGATATTGAGCGAAGTTGAGAGGAGGGAGAGTAATGTTGCGGGAACGGACCACTCTCGAATTTTGGGGCAAAGTTGGTAGATGATTTATGGTCTTGAACGCCAAAGGTCTCTTTGGGTCACTTACCCGACCTTTATGTTTCTCTCGGTTTGGCAGTACTAATCCTTATCCGATGCATAAGCTGTCGGCCGCCGTACTCCATAACACCAAGGCCAACAGATCAGGTAACAGGGGTCGAGATGCATGGCCCCACTCCGACGTAAGGCTGAGAAGACAGCTATCACGAAGTTCGGGTATTGGGGCCAAAGAGGTTTAGTGTTCTACTAGACAGGCTACTGTACCCTTCAACGCCAGGTATATGATCGTTGAAAAGTGGGAATTTGAGCACGTCATTATACGAAGTTTAGAGCGAAACAAGGTTATTCTTGAAGCCAGGACTCATGATCTGACTGGTCAATAGGTAAGTCATCACCTGAGTCTCGCAAATACTTGCTGAATTCGCAGCCGCCTGTCTAATCTAGAACTGCCGAGGCCCACATGGACCCCCCGTAATATTTTAGTATCCCCACCATCCGACCATTCTGTTGCGGCTTCAACCGAACATTTGTGAAGCCCACTGAAACTTGCTAAGGAATCATGGCGAAAGTCTGCAACATGCGTTCATGCAATGCTCTGAGTCGTGCCGTTTTACATGTCATATCACCAGCTGAAGTAAGGCTTTGACAGAAACGGTTTGACAATGACTTTCATTTGACCCAAGGATAAGTTCAACTTACCAGCACAACCTAAAACGAACGGTATGAAAAACCAAGTCCTACATCGTATCATCTGCAACAAACCAACCACCGTCGAAGCAGAAAACAAACCAAGAGCAACGAGAGAAAGAATAAACGAAGGTTGATAATGGTACAGCTCGACTGCTGCCATGGTGTGAGTAAAGCCTTCAAAGCTTGAACGAGAGTGAGCCCGTGAGTTTGGAGGTAAAACAAAATGACATTTTTTCGAGACAGGCTTGATGTTTGGTATCGGAAGGGCGGTTTAAGGCTTTATTGCCACGGGAAACGCTATTGATAACGTTGATATGGTTTATCAGGTTTGTGATCATGGTGGTGATGAATGCGGATGGGATGCTGCTTGCGGGTGACCCCACTGGCTGGATGCAGATGATAATGTCTCACATCGACCACGTTCTGTGAGAGTGAGATAGATGAGATAACGAAGGTTGTTAGAAGCATTTCCTGATGCATAAAGGCCAAGGATGATTAATTTGTGATTATGAGGGATAGGGTTGTGTGTACCTGAACCGGCGTTTTGTTTCTGAGCTTGCGGGTAGAGCCGAGATTTGAACATTACATATAAAGGCACTGATTTATAGCAGTAAAACGTGTTTCTCACTGCGTTGTTAAACATGAGTACGCTACAATAAACTATAAAGACAACAATACCATTACTCCGAACAACTAGATCCCATATTACACATTTGTCGACGAAGTAGAATAAGCACAGCTATCGCCATCATCCTCCATTCCCATCTCAACCCTCCAATCTTCAGGCGCGCACCAAACATCCAATGCATCCTCATTCACCTCAACCTCATCTAAGCCCGCCCAGGCTTCCAGGTCCAAGATATCTCCTACATCATAAGAAGAAGAAGACACCGAGATCAATTGCTTCACCTTGGAGGTGATTTCCTCAAGGTAGTCCATGTTCTGCTCCAAATGCCATGAGTAATCCTGCCCAACGGTTGCATACCCGTTCCTCAGGAATTGAAGTTGATCTAAGTAGAAGGCGACAGCTTCATCTTGTGATCCTGGAGAGGTCAAGTCGTCCTCCCATGTCGCAGCGTCCTTGAGCATGAGGAATCTAACGTCAATAGCAGAGGTGCGGTGTCCTAGACTCTCGTGCATGGATGCTAGAAGTCTCATGCAGCTCATGGCCATAGAATGGTTGGCGCCATACACATCCTTGAGGTTATAGCTGATGTCCTCGAGAAGAGTGAAAGCTGCGTTATGCTCTCCACATGCGAAATGAACCTCTGCCAGTCGCTTGCCAATGGCGATTGTGGTGGTGGGCTCGAGGTTGAAGTCGTAGTGGTCGCGTGAGTTCCATAGAAGTTCTAGGATGCGCTGTATAGCGATTAGTATATAAGCATAGAACTGGGGATAGTTACTAACCTTGAGAGTAGTGTAGTCGTTCTGCTTGCCGGCGATGCTAAGAATGCATGTGAGATGGCTAACACTCAAGACACTCAAGTCAATGTCAGAAGTATAGCTCATCGCCAACACTCCCAACTGTGTAGCCAGCTCTTCGATCAAACCACTGAGAGAAACATCGTCTTCAATCTCAGAAATCTTGTACAGCAATGTACTCAGCTTCAGAAGCACAAGCGCAGAAGAGCTATCGTCGCTGTCGGCTCCACTTTCACTGTACTCAAAGACCCATTGTGACAGGTAAAAGCATGCCTTGTGAGAACCTGCATCGCCCATTTTCTGAATGAGTCCAAATGCATCCTCCAACAGCGATGCGGAGATGTCGTGTTCGGAAGGTGACGCAAGGATGGCTTGGAAGAGATGATATGTTGAGCTACCCTTGCCCTCTGGACTATCCAGCATGCGGCAGAACAACTTCCATAACTCGTCTTGAATGCCACTCGCCTCGGAGCGCGAATGGTAAGCTTCGAGATGTTGGATCAATCGCGAACCAGTTGTCAAGAGACTACCAAGCTGATCATTTCGCTGGCCCGCTCGAAGCCACGCCTCATAAAGCGCTGTCTCAGCAACGACTCTAGTCAAGATGTCACCGAAGAGGCTTTCCGTCTTCTTCCTAGACAGTTCTTCCATAGCATACACAAGAACAAGACATCTTCTGTCATAAGTCACAGAACGCTTGTGCTTGTTCTCTAGGTATGTTTGTCCGCAGAGACCTTGAGGTTGTTGCAAACGCGCAATTTCGGAGCGAATCGTCTGCAAGAAGACCAGGTTTTCATGGCTAACACCAAGAAGCTTGTACATGGTGCTGAAGTGTTCTGCGAGATGGAAAAGCTTCCTGGGATTTGTCTCCTTCTTCAAAACTCCTAGAATAACCTCTTCTAATGTAACTGTGGCTTGCTTCTTGTTCTCAACAGTGAGGCTCACCACCCAGAAGTTGATGACCTTCATTAGGCTGGAGATGCTGCGTTCATGGCCGTAGCCGTGCTTCTTTGCGCATTGCCTCCAAGACTTGATAAGGATGACCTCTGCTCTGTCGTGCAGAAGAGGCTTGCTTGACATGAGAACACTCAATCGCTCCTCAATGATACGTAGAATCTCGATGAATGCTTCATCCGAGCCCGACAGACCTAGGCAGATCTCGTTCAGCTCATCGTAGATATCGACAGCCTCACGAAGAGTCGTGTCATCCATCTCAAGAAGCTTGGTCAGTTCAAGCGACGCCTTGAGGTACCAAATATCCTGCCGTCCGAGATCTGACAGCATAATGGTTCTCAGTTTACGAGCCAGGCGCACGGCGATGGAGACGCTACCAACGGAGAGTAGTGTTTGTGAGTAGCCAATGTAGATCTCGAATCCACGAGCAGCGTCCATTGAAACATGGTGCCTTAGGTCAGCATAGTACGACCAGAGACGCTCATAACGACGAAGAAGAATCGTATAGCTCTCTCGCTTGCCCTTGCCTCTCTGGCTCTTGCACAGAGCAAGAAGACCTCCGATGAGGACAATGATTGAAGCGACATCATCTTCATCTGGCTCCTCATCGAAACAGTCACAAATGTCGTCGTCATCTTCAATAACAGTGCCGAGATGAAGGCTTAGACGGACAATCGCGGCAGCCACGTGAAGTGTGAATGAGTGAGAGTGACCCAGGTGAGTTCTGCAATCGCTAACGATAGATTTCCAAAACTCCAGAGCCTCAAGATGCAAGCCAGCGTCTTCAAGAGCTCCAGAAAGAATGAGGGCGATGTCCTGGCTTGAAGACTGCCAGAGAAGCACGCTCGACTTGCAGCACTTGACGATGGACTGGATCAAGATATCTCCTTGGGTGACTTGCTCAGTCAGCTTGTACATCTGAGCCATGATGATGGCAATCTCAATGCGCTCTCGAGTGAATGTCTTTGGCAGATGCAGCTTTCCTCCATCTATAAGGACCTGCGGCCAGAGGACCTCGAGACTCTTGCGGCAGATACTGATAGCTGCTTTCCACTCTCTGCGGGAGCGATGCAGATGAGCTAGATCTCTGCATAAAAAGACCGTGTCCGATCCAATATCTCCATGACCGTGGGTGCTATGGAGAATACTGTCAAGGATGTTGAGCCACAAGAAGTCCTCGATCGGGTTCTTGACACCCTTGTAGCAGACAATAAGCGCAGAGTAAACTTGTAGCATTTCGTCAAAGTGGTCATGAGAAGGTAGTTGGTGGATCTCATAAAGAATACGAAGAATGCTCAGTGCTTCCTGGTTCTTCTCGAGTCGGAGAAGAAGCTGTGCGATTTCTCGAAGACTGACCAGCGTTGTCACTTCGCACCGACGGTCGGTTGTCACAAACCTAGAGACAGAAGTCCAGAACGACACCAATGTTGTGCTAGCTTCGTTCTCCAGAGACAAATCACGCAGTTTTGTGGCCAACTGAAGAGTTACAGAAGTAAAAGCGACGAGTATGGCACTGTAATTATTGTTCTCCTTGTTCAATTGCCCCTGAAGCAAGCTCCATAACTGCTGCAGAGCACCCTTGGAAGCGCTAGACATACCGCGGTCCTGGTAGTGTCGAACAATGCGAGTAATGGCAGAGAGTGCATCATCTGTCCACGTCTCCAGAGTAGGCGCAGCATCGAAGACATCTTGGCATAGCTGTTGCGCGGCAGCCATATCATCAGCATGCTCAAGCGCATCAATCAGCACGTGGAATAGATCAAGAGTCTTGCTAGCGAAGAGGCCTCTGGTTCTACAGCACGCAACATACATATCGTGCAGGATCTCAGCAGCCTCGGCAAATCGCATCTCCGCCTTGTATAGCTCCGCAAGCCTCTGAGCAACGGCAAGTGTTTGGTCGTGACTCTCTCCGAGCTCGGCCCTCAGGACACGCCAAAGGTACTTGTAGACCTTGGAGCTCTTGGAAGACAGTGTCGTATGTGGTTTGACCAGGGACATGATGTACTTGGCACCGGCGGTAGCCTGGGGGCTGGGGTCTTCGAAGGTGAGGATAGCTGCTTCAAAAGCTTCCACCAGTCTTTCAATGCTGATGGTGTGACGAATATCTGAATGGGCAAGATTGATCAATGTTTGGATCACAGATTTGGCATTTGCACCGAAAGCGGCCTTTCGCAGGGAGAGAATCCTAGTCAATTGCTTGTTTGTCATGATGCTGTCGCCTTCGGATCGGAGGAAGTGCCATTCAGCCAAGGCCATCAATACCGAATCAGACATCTTGGAGGATACATCAGTGGGGAGATGTCGTGAAAGCTTCTCAGAAGAAGAAAGAGACTTCTCGTAATGCTCATACCAGTTTCTGGCGGCATACGCCATGAGCGGATCAAAGTCCTTGTACGAAGCTGCAGTGGCCCATTGAGTCTGCGACACGTTCTGGAAGACAATATCAACCTTGTCTTGCTGAAGGTGCTTCTTCGCATGCTCAAGACAGTCAATTGCAACCCGTCGATGAGCCAGGTTCAGCGATAAAGCAATCTTGCCATGAATGGCGAGATGATGCATCTTCGCCTGGACAACAGAATCGACAAACTGAATGCGACCGCTGCGAATGGTGATGATGCTGGCAAGAGGAGAATTGGAGCTCACGGACCGACCGGAACGAATTCTTCTGAGCCAGTTGCTCATAGTAACAGAGCCGTAGCGCTCCATCTCATCAACCTGGATCGCTCGCTTTCCGACAAGAAGCCATGAGAGTAGAGATTGCATATCGGGGTTGGAGTAATCGATCTTAAGAAGCATGCTGTCGAGAATGCCTTGCACTGTCTTGGGTGTCTTGCAGATGATGTCTGTCATACGACCGAGATCATGCTCGGCTTCCAGAAGGCGAAGAATGAGCTTGGCCTCAAGTAGCGATGTCCATTGGCGTTCCGCGATATGCTTTTGAAGTTCCCTCTTCATCTCAGCCGAGAGGAATGAGAGAATGGCTGATGTGGAGAGCGCCATCTGCATGAAAGAGCGGGCATTTCTGCGAATATCCATGCGAGACAGAGTGTAAATCTGAGTACCAGATATGGATCTCGCTGAATCGGCATCAGCCAATGCAAGACACCGAATATTTTCACACTTGGATGTAAGTGCTTGTAGCTTGGCAAGGAACTTGGAAGATCTATCAGTGCCATGGCTGTCAATGGTGTTGATCACAATGGCAACGTTTCCACTGGCCTTGGAGCAGCGATCCCCAAGAAGTTCCCACAATAGGTCTTCTGTCTTCTCCGCTGACTCGGTTTCACTGCGTTTCCTGACAGTGTTGATAGCATCTAGCAAGCCAGTATCACCAATAGACTGGTCGAGAAGCTGGAAAAGCAATGCTTTGAGCAGGCGAACGGACGAAGAGCCCTGGGTCGCAGACGTAACTGAGGCGCGAAGCAGCTTTGCATCAAGAGACAGAGACAGTTGCAAACGCTCGATGATATTGGAGACGAGCTCTTGCTCTCCGTAGCCAGCGTCTCCAGCGACAAGTAATAGTCTGGAGGGTGTCTTGAAGAACTGAACGACGACGGGCTCAACGCAGTCAAAGACAAAGGAATGTCCATGCTTGCTTCCGTGATGGCCTCGAGAGGAACCGTGGGTGCAATGACCATGGCCACTGCCATTCAGCCAGTCTTGCACGGGCCCATGGCAGGTCCCAAGCGAGCCGTCGGAACTACCCTTGAGCGACAGGATCCAGAGTTCCTCGCAGGCTGAATGCGCAGCCAGAGACAATGAAGCCAAGTCTGCCTCAAAATATTGCTCGATCTGAAGGATAAGCGACGACGAGGTACGGGAACCGGCTACAGAGACGTTAGCACACTGAGATAACATGACTAGAGTGGCGTTGAGGACTTACCTTTGTTGATCTCATCCAAAATGTCAATGAATCCCAAGCAAATCTGCTGCAACGACTGAAGTACTTTGGACAAACAGCTATACAGCTTATCCGACGAAACGCCCTCAGGCACCGAAGCTCTCACATGCTGAATTGTAACACTGGCTCGATGGAAAACAGCAAGCAAATTATCCAGCGCCGTGCTAGCACTGCTAAGCTTTCCCTGCATCGACAAAGCAAGCTCGCAGCTAGAGTAAAACATAGAGGCGACGCTTTCGGCATCGGATCCATGATTCTTCATAAGCGCGACGAAATCAGCGATGCGCTCGGCTGAGGACTGGACTTGCTTCAAACGTCTGTCGACAAGACTCCATTGATGAGGCACGAGTCTCATGCGTGTCTTGTCAATGAGATCAAAGACATGGTGAATTGTAACGCGCTCCCGTGTAGCGGGAAGTGTGCATATCATGCGAAGCTCTCGGAGAGAACTATAAGCTCTAACCATGCGATCTTCTGTAGAAAGCGCTTTATTGGACTGGCTGCTCACAGCGCGTCGTCCGATGAAACTACCTGAAGTAGTTGTAGTTTCACTAGACATTGTACGTCTTGTAGATAGAGGCTGCGAGTCATTGTGGCTGTTGCGCTTTGGCAAGCTGATATGAACTCTTCGAATCGTGGTACTGTCGGCATCGTTCTTGACAAAGCTGTTATCAGAGCCTTGAGAACCATGGCTCACGTCTCTGTTCTGTTGTCCGGAGATGGATCTGCGACCTTGGGGACGTAATGGTGCTGTTCGTAGTCTTCTGTCTAGGACGGTGTCGATGGTAAGGTCTGCTTCGGAAGTGTCGACCTCGTCGTCGAAAACGAGATGTGAATCTTGAACGGGTTGGACATTTTCTTCGCTGTGTTCAGAGCCTTCTGAGGGTGACTCTGGACCAAGCTCTGTGATATCTACCAAGGACTCTGCAGCCTTTGGCAGTTGCGGTGCAACTTCTTCTACTTCTACCATAAGAGTTAGCATCAATTGCTGTGCTTAATGCCAATTGGAGATCAGTTGTGGTTACTTACGAGGAGACTGCAGCATCGCGACGACTCTGTTGCTGTCTTGCAACTTTAGTCAACCTTGAGCTCTTGGTGATATCTCAACTTCTGTAGACTAAAATGTGATTGTATTTCTTGGAGGAAAAAGCGAGAAAAGAATGAATGGACTGGGGAATGGAGAATGAGCATGCGCATGCGCAATGCTGCAAGGAGGCCAGTCACTTGCATCGCTTTATCGAAACAGGCATCGGATTCAATTCCTCGTAACGCAGCCACTCTATTCATGCTTATCTTTCGATAGTTCCATTTCAGCTGCATCTTGTTCTGTCTAGACTGGTCTGGGTGTGGAGGGGGCTAGCAATCGGGTGTAAGTCGCACAATGTACTGTGCTTGGTATCGCACACGGAGTACGAGACACGCGGCATCGGTAGCCCTCCTTTCGCCACTTCAGGGGACCTATCCCCTGAAGTTCCCGTGCCGCGCAGCCTAACTTAGTCTACTGCGCTAGAATAGTGCGCTAATGCAGTCCCAGGGTCTTTTCAGCACATATCCCCCGCCATCAAAGCAACGCTCCGACTGAACCTGGAATCAATATTTTCAGCTCTCAACACCAAAGAGACACCGGAAAGACAACATTCCGCACTCAAGGCCTCGATTCAGAAGTCGCAGTCGCAGTCACAGTCACATTCGGGGTTCGCCGAGGCATAGGTAGTTTCCATATCCCCTCGTAGTCACGAGCGGGGTGAAGTTCTAGACGAGGTTCATTGAAACAATCTCTCCGTAGCCGCCATGGGTTCCGCACTCCGAACCCGAACTCCCATCACTCGTTCTATACTATGCCAGTTAAGTTCACATGTGCAAAGTACTCCTGTTCCGCGGCTTGAAAGTCTGTAGTGTATCGACAAGAATAGGGCCGTCTTACATGGTGAGGCTTGCCTTACTGCTAGTAATAGGCCGCCAAGCACTACTGATGCGGAAAGACTCAAGAGAAATAATGAATGAATATTACTTAAAAGTGGTTTTACTAGCTGCTATCAAAATGTTCAAGGCCATTGAGGAGCTAGGTTTTCTTGAACCACAAGTTCCAAATCTTCTGCGTTCAAGGAACCCTCTTGGTCTCCTTCTGTAGCTTGTTCAAGCTTCGCCTTCAACTCTGCCTTGTTCGCCTCTTCTTTGTCGCCATCAACAACCGAAGACTCTAGGAGCGCATCTATAACAACCCTATTCACATCCCAGCAATTCCATCCCCAGTACAGATTCTCCAAAGATTTGTCTAAAATGGATTGAAACAACAAACAACTCTCGCGGTTCAAAGGGAAAAGATTGCGGCTCGTCCCGAAGTGCTGTAGAGCGTAGCATTAGTACCGAAGGGTATAATCACATAGCCTTTGACTCACCCCGTTGGTCCAGGTGTGGTAAGTGTTGTTGTAGATGATGCTGTAGTAAGAGTATTTGAGATTCGCTGCTAACCAAGTGTACCGGTGGTCATCGTCTCCCATCCATCCACCAGCCTGCTCGAGGGCTGGATACACGATTGCAGTGTCAACAACTACTGCATTTTCACCATTCTTCAAGAAAATGGCGAGGCGTTTAACAAAAGCTTCATATCTTCAAAAGGTCAGCCAACAATGTACTCAGGGAGGGGTACCTCGGGGAATTGCTTGCCGCATCATAACTGTGTTAGTGTCAGGCGTGCCGAGGACAAGATTGTGAGCGTTCTGTGAATTATTGAATTCTCCATTTACGTAGCCTCCATAGCTAAAGGCTGATCTATGCAGCCACTGACATGGTCAGTCTTGAGAGCGAGAACCTGGGGAGAAAACTGCCTACCTCTGCGACCCTTTTTTTCTTCGCGATGGCAGGCTTAGGATAAAATTCAGGGAATGCGCCCGACATGGCCTGTAAGCGTCAGAATACTTGCTGCTGTATATGGAAGAAGCCTCAGAACAATGCTAGGTACTTACCACATTCGCAGAATACCCAGTACCTGTAGCCACGCATCTGTCTTGCGTCGGGTCTCTCTTTTTGATCGGGTTATTTAGATAAGTAGTGTTGATGAGAGTCCTTGTTGGCACTGAGGGTCGGTGACATAAGTCCAGATGCTCGTTGTTAAGACGCCTGGCATCTTCCTCCTGAGGGTAACCGTATCCCTCCTGCCAGAATGGCTTTTTATGAGTGTCGATACAGAGGAACTCCCGTACTGGTAAGTCCACGACGATTTGGTAAAGTTCTCCTGGATGACTCTCAAGATACCTCCATCCGTAGTTGAACCAGTCTGCCGCGAAGATCTTGAGTTGGTTATCCCAATTATCCTGGAAAACGACATTATGTTTATCCAGGGGAGGTTTAAACTTGAGGCGCGGTGCATTAATGGCACGCTCGATCCCTTCGAACACTTTTGCCCTCACAGCTTCGCGGTCCGCGAGGCTTTGATAGTTGAACTGGTCTTGGAACCAATTCTCTCCCACAATGATCTTGAACCCGTTCTTGAACACGTGGCGCCAATCATTTGGAATGACAGCATCCCAGTAGCGACCAAAGAAGTCTTTTGCTCCTAGCTTATCGCCCTGTGACTTGCGCAATAGTTCTGTCAATCAAGTCAGCCTGACGTTAGTATCAGGTTCCAGGCGAAATATGTGACTTACCAGCCCAGACTCTAAACACGTCAAAATGATCCCACTTGTCATTGGCAGGATAGACGTTGTTGGTGAAAAGGCGGTTGCGGAGCCTATTCTCACTCTCAGCACATTCGTTGCCTTCAACAGTCCAGCAACGAAACCTGAGTCCCCATTTGCCTTGTCGCTGTAGTTTTTTACAGTCTTCAAGTGCTTTCTCCTTTTTTACTTTGTCCTTCGCTGTTGTTAAGGCGTGAAGAACCTCTTCCCGCTCGTTGTACATTGCACAATCATCAATATAGTCGGCTTCTTCACCTTTCATACGCTCATGGATTTCCTCCAGTCGAATGAAGCAGTCACCTACTGCCGGTTCTCCAGGTTTGTTCTCTGCCAGGTACACAAAACGGTGCCGGTCATCGTATAATTGGTTTGCGTTGTCCCAGCCCTTATATAAAAGCAGTTTGTATGGGACGAAGGCGTCCTAGATACTATTAGCCAAGCAACCCCAATATATGTCAAGTTCACGGTGACGAAGTCTTTACTTGAGCCGCAGGGGGACCCTCCATTTCCATGATCCTGTGGGTTCCACGAAATCTTTGATAACCGAGAACCTTCTTAGCCTCGAGCCGCCTAGGAGCACACGGTAAGAACTCATAGCTTTCCCCAGTGGGCATGAAGCCTGCATATTTGTTAGCCCGTGTCTATTTGGTCAGAGGACGATGCTTCGTACAGTCGTATTCGAGAGTCGCACCATCTGCCAAGGTTGCATACTCGAATTCCTGCCGCTGATGGGCCGTCGGCGTATTATCCAAGGGATAGCCTATTCATGGAACCATCAGTCCGAGTATCTCGATCGTTTTGGATCATTGGACTTACACCCATTCGAGTTCCGGCCACTTTTATTCACAATCTTTCTGGTTTTCACAGGCCTTTTTTCCCAATAGGTGCCGCCCTCCTTTTTCATCAATTTCTTTATCGCCTTATTTCCCAGGAGCCCCCTTATGATCTGATCTTCATCCCCGGAGTCCATCTTGTTCCAGTTATTCGGTTCGGAGAAGTAGTCGAAAGGACTTTCTGGGACCAGTTCAGCCACTGTCCACGATAATGCAAAATGAAGAGACTGGTATACAGTTCAGAAGATGGTTTTGTGAGGTTTCCGATATTCAATTACGCATACAAGGTGTAGTGATGATCTTCGAGTTTTCGGATGTTCAAGAAGTCAAAGTCTCGACATTTGACAGGATAGCAACAGAGCTCTATGAAAGAACTCCAGTAGGTAAGACCCTTACGAGTAGAAAGTCTTGCAAGGGGGAGAAAACTTACAGGGTATAGGTCGAGGAATCGATAGTTTGCGAACCTGCAGCTCAAGGGTTGCCACACGCCCGGGGTGTAGAGAGAGGAGGATCCGACCAGGGTGCAGGAAACCGGGCTTGCTGAAACAGACGCACTATCTCATCGTAAACTATGCAGGTCTAGACCGGAGAGTATTGATCACAAGTCTAGAGATAGCGACTCCGGTCTTCCGGCACCGTATCGCTCTGTCTGGACCACGCGGCGGTTTGCTCCGACCCAGACAGCCCGAGGCTGGTTTCTCAGCAGTCTGCTCTCCTTTCCAAGCTTTCAACGGAGCCCAGGTTTCCTTTCACTACGGTTGCCCTTTCTATGCTATGGACTTGCCACTAGAACTCACGGGGCAGGATGGTAGCTCAGCGGTGCAGTAGACACTGACTGTAGGCTGGAATTCATGAAGACACATGTTAAATGATTCGAATGCATCAAAGAAAAACTAGCTGGCTTAAGTACAAGAAACATATACAAATTCTTAAACAATGCAGAATGAAAGCGGCCAATGCAGAGACCACGGCCAGTAAAATAACAGCTTTAGTTGCAGAACACTGTTGGAGGGCCGATGTAAAAGCGCTGGGGATCGTTCAAGATTACATCGGGCACATTATCACCAATGCCCTTGTAGGCTTTCTGCACCTTGAGGCTCTCCGCGTCTTCGCCACCGTGGGCCAGGCTGATGAAGCTATCCAAAATACCTTGACGGTATGGTTTGGTCAAGGGAGGTTTAGTAGCAGCAGCCAGCTTTGCCGCCCCGGTCTCTGTCAGTAGGATTGGGTCCATGGGAGGCTTCTCCCTCTTTGCCTCGGGTTCCAAACCCATGGCACCCTTGACACGAGACCACTTGACGCTGTCTCTAGCATTTGCGTGATCTAGATAACGAACCCGCTTCTCCACTTTCTCAGGTTGCCATGTCGAAGGCTTGTAGTCCTGTGGCATGGACTTGAACACGGGGATGGACTGCGCAGGAGCAGCAGGTGGTGGCGGTACGAGAGTTGCACCAACGAGATGGGAGACTGTCGGGGGCATCCTATCAGGCCTCATGTAGTCTGCTGTGTTCTCAGAGTAAGGGCCCCAGTAATTGGCTGGTAACTGATCTTCAACCTTGGCTACTTCTCGGAATGGAATGATCTTGTCCTCCTTGACGTTCCGGACTTTGACGCCCAGCGTCGATTTGATCTTTGAAGATTCGCTTGTCTCCTTCTTCATCTGCATAGGCCTGCTGATAATAGAGTTGCCGGTGTACTGCGAAGCACCACGACCCTCAATTCCAATCGAGTTGGTTGGCACCGCACTTCGAACAGAAAAGATGAAGTTGTCGCTACGGACGTGCCAACGCTCCTTATCAGAAGCCACCTTGTTACCCGAAGCTTTGTTGACTGTGTCACTCTTCTTCTTGTCATCTCCAAGAAGACCAGACACAGCTGTGAATGTATGAGGGTTAACAATGGATTTGTCATCTTTCCGTTTATCGCCAGCTTCCTGTAGCACAAGCTCCATAAGCTCACGTAGACTGATAGCTCTCTTCTTCTCAGAGGACCCAGAACCAAAGCTGACGGTGAAGCTGACCACGGACAGATCAAAGTGCACGCTGCCGTGGATTGGTGGTCCTTCAAGGTGGAGAGAAGCTCCCACGTTGACAGAGATCTTCTTTCTAAAGCGCCAGACTCTAATCTCATAATACACGCCTGCAGATACTGCCATGTCGGCCACATAGTGTAACGGCTTGAGGTTGACCAGGAAGTCGGCATGGGCATCAAAGTGGGCACCAAGAGGACCGGCGGAGAAGACTGCTTGAAGCATTCCTCCCGCCATGATGGCTCCTGGCGTAATAGCTGCGTATGCATTGCCAGTGACCCTGAGGTTTGAGCTGAGCGTCCACGAGATGCCCAGTCGCTGTGGACGAGGGTAATGCGCTGGAACTTGGTACATAGGATGATAACCACCGAAGCTGACGACCCAGTCACCTGAATGTGGATTATTCTTGCCGAACCAACTTCTTATGGCAAATCCGCCAGAGGGACGACAATCCTTGTTGAGAATGAAAGAAGTGGGATTGATGAGACCGTCAACTGAGAGCTCGCCATTGACAAGGTCGAGCTTGCCAACCACAGAGAGATCAATGAGGACAAGAGCTTTATCGGGACTGGCACGTCGAGGAAGAGTAGCTGTTGCCCGAGCAATCAGACCAATATCAGTCTGATTCGGCCCAAGGGCTACTGTTGCAACAGCACGCATATCGATGGCCTCACAAGCTCGAATGACAAGACCAAGTGCCAGCCAAATGGAGCCCATACTAGGCGTCACGAAAGCATCAGGGCCTGTCAGTGACTTGACGGCCTGGTTCATATTGAAGCCTCCCGCTTGGTCAAAACCCTGAATGAGTGGGAATGTAGACAGCTGCTCCACGGTAGGTAGTCGGAGACGTGAGTTGTAGCCAAAGCCAGCCATGAGACCACGAACCTCAGCCCAGCCCATCGTGAAAATGAGTCCCTCCATCATCGCGTAAATGAAGAAGGAATCATATTCTGGTGTACCAGCTGCAGCGTTGGCTGGGACTTGCTCATACGAGCCAAGTGCTGCAATAGAAAAGGTGCTCAGTGAGATAGCAACACCTCCAAAGTATGCTTTGGTGCCAGGCTTGTGGTGCAGAGCACCTGCAATTTGGATTGGCATACGAGTGAATGACATGTCGAATCCCTCAACCTCGACATCAATCGGAACATGCAGGATGTCGTGCAAGCCGTGGATCTGCTTGGAGTCGAGTCTGACCACAAGGGTAAGACCCTGGATACCGGCACTGATGGGTCCGATGAGAACATTGGCATCAAGATGGATGCGCAAGACGCCATCCTTGTAAGCCAGCGAGATGCCGGAGAGAGTGAGAGGTCCCTTCTTCTTCGCAAGAGGAGCCGTTGTAGCCGGAGCGCCTCCACTGGGAACAACTGCTTCTGAGGATGGCTTCTTCTCCTGGACAGGAGCGGGTGTTGCCTTTGAGCCGGGAGTAGCTGCTCCTGCTGGAGTCTTCTTCTTCTCTTGCTTATCCTGACCAAAGACATGGTCGAGGAAGACGCCCTGGCTACCGACAAGACGGAAGTGGAAACCTTCAGATAACTCTTTATCCTCAGCTCTCATCTTGAATGGCTGTTCCTGGAACATCTGGGCACTTCCATTCAGAGTACTGATATCCTCCGGCGTAAACATGGTGTTGACCCAAAGGAACTCAAGGGCATCAAATGGTATATCCAAGTTTCCGAGGATGGGAAGCTTGGAGATTGATGGTAGAGGCCCCAGAGACACGCGTATAAGTCTCTTGATGGGCGAGGGCTTGTCAGCCTTTCCCGTGATGGGAACCAACTGGGCAAATTGGACGTGGATCATGCCGAACTTGAGCTCTGCACCGAAAACAAGATGTGACTTTGTACCATTCAGACGAGTCACAACAATGTCAAACTTGTCTTTGCCGGTCTCAGATGCCTTGAAAGTTGTCCCTGTCACAAAGCCTGGAAGAATGTCTAGGACTTCCTGGCCCAGAAGTTTCTG
The DNA here is from genome assembly GCA_014822085.1 of Fusarium stilboides. NCBI lineage: Eukaryota > Fungi > Ascomycota > Sordariomycetes > Hypocreales > Nectriaceae > Fusarium > Fusarium stilboides. The sequence goes on from JAASAY010000011.1 coordinate 147,080, forward strand.
CACGGCGTCGCCGAGTGTGAACTCTTTAGACACCTTACCAGCAGGCGTGTTTTCCTTGTGTAACTCGGCAGTAAGACTCCAAGTATTGGCATCTGTACGCGTGAATTTTGTCTCAAATAGAACACTAGCGATCTTGATGTCCGCTTCAAAGCTGATCTGAGCTGGCTGTCCCTTACTGGCCGTAATATCAAGAGCAATGCGTTGTAGGTCGATTTTCTCCAGAATCGACATCGCATGCGTCTTCTCTTCGCCGGCAGCGAATAAAGAGTGCAGAGCTGTCATGGGAATATGTGATGCGTGCGCGGAGAATGAGACTTGGCTCTGCTGTGACGAATACGTTACCATGGCCTCCAGCGATGGCGGAGGATCACCTTCCTTGAAAGGCACAAGAGAGATAGATCCATCAAGAATGATATTGAACTCTTTTGAAGCGTAGACGTAGTTGACTGAGAAGCCTAGCATGGTATGAGCGATCTGTAGAGACGGTATCTTTGAAGGATCTGAGACCACCGAAGTCTCTGTTGGCTTTCCGATCAAAGCTTCAAGACGACCACTAACACTCAGACTCTTGTTGGAGATGTAGAGGTCTGCTTCAGTAATCTCAGTGGGAACACCAAATGGTAAGTTCTGTACGAAGCTACTGTCGAGGTGACGCAGCGACATATATGGCTCTGATGGATCGAGGTAAGAGAACTGTTCCCATCGCTCGTAGTCAAGATAGTACTGCAGCGGAGGATCACCTTGTCCCAGTACATTGCCGATGCCACTAAATTCACATTCGCCCGAGAATTCTCCAGTGTTTTTAGTCCAGATGAAGTCCAGAGTGAAGACTGAATGCTTATCCTTGGGAACAAGCACTTGCATAGAAGCTTCGAGCTGCAAGCGCATGCCGCCAAGACTTAAACCGCCCTTCCCGTCGCTCAGAAGAGTGATAGTCACCTTTCTCCAGTATATATGAGAAGTACTGGTACTCTGAGCATTGGACTGATGGCCGGTATTGAGAAGGACTTTCTCCAAGTTATCAATGGCAGTGCCTACTTCGCTGCAGCTCTTCGTAATCCACTCTTTGAGTGCTCCCCACTGAAGCGCTTTCGAGTAGCAGACGAAGAAGACATTGATGTGGTCCTCTCCTATGGTCACATACATGCCCATCGCACGCTTCTCTCCCTTGATGTCAGGCTCCGCAGCGATGGTGAGCTCTCCGTTGGTGAAGGCGTCTCCCCAAGGACCAGAGGATGGTGATACAGTCCTCTTGGCAATGACAGACATGGGAGGGATGTGATCATCCCATCCAGCGAGGTATTTGTTCAGTAAATTTGCTAATTCGCCCCTGAGATTAAGAGAGGCCTCAAGTCGAACGCAGCATTTAGATCCTGAACCTGGAACATACCACATCGCGTTGCGAGCTGGTGTACCAGCCAAAGCACCGAATGTGATAGCGGTTCCTTTGAGCAATGTCTTAAGCCAAGGCTTGGGGTTGATGTGAGCCACTGCACAAAGATCGGCGAGATCCTTGAAGCCACCGTTGGCAGGGCTTGTCTCCAACCCGAGGAGGAGATGGCCGGGGTAGCGATCAATGCCGGTAAGCGTGGTAATCTTGGTATCTTTTGATGCCTGGAAAAAACCAGTTTCAAACTCGTCGTTGAGCACTTTCGCTTCAGTAGAGAACACAAGGGGAGCGCTGCTTGCATCTTTGGATACATTGACCTTGAAACCCGTCATTTCGAGAGATTTGCCATCTGAGCTAAGTTTCAAGTTGACGTCAGCGCTCTGAAGGTAAGATGCATTCTCGTCAAGTTTCCAAGCTACTCCAAAGTCTCTTCTCAGAGGATCACTCAGCGAGAGCGGGAACTCGTTTATATTAGTTTTGATCGCTTCCAAGGAAGTCTCAAAGACTATGGGTCCTGACGAAGTCAGAAACGCTTGAGTGCCGGTGTCTGGGGTTGAGAAGACGATGTGATTAGACGGCACGGTACCAGCGCTGATACCTGGCGTTGTACTGCGGATTTGAGTTGTCTGACCAGTCGCTGCGAGCATGTATTGGTCTTTGAGGGGTATGAGTTGTTGCGGAGGGGGAGGGTAGCCTGGGGCGGTTGTAGCTGGGTTTGTGACGGGTGTAACTCCTGGCCCAGCAGGAGCTGAGGTTGGTGGTAGGACCTTTGGCTGACTCGATACTGGAGGAGCCACAGGTAGAGTTACGACGTCTCCAGCATGGGTTGGTAGCTGAGCTGGGCCGCCTGGGACTGAGGCTGGTGGTGGGACATTTTGCCCACTCGACGCTGGAGGAGCCGCAGGCAAAGTTCCGACAACCCCAGCATGGCCAGGTTGCTGAAGACCCGGTCCTGATCGAACAGGAGCATCAGGCTTGGGGGCAGGAATGACAGGTCCAGCAATTGTTCCGGGAGCCACATGACCAGCAGAAGGGTTTGCCAGTCTTGGGTCTACTGCCGTGACTGGAGGTAATACTCCGCTTGGTGCCTGTACGCTTCCTGGCGTCGGAGTTGTGGTGGGCAAGCTGGTAGATGGACCACCAGAACCAATCCCCCCAGGCTTGTCACCTCCAGTCTGCCCAGGAAGTACAGGTCTATCTCCCGCAGGAGGCGATGGTGATCCAGCGGCTGTCTGTGTACCAGACGATGCATAGCGTGAGCCTCCAGATGGGGCTCGAGGTCGTTTGTCAACATCGCCAACTCTTCCAATCACCGGCCGACCATGACCGAGCGATCGTCTACCCGGTTTGGCACGATGCGGGACGTCATCGCGAGGCTCATCATCTTCCAGCCATTTCTTGACTTGGCGATGCCTGTGGCGCTGACGATGATTATGTCCAGAATGATCATCAAAGTCGGCATCTAGCGAGGCATGGTCCTGTTTACGCTTCACTGTCGAGCGTGTCCAGTCTCTTTCACCAAAGAAACGACCAGGAGTGCTCACGACTCTGATACCGCCAGCAGCCTCTGCGCTTGTGTTTTCATCAGAGTCTGAGCTCTTTGAAGTTATAGACTAATGACGTTCAATTAATTTATGCTTGCGACTTTGGGGCCAGTTAACTTACACGAGTTTTGAGAGTTACTAGCCTGCCAGGCTTGTGAAGCAAGCTGCCTCGCCCAACTAATGTCGAAGTAATAAGCTCATCGGCGCTGAACACAAATGTCTTGTCCACCAGCGTTTCTTGTTGATCTGGTAGCGACGGCGGCCATTTGTCACTGGCTGACCGTCTTCCATGAACGTGGTGGGCCATTCTATCTCCAAGGCTGTGATGCTCAAGACGAGCAACTGTCTGCTGTGGAAAAAGAATGAGATTAGAAAAAGGATAGCATCGATATCACAGTTTGCTACTCGGGGAACTGCATGAGATGAACGGCAGGATGCTCAATCGCACGCAGGCCGAGCAGAGTCCATGCCGATCAGAGCTGGACAACCCCGGACTGCAAGCTATTTCGGATACAGCATTCAGCCATGGCCTAGAACACTAAATTCGCCCCTTCTCCATCCCTGCTCGTGCAAGTCACTTGAGCATCAAGGTTCTAATTGCTGAGATGCAATATTTCCCAATCGGCATATGCAGCTTTCTTCCAGCCATCACATATTACTCGAGACATGCAGCAACTAGCTCCAATTGTAGGACCGGAGTTTCCGCTGTTCGATAAAGTCAATGCGTGAATCGATAGTCTATGGGAGCGGGCGCTTGCGTATAGCATCGGCTGTTGGTTCACGCAGGGTCGAGGCGTTCTCGCGATGTGGGCTTCGGTACGGCCCTCAAGAGCTACATGATAGGTGGCGTAAACGAGCGTTGAGGCTAGTAAATGCTCCTTTAGTCTTAGATAAGACGAAACTATCGAAAGGAGCATCTTCCACGTGGAGGGGGAGACCATTTTGGGATGGCGAGAAGAGAGCTGAGCTTTAGCTGCATGCAGGGTCTCGAACCATTTCTCCGGGGCGTGCAAGACAAGCTTTTAGGAGTTTGGCGTCAAGACCATTGAGTTTACAGGGGTGCAGTGCCCTAGGCTGTTTGTGTAAGTGCCCTGTGAGAATTTTCTGGGCGAATTAGAGCTCGGGTTGATCTTGGCTGGGACATCTACCCTAAGGCTGCCTCTCGTGAAGATCGGGGTGCTTCTATGCTGAATGAACTGCCGCCCGGGTTAGCAGAGAGAGCTGAAGTTGAAGATAGAGCTCTCGTCGAAGTTTTATCCTCTGATACCGTAATACTTAGATAATTGGTAGTGAATGTGACGCTAAGATATCCTGAAAGGGTGTACTATACAAAACGTGTTGACATCTACCACTTCAATGCCAGACCGATGGGTTTGTTCACTTCAGCATAACATGGTTCAATTGTAATAAAATCAGTAATAACCTTGAGATAAACATCGAATATGTACAGACTACCCAGATTATTCCTTGCGCAGCGTCCATTTATCCATGACATCGATTGTCTTCACCACTGAAACTTCCTTACCCTCGGCATGCTTACTCTTCTCCCACCGCCCATAAATCTCCCTCGTCTTGATCTCAACATCATTACCCACAACACCATTGACCGTCGCCCTCATCAACATGAAACTAGCATCCAGCCCCTCTGCAAACGTAACGCCCCCTCCAGCCGTCCCACGAGGCTTCAAGTGAACAACCATCTCAGCAGCCTTCTCTTTCGTAGCCGCTCTGTGTGTCGTAGCCGCAATCCACTGCTGTCTCGGCCCAATGGCGCGCACAGACGGTAGCGGCGCGAGATGATCAAGAAGATGGGATGGATCTTCGCCAATTGGGATGGTGACTTCGATGGCAAACACTTCTGCGCCTGCAGGGATGTTGTTCTTGAGCGTAGGGATAGCTTTGATGGAGAACACGATGTTTTGAGGTGTGTTGGACTGCGGGGGTATGTTGCGGCCGGGAGAGTCTTGAGAAAAGGTCAATTTCGTGAACCACGACTTGTCTTTCGCCTCTGTATTCTCAGGGAGATGCTTGTTTGCCAGTTCGCGATCATCTTCTTCAGAATCCGGCCGTTCAGGAAAGATACTTCGAGGCGAGCTCTCTTTGCCAGCTGTCACATTGAAGTTGAGTGTAACGCAGTGATCGCGCTCCAGCAACTGCGTCGCGATGTACACCACTTTCGAGTCTGGTGCCGGCCTGTCCCAGACCCAGTCTTTGTTTTTATCAATAAAGTGGTCCATCATGTTGACCAAGAGGTGAGGAGTGAGGACACCAGTGTCGTGGTTCCAGATGGGTTTGAAGGGGAAATTAGGAGGACTGATAACACCAGTCCTGCTCCACTCGATGTTCTTCTCTACTTCATCTTTTCGCAGAGCGTTCTTGAAGTCCTCCGTCATCTTCAAGAATGGCTTCATCTCGCAGGTAAACTTCATCGAATCTTTGGTGATGCTTCCCACGTTGTATCGCTGTTGATGTGGTGGTAGCTTGAGCTTGACGGTGTAGTCTACCAATTTCTGATCCTTACCTCGTGCAACGAGGCAGAGAATCATGTCCTCGTTCCGTGTTCGGGACGCGCAGTTCAGAGGAGTGTCTTTATTTGACCCTGGAAGTTTGGTAGTGATTGTCATCTCGAGATCGGGGAATGATTCCACGATGCCACTGCGGACGATGAAACCGGAACCACCAATTTGCGCACGGTCAGCTGGTGCCCTTTCAAGGTACAGGTTGAAAGCCCAACGAATAAGATCGCGGACAGGATCACTACCTCCTCCCATAGTGTTGGCAAGACTCATCGCGCCATCGACAAGAGCATCAATCCAAATATCATCCATGAGAAAGCAGTTGACGCTCTCTTTCGCAACGACAGCTGGGTCAGGGAAAAGATACGTCGCTGGGACTAGCTTCAAAGACATGAGATTGTCGATGAGCCATTTGAACACGAGACCCAACTGAGGAATTGAAGAAACCACGGGCTTAGCCTCGCACAGTTCCAGAGTCCTATCCTTAAGCCAGGGTTTGGCTGCACTTTCAAGATGTCTGCGCAGTTTCTCAAAGGTCATAACACCTGGCGCTGCAGCCATGGACGTAGCTGGAGGAGAAGTGATTTGCCATCGTAAATCTCCATCTCTCGGCAGACCCTTCATCTTTGCAGCCACAGAACCGTTGAAAAGCCCATCAAGTTTGGATAATGCGCTATCAACAACGGCGTCCGCCTTGTACATGAGCTGTGGTTGCTCATTCTCTGCGTCCGTAGCCTTATCGGCATTGTTCTCTGAGGCCTTGGACTTCGTTACGGCCTTCATGCACAGCTTGCGGCGCAGGTAGGCAATGGCCGTGGAGAACTTGGCATCTCGACCTGCCAGTGTTCGACCTAGCTCCCAGGCCGTGTTGTACGAGATATCGAGAATTCTGGCTGACGTGTCGATGATTTGCAGATCTGTTCCGTGGACACTTGGCTTGATGCGCGCTTTGCGCGATGAACCTGGAAGAAGCGGTCCTCGGTACAACGCCATGGATGATTCACCGGCGATGTCGCGATGACGCACTATAGTGTATCCCTCTGTGACTCTTCGACGAACCCATGCAGCTGACGGATCGTCTGGCTTGTTAGGATCCGTGGAAGAAAGCCTGATAGCCAGAGGTCGAATGCTCCTCTGATGTGCAAGATTTTCGAACATCTCAAGTTTCTCATCGTGCCTCTCCCAGGTAAAAGTCCAGGAAAACAGAGAGACCAGTGCGACTGTTGCTGATGCCTGGCTCGCAGCTTTCCAGTCGATGCGACCATCCAAGGTCTCAATTGAGACGATGTGCGCATACACTTTGATTGACTGATCTTCCGAGATATACGGCCTCGCCCGATGGCCGATAAGCGTGCTGAGTTTATTCGTGACATGACCACTTTCATCCTTGACACCGCTGTCCGTCATGTACGTGAGGAGTTTATAGCGATCTAAGTCCGCCCCTCCCTGTGGTTCCGTCTTGCCAGCTGAGTCTTGACGCTCAAAATACATCTTGAACGCGCTGCTCTTGACAAACAGGAAATCAGTAGTTGGCGGCGACCCATCACCCTTAACCGGGACATCAGTGTCAAGATAGTCATTCTTGTGACACCACTTTGAGCGATTGCTGTTGAAAAGGCTCAAAGGAAGTGTGAGTGATCGAGTTCCCGAGGGTTTAGCAGCGCTGGCCACCTCTGGAGGCACACACAGGTCCTCATCTGTAAAAAGAAGCAAAGCAATCCATGGCGTTGGAGCAGTGCCTGGCTTGTATGTCTGTGAGCGTTCCCAGGGTGTCGCGCCTTTGAGAACGACATGAGGAAGGGTAGTTGCGCTCACGGTGCCCAGATTGGGCGGATAGAATGAGTGAACAAGCTCTGGTGGTATGGCGTATGGTTGACACGCCTTGACTGTGACGGGTTGTGTTGATACTAGTTTCTCAGTGTCTTTGCCAGATTTGACCTCTTGTGTAGTGATGATTTCGTATTCGCCAGGAGGCATTGGGGGAATCTCATAGGCGTAAAGACGAGCTTTTGCGTCGGCATTGTCATAGGCAGTTGAACTGCTGGACGACGCCGTCACGGGTGGCTTGGTACTAGACATGCTGCCGTTTCAACTGAGAGTTATGATGATAATGCAAAAGGCAGTAAAGTTTACAATGAAGGCCCGTTGGCCAAGCTCAACTGCAGAATTGACTGAGGTGCCTTTGATGGAGAATGAGTACGAAGGCTTCACGACGCCGCAGGGTCTTGAGAGCTTACACGAAGCAAGCCTGTGAATGGCACTCAACTTCGCCATGGTGCCAATCTTGCCTTAGAATGTGTAATTCTTCATAGACCATTCGTGTCCAGACTCGAACCCATGTTCACTGCATCGATCCCCTGCCAAGCGGAATATAACTAAGATCCCTGGAACGTGAGACCTGCATCGAAACTATCGAAATAGTAAATCACGCGCTTGGGAACTTGCCCGTTTAGAACTCGAGCGGATACGGCGTTTCCGTTTCGGTTGAGCAAGGGGCAGATCGATGCACACGCCCTGAGCTAGCGCCTGGGACTAGGCGTTTCTTACCTAGCGAGCGTCCCAGCTCCCGGGCCGCTAGTGGCCGTTCAGCCAGCCGCTATAAGGGGAAACGGGGAGACGCTAACCAGGCATTTGGTGGTGTGTTGCCGTTCTTCCCGTAGGCCTCTGGGGGTAAATGTTCCGCTGAGGGAGAGAAGTATACCGTGTGTATCGCACTGTTCGATGACTTGGGGACTGGACCCTGAAAGAGTGGTTGGGAGCTGGGCCTCGGCCTTTGTGTCTCAGTCGCGTATCGCAAGCTGGATGAATCCTAGCTAGCATCTTACGAGTGTCTTCCGTGCTATTAGATACTAGCGATGGCTAGAACTGGCAGGGTATCTTGTGCTGCGCATCTGATTGCCAGTAAGGTATGTCTAAGTTTGAGGTTGATCACTCACAAGTTAGTTGATCACAACGGCCATCCTCACTATCGCCAACATACGACCAAATCACTATCCCTTCTCCATCAAGTTTGTTGGCGTATACCTTCACAATGACAATGACGATGGCTTCTAAACCTCCAGCAGTCGACCCAGTAGATGTGTCAGAAGATGAGCAAGAAGCTCCAATTTACTTGGAGACGCCATCTGCCCCCAAACCACAAAAGCCCGTCAAGAAGGCCACAGACATTGACTGCTGGTCCATGAACCTTGATGCCTTCATTCTCAACAAACACATCTTTAACAAAGAGCACTTTATCGCACCACTAAATAGACCCGACAATTCGTCGTTTCTGTCTGGGGAGTTCTCGGCGCCAGATGCGATCCCCAATGTTGACATTGACGGAGCGTATCCGTGGTACTCAAACTCGCGTATTGCGGATATTACACAAACACCAGAAGTGAAGGATAATAAAAATATCTATGATCGCATGTTGCGTAATGAGCGGTTGGGCGTCTATCTACATTGGACGCTGCCACAGCATTTCCGTAATGGAAAGACAAAGGATACAGACGATGAAAAGGCAGGAGACGTCGCAGTAAGTTTAACAATCGCCCAATATCAAATCGGAACAGTTGTGACTGACCAGAGATAGCAAACACATGTACCAGATCGTTGGATAGTCTTCAGATGCATCACTGAAGCCTCTGAACCTGGCGCTCCTGCATTGGCCGCCTTTATAGTTGAGAGCAATCGCATCCGCCATTTTGGCGGGCACTTTGACACTTCCACAGACGACACATTCGATGTTGAGACGGAGGCTTCTCCGTTCATCGACCAAAAAGTCTCAGTGGAAAAGCAGGTCGATGTGTTCATGGGTATGAGGCGTAAATTCGACGATGATTGGAATGACCCTGATCCCAATGGCCTCTACCACTCGCCGTTAGCATTGCTGGACTCTGCCAATCCTCTGTTCCCAGACTTTCAGCATCACAACTCAAACATCTTCTCCATTCACGACGATGTCAGCTGGAAGGATAGTGCTGGCAAGATCATTCAGCCAGCGTCTGCGACTATCTCGTACGCTGTGTTTGGCTATCATTCGACGTTCCATTCGCAGCATGACGAGAAAAAGTCTATTACCCACGGTGCCATGTACAGTGTCAAGTGGACAAGAGATGCACCGCCCAAAGAGTCTGAGGCGATCAATATCGCCAGGAACGTGAGCGAAAAGCAGCCCATAGCTATGGGGTCAGACTCACTGGAAGCGCTCGAGGCATACCTCCATGCTTTACCAGAAAGCCCTGTGGAAAAGACTGCCGCCAATCAGAGTCAGGAGCCCAGGCACTGGAGCAACACCGACTGGATTGCGCTCATCGACGAGATGAAGATGGCAATCGGACAATCCGGTCAAGGCGGACTTCTTGACTCTCACGTACCGCAGAACCTCAGAGCTGGTTTCAAGCCTACAGACGGAGGCAAGAAGTGGCGCTTCAATAATGACAAGGTCTCCGCGGATGGAAATGACCAGCCCATTGACCCCAACAAGATGAAGGATATACATGTTCCTACCACGAAAGAGATGAAAGCCTTGCTCGACGCGGATAGGTTCCAAGCATACATTGATGCGTTGGACCGTCAGGAAGGATATCTTCGCCATCGCCTCTTCTGCGAGTGGTGGAAGCGTCGGGCGCGTGTACCTGGAGGTCGATGGGCGGAACCTTCAATTCGCGCAGAATGCAGCAAGAGAATCCGCGATGATCTGGCAGCTTTGAAGACCGTCAGAGAGTTGCGCATTAAGTATAATCAGGATAAAGTGCCTGCCGACTTGGAAAAGATGCACGCCACTGCTAGATCAGAATTCTTCAGCCGCACGTCTCCATCTATCGTCATGGGCGGACTTGGTACGGCGTGGCCTTCAGAGTTTCTTGTCAAGAAGAACAACGAGGCTAGGCCACTGAGCTCACTGCCGTTCACTGGAAAGCAAGGAGCTGAGCTAGTACAGCAATGGTTGAAGGAGCTGGTGGGAGCCAAGTCTGGCGATGCGAATCACCAGTTGTGCATGGTCCACGGCATGAAGCTCTTCTTCCAGAACCCAGAGCTGGTGAAGAAGATCACCGATGCGCAAAAGTCAAACAAGGGCCTCATGCGACTTCCAGCCTTGTTTGAATCTCTCGACAGCCTCAATGCTCTCAACTACACGGCGCCAGGCTGGGTCCGTGTTGGAGTTGATGCGTTGATGCAGGAATGGGCATATGCCTTGAGTATCGGCGATCCAGAGAACATGAAGGCGCCCAGACCTGCTTACTACAACAAAGCCGACACCCATTGGAATGATACACAACCATGCCGTGTGCTGTTCCTAGAGTGGGAGGTTGAGTACTACCATCTGCCCAAGCGATTCTGGACGCTGCAGAGATTGAGCGATGGCACGGCAGACTACAGAATCGCCCCGGGTGTCAACATCTCTTCATTTGACATGATGGACCTTCACAAACGCACTGTCTCAGGACGAAGTATTCTGCGTCCCAATGCTGAGTGGGCCATGACAACCCTGGCACAGCAGCTGCTGGATAAGCTGGATAATGAGTCTCTGAAAGAAAAAACAAATCTAGCAGGTGGCAAGGCTCAGATACTGTCGCAACTAGAAAAGTCACTGAAGAGTCTCAACCTTGTATCTGGAAATCTTGACGGTTTCACGGATCAACTTCTGACTCTTCATGGTGGAATCCACGTTTCGCCATATAAATCCGATACACATCCTCCGCGCAACGAGAAAGAGACGTCGCTTCTCAACGCATTGCTGGAGTCGGAAAATGGTCACGATGTCACTCCATTTGGAGAAGACGTTTGTTCCATCGACAAGGCAGAGCGGGACTTCAAGCCCGTTACCCATGGCCAAGCACGCTTCACAAAGTTCAACATCGTCGATAAATTCGGCCAAGTCGTCTCACCGATCCACACACCAGACGTCATCAACAAGACCAAGCCTCTGTATCCCTGCCTCGGTCGCACCATCGCGTGTCAACCGAACGAAGCAGAGGGCGGGGGCTTTGCCAACAGTGTTGAACTAGACGAAGAGCACTGCTCGCAATTCTTTCAGCTCGGCCATCGCATCAATCAAGACGCTAGACTTAACGTTCAATTCGTCGTGAATTCCGCTGATGTTGAAGCGCATCATGAGACAACGCAGTTCTTCAGTGGTGATTATGAAGGAGGCGTCGGTCGGAGACATCATGTTTGGCGTCCTACCACAGAGTACGAGGATCCTGTTTGGGGCTGGCTTATGCTTGACTTCCGCACTATGGGCATTCAAGTCTACAATGCCGCTGGTGAAAGTATGGGCGAAGCACTGGTGCCGGATAATATCCACGGCAAGGCATATTGGCAGGTTCATTACGCCGAGGGCGACATGTCCGAAGCAGCCAATGAGTCGTCGCAGCTTCAACAGCTCATGAAGCGCATGTCTGATGCCAAGTTCCTCGTTGGTCTATGGGCAATGCTTGCTGATGCATGCCAGAATATTTACAACGATCCTTTGACTGGTGATGCACAGATGCTCAATATGGTGGGACGACCGCTTGCACTTGTCAATATCGGCATGAACCTTGAGCTTGCTACGCCTGTGATGCAGTCGCAGAGCTACCAGGACATGTTGAAGAAGGAGGAGATCACACTTGATGAGTACAAGTTTGAGGTTCTTCTTGGCGACAAATCGAACCTGCGAGATGGGCTCATCGGCTACTTTCCGCCATCGCCAGAGCCATCTCCCCAAATCATTCCCACTCCTGTCCCAGAGCCTCAAGATCGTGTATCAAATAAGCGGCCAGACATCAACTGCGTCTACACCGAGTTCGGTTATCCAGGACGTAACATCGTCGCAGGCGACAACCAGAAACCAGACTCATTCGCCTCGCCCAGCTCGAATAAGGTGTACCTCTCACCTATGCACGTCGATCCCTCCAAGTGCATCCCCGATCCTACCAAAGACTACGCAAAAAACTACGACGCAGCTGCAGCTTATCATCGCGGCATCTGGAATCATCCTTCAACCGTTGTCCTCGGCGCTATCGTCGACCCTTACCAACCCGTTCATATCGCCACGGGTATTCTACCATCTACAACACTGAAGCTTCCCCAATGGATCATTGACCAGACTCTCAAGAAACTACGCATTCTATTGCGCGGTGGACCTGTTCTTACAAGATCAGACCTCCCAGGTATTGACACCAGTCTCGATTCATGGAAGAAGCCTATGAACCAGACCACGGCTGAAGCATGCATTCCTGCCCTAACGGATAAGGGCGAGTGGTCATGGCTACAGCCTAATCTGGCGGCGTATACCTTGCCTGGAGATGATGATGAGTACTTACCTCAGTTTGTTCCGTATAACTTGAAGTCGGCACCTTCAGACTACCCTCTGGAAATGGGTCCGCATACGGTATTGGAGGGTTTCTACAAGTTTGAGCTATCGCAGATGAAGCCGAATGCAGAGCTGAGAGCAGGTAATCCAGTGGAGGGTGGTGATGCAAAACAACAAACGGAAGTGAAGAAGTAATTGAGAAGTGGTGGAAGGCGAAGTGCGATTGCCTAAGTAATTACCGGTTTTCCCCCTGTACATAAGTCTTTGTTTGTCTATCGGGTGCTAGTCTAGTTACGTAGTTTCTCTTGATACAATACCACAATGTGTATTTCGGATGTCATCCATATAGCTCGCTCTGACTCAGCTTATTATAGCGAGGTAATTATATTCTGCGGCGAGATAGAGCGGTATAAAGCTATTTTAGTCGCGGGTTAAAAAGGGGGCATAGCAGAGAGCAGAGTCATAGGCTTAGATATTATCATTCTAAGCGGCGTCTAGGGGGATTTCTTTGGGGTCTTCTATAGGCGCTGGAGGCTTTAGAGGTTTAGCTTCCACTGGTGTCGGTTACGCGGGTTTAATGCCTGTGGGTTCTTCTTTCTTTAACGGCACCTCTATTAGCTCTGCGGGTTCGGCCTTGGGTGATGGTGTTGGAAGATCGGCCAGGTCATTGTTAACCTTAAGCTTCACACCCTTGGGAGAACCTGGAGGCGCCTCGTCGGTATTCTTCTGAGCCTCGGATTCACCAGTATCTTTCTCAGGCTCTGTAGGCCTGTCCTTAGGCGCCGCTTCCTTTATAGTCTCGACCTTGGGCTCAGTTAATACATCAGAGGGTGCGGACCTTATAGCATCCTTATTAACTGACTTCTAATAGCGTCCTATAGGAGGAGGGTCTAACTTAATTAAGCCCGCTTCAGACTTCAAACTAGGCTATGCTGTGCTTAACTATTATACATCAGGAGAATTAAATAGTTGCCTCAAAGCTAGTAGTAATACTAAATTATCAAAACTAAAAGAAAGCTAGGTTATTAATAGGAATAGTAGGATTATCTAATATAAAAGGGCAAAAACGCTTTACAGTAGGGACTGCTTAGGCTAGCCTAATAAATAGCAAGAAATAAGAGAGTTTTATAATACGTCTATAACTATAAAGGTTTATATTGCCAGTAGAGATACTATTTCTAAATCTGTCTAGGAAAGCATAATATTAACTACTTCTTGGCTAAAAAAAAACCAGATAACTATAGAGTCTCATTTACATGACAATGCAACTTCCATCTTTACTGTCACTCCCGCAGCATCCGCAACAATCGTCACATTCGCAGCATTCATTACATTCACAGCATTCATTGCATTCGCAACAAGCGCTGCATTCACAACAGTCGTTGCACTCACAACAGTCACCGTCATCGCCTGCGTGTGCAGCCGAGTAGTCGACTTGAGAGAGTCCTCCGGGGAAATTGTTACCCAGAGACTCTTCATATTCCACCAGACCATTTCCCTCATTGCCATTATTTTCGACGTCATTGAAGTCGTTTAAGCCATTGTCATAATTTTGCGCGTAATCGTCTGCGTCGTACCTGGGGCCATAGCTAAAGTCACCAGCCTCCTCGGTGTCGTCACTGTTTGGCACACTATACAAATAATAACCAGCACCCCCGAGGGCAGCTCCAGCCACTGCACCACTTGCCGCAGCTTTCTTGTGGGATGGATGGCTTGAACTGTGGCCTGGGTGACTTCCAGCATGCGAGGTATGAGCATGGCCTGCATGACCGTGGTGAGGTCCTCCGGTATGGCCATGCAGGGTCTGGGAATGTTTGTGTACTGGATGATGTGCTCCCGCCGGTGGGGTCATGTGCATTCCATGGTTTCCACTAGGTTGCTGGTGAATGACCGAGGGAGCAGCAGGCTGGCTACCATGAGCTCGATGTGGTGGTTGATGAGCGGTTGGTCTATGGCCGGTCTGGTGGTGCGTCGAAATGTTTGGATGGTGCTTTAAAGGAGCGCGGTGGTGCTGGGTTGCGGGAGGTTGGTGATGCGGCTTCATGGTTCCTGGGTGGTGCTTGTTGTGCGGCGGACTGTCAGATATTTCATTAGCATCGAAAGCTTGAAGACTCGGGAAGGATGAAGAATGGGTAGAAGTTCTATTGATTAGAAGAACAACTTGTAGATTAGACTTACTTGACCATAATAGCAAAAAACGTTGTTTTGTGGTTCTTGAGCCACAGTCAATGGAAGGCGATGTCCACCAAAATTAACAAACCATCAGGGAAATGAACCTGTTGGGCTTTTTATCCTTCTTGATCTGTTATAAATAATGTTTGGAAACATGAATAACAGAAGAACCTTACCATTTGGCTAGGTCTATTTTGGTCATTATACTCGTAAGGCAGCCAGTCATCAGGGGTAGCTTTCCGCTCCGAAATCGTTTGTTTCATTTATAAGCGATAGACCCATGCAAGGCGGGGACAGTACTCTCATTAGGTATGTACCCTGGCCATAACGTGGCGAACACTAACGGCGGCCGCCATGTGGTTTTCTCAGGGAATAAAATATCGCATGCAAAAGTTCGGGTAAATCGCCCAGAACGCGATAACTTCGCCCCCACGAGATAATATGCTTGGCCTGGTGTCAAAAGGACCGTTTATCACACCCACCTCAGCCAACTGCTACCTGCAGGTAAGCTAAACCGGAAGTAACAAGAGCGAAAGAATGAGAGCTGTGCTGGCTCGCAGTTCTTCGACAAACAAGTATTAACAGGCTGGCGGCCTCACCATGTAGAAACTCAGTCGAACAAACAACCCAACACTGAATTCCATACCTCTATATCATCCACACTCATCCGTCGCAAGTCTTGAGCTCTATTAAAATGGACAACCTCCCAGCCGACCACTTTGTCACTTCCATTCAGTTCACGAAGCATGTCTACCAGGACCAGTATCCATCCATCGACCCAACAAACCCACAACTCTCGTTGACTGGAAGGGCTGCCATCATCACCCGCGCTAGTAGAGGCATCGGTGCAAAGGTACATATATCATCTTCGTCTACCCTTGTAGGACGCTTCTGATAACCTCCTTCCACAGGGTTTCGCCCCAGCCTTTGCCAAGGCTGGAGTAAAAACGCTGATCCTAATCGCCACAGGTGAGGAGAAGCTCGAGGCTGTCGAGGCCGAAGTCCACAAGATCAATCCAACCATCCAAGTCCTCCGCATCGGCGCCAACATCACCGATGCCGCCTCTGTTGATGCTGCTTTTGAGCGTATCAAAGCAGTAGGCATCGGTCACGCTGACATCCTCATCAACAACGCTAGTGTCAATACAGACGGAGGTGTGCTCCTGGCTGACGAGGAACCTGAAAGCTGGTGGCAAAACTTTGAGGTCAATGCGCGCGGGACATTCCTGGTCTCACGAGCTTTTATCCGCCAGCTCCCTGACCCCCTCAAGGCTCGGGCCAACATCATCACGCTGGTCACTGGCGCGGCCTGGCTGACGTTTCCCAACTTGTCTGGCTATGGCATATCTAAACAGGTTGCCTTGAGCTTGAGTCAGCATATCGCCGCCGGATATCCCAACATCTCGGCTGTAGCCCTGCATCCTGGTCTGGTCGATACTGACATGCTGCTTGACTCGTTCCGACATTTCACATTGGAAACGCCAGCTCTGGTCGGAGGTCTTGCGGTTTGGTTGACTAATTCAAATGCAAAATTTCTGAGTGGAAGAACTGTGGCAAGCCAGTGGAGTGTAGATGATCTTTTGGAGCGCAAAGATGAGATTGTTGAGAAGGATCTACTTAAGCTCAACTTGACAGGAGAGTTTAACGCAGGACAAGCTTAGTAATAGTTATAGGTAACCACCGAAACCTAGAGAATGATAGTTTATCTTGACCCTATTGTAATGGAGGCGCCTAACCGTTAAGCCACTGCCTAAGCTAACTTGTAAATGACTGTTGCGATCACAGGCTGCCTCCCAGCTGGTGCATTGAGAATAGCTTTTGCCTTGTTAAAGGCCTTTCCGGCATGTTTATACTGTTCCCCCTTTTGGAATAGATATTTTCAAGAATGAGGCAGGGTTCCCATGCTCAACAGGTATCTTGACAGGTATCTTGACAGGTATCATCACGGTACAGAAACAGAAACAGGTTGATCAATAGTTTAATAACTTATATAAGAAACAAAAGTTAAGAAATAGATAAACACTTGCTGCTTTCCGTTGAATTGTTCTCAAAACAGGGCAAAGAATGACAGAGAACATCTGCCATCTCACCGGATTCGGCTCTAACAACAACATAACCCTAAGCTCTCTTAGTATAGCGAATATTCGGCTTGGGTGGCATTTCCATATCATGTCCAAGGAAGTAATCCACATGATGAGACTGCAAATAACCCTTGACCGTCAGATCGTTGCGATAGTTGGGGTTATGCGCCAAAGTGTAGAGACGAATGTCGCACGGCTGGTCAGTGGTGAAGATGAGTAATTCATCCATATCCGCATTGGTCACCACAACTTCTTCTCTCCAGTCACCCAAGATATCACCAATAAGCGTTGGGTATCTTCCGTTGGTCACACCTCCGTATGTGCTGACTTGGAGAAGTCGAGGAACAGCGTTGGACTTGGAAGGGTTCTCCCAATCCCACTTCTCGAATTTGCCATCGTTGAAAAGTTCGATCAAGGCATCACTGTCCCACCAAACTCCCAGATGAGGCCACGGAGCAAGCTCTGTGACTTTCTCCAATAGTTTGTTCTCTGGAGCGTTGTAAAGACCGGAGAACGACCAAGCCTCCATGCCGGGTTGAGTAGGGTCGATATCGCCTACCATGCCACGTCCGATATCGATGACTTCGTCGCCGTGATGTTCCCAGATGATGGTGCCATCGGTCGCATCAAAGTAGTACTCATATAACTTATCTTCGTGCCTCTGTTGGACTCCGTACCCTTGGAGACCTTTTCGCTTGGGGTCCATCTTGGCAATATGGTGGCGGTCGCCGTGGATGATGCCCTTCTCTCCAAGTGAATATTTGACGGTACCGTCCCCGTTGAGAGCAAAGCCGATTTCGAGGTATTCGTCTTTGCCATCACCGTCGACATCCAAGATACGACTGTTGTGTCCATCAGGATAGGCCTCGTATTTGTCTCCTCGGGCCCACTTCCATGCTTGTTTGAGCATCTTGCCGTCAAAAGTCCAGGCCACAACAAGTAAGTTGAAGTCTTTATCCTCACGACGGTTCTTCAAGAATCCCATGAGGTGGGGCGTCTTGCCGTCGAGGAAACCAGCGCCTACTCTAGCGGCCAAGGGACCGTCGGATGAGTAGTCGGTGGGTAGTGCTGCAGACGCACGAAGAGCTCCCGTGCGGCCATCGAGAATGGCCATGAATTGATGATTTTCATCTTTGCCCTTGTCGAACTTCTTGCCGTCGCCGAAAGTAACACCATTGGCAATTCGAATAGTAACCTCTGCAAATCCATCGCTGTCAAAGTCGAATACGGTGACACCGTCCCAATGGCCGACATCGATAGTCGAAGGTCCCGGTGAGATGTTGTCTTGGTCCTCGCTTCCAGGGCCTAGGTCGACTTCCCAAAGGAATGTTCCGTTGCTGGTGTATGCCTCAATGGACTGGCGTGTATCGTGTCGATCAAGCACAAAATCCCACTCTCCATCGCCATCAAGATCGCCAACCCAGACAAACTTGATGGTGCTACCCGAACGCAAAGGGACTCGCACCACCGGTTCTACTGCGTTGTCTGCCGGTAAGGTGAAAGGGCCCGAGGCCTCTTGTTCCTTGCCATCTACAACAGGTCGAACAGTGTATGTGTTGGCCACGCTTTCGTCTGCAGTCTTGTCTAGGAAGTTGGTTCCTTTGGTCAGAACGTCCTTGTTGAGCTTTGTCGCTTTTTCGTCGCCAGCGGCACGGTAAATGTTGAAACCGATATCGTCGGGGTCTAGGCCTAGAAGTCTCCAGGTCACGAGCACATTTTCTTCACTTGCTCGGACAGCCACGACTCCCCGCCCGAGGTTCTCCATCGGCCGTGGAGTTTGAGCCAGGGCCGTGCCGAAAAGGGCACTCGCCCCAAGGGAGAGTAGAAAGGATAGCTTCATAGTTGAGTGCTGGTTACCAAGTCGATCTTCAAAAGATGGAGCTCGAGCTTGTGTCAAGTCTGAGCATGGTCAGGTAAAATACAGCATAGTCTGACATGGTTTATATAGGTCGCACGACACTATCCATAGTCTCTAGGATTCTAGTCATTCCGCCCGTCAGTCTATCGTGAAACAAATGTCTCCCCTGATACCTTCTGGTGTGCAACTGAAAAAGTGCCGATCCTCAACTCATTAATTAAACGGAACCTGAGCCTCCGTAAGGGTTACTATTTCCCCAGCAATCAAGCGTTGGATAGTCCCGGGGCGGCACGTTGTGGTCGGATGACGGAACAAATCCTTATTCCGGCATGCCCAGCTTAAGGCCTGCATACATATCCGCAACTTTAAATTGTAGCGAGAATAGTCAAACTGAGACGCGGGATTTAATTGGAAAACTAGTTTGTAAATTAATGTTACCCTGGAAATTTGATGTGGGCTCCCTACCTTGCTGATCTAAACCCATTGGATCTGAAACCCTCCGAACCCCGGGATACTTAGGCCGAGCTTCAAACCGTGTAACAAGTCTTGGACGTCACGGTAGTATGCGCCATTGCATATCATGTATGGCTGCGAAAACTAGTCGGTAGAGCATAGTTAGGAACTCTATCAGCACTATATCATCGTACATAGCCGATCACAATTCCTCCGTTGTCCATCTTGTGATACAGCCCACCAGATTCTCATCGTGCCGCCGTCCGTGAACATTGTGTCTTTTCAGGCAATTGTCTTCGACGTGTCATAGTCATGTCTCGGATGTGAATACAAAGAATCTTTATCCATTAACTATTACATAAAATTTAGACGTAAATAAAAAAAGAGGGATATCATCAAAGAATGCGTCTCAACCAATGAGTCTCGTCAAAGCGTTCCATCGCTACTCGTCGGGCTTCTATTATCCCACTCTTCCTCTGACACCCTTCCCATAGCAACCTTTTGCGTAACAACTGTTGTTGTCTGAATTCCTGCTTTGCCCTTCTCTCTCGCGACTTCAGGATGCTGTGGCTGACTCCCTTCAACGCGCTGATCCCACCCCTTCCCGGCTGTGATACTAACGCTAATAGCCGGGCTGAGTCGAGACTCAAATCCAGGGCTGCGAGGAGGTAATGGAACACTATCATCCCCATACACTGTGCTTTCATCACCCAAAGAGCGCTTGCCGCGTTCTTCAATTCTCGATCTGCGCATGTTGCTCAGGTTTTGTGTGCTGGGGGCGTGGACATAGGGTGCGTAGGGTGATGAACGATGACCGCTTCGACCCGTAGAGGAAGCAAATAAGCTGGGCATGATCCTTGAGAAGAAAGACCTTAAGGTTGGTAGACATGCTGTAATGATAGCCAATGTGACTTCGAGGAACGACCATATGGCAGCGTCGACGTTATCCCAGTTGGGATCCTTGGTGGAAGCCGCAGTCTTCAGTGTACGAATTCGAATGATTGAGATGATGCAGGTGCTAGTCATGTTAGGACCGCCAAGTAACTAGAGACGAGTCGCGGGGACTTACAAGAACCCGATACTGAAGATCACCAACAACATAACCTTTTGTTTCTTGGGAAGCTGGAGACTTCTGACGACGGGCAACGGAATGCAGAATATGGCAAGATCAGTAGCTAGATTGAAACCAGCCATGACATACCATATCACTAATTGATCGAGACATTTGCCAGAAATAGTACGATCCCAGAACTTGGACACTGGTACGCAGACGAGGACATTAAGAAAGGTGATGATAAGTGTCCAGATAACCATGAACACCAATCCGTAGAATGTGATAAGCTGTATGCTCGGTAAGGCAAAGACTCTGCGATACTGGAAGAGAAGGCCGATCTTGACGATGCACATTGCAACATTGTAGACGACGACCGATGTATAGAATGCCTATCATGCAGTGTAAGCGAGTTGTACTAAGAGTGTGTTCGAAAAGATTGGTGACCATACCTTCATGTAAGGGATGTATTGATGCTTCGGTTGCTCCCATGTGTGATAGCCGAGTCCATACTCGTTCTCTACAACGAGGTTAGTGCTCCGCCGTCTTGCAGCGTGATGTCGACCAAGACCTACCCAAACCAATAGCCACAGCAGACCCAATAACAAGGACCTGGGCAAACACCATGAGGCCATCATCCCAGCCAAATGATCGAAGAACTCTCGATCGTATATAAGTTCGTAGCACGACTGCTATTGTGGATAGAACAGAAAACACCGCGAGAACGACGCGGATCTCAAGAGAGCGGGATCTACCGTCTAGTGAGCGGGATTCGACAGTCGGATGGTCTTCTTCAGCCCAACGTAGATACATGGTGGCAGGTAAAACAATCCAGCCTCGTTATTACACATTTCTTCTCAGAAACACAGATTACGTTCGTGCGCGGGAGAAAGGGGAGGGCTTTAGTACTCCCAAACAGCCTTCAGATCTCCCGCCCTATATCCCAACATTTAAGAGATCATCAGTGCATCACACTCCACTAAAACATTTATCCTCGGTATCCAACCTCTTTGGGTGTGTTTCCGTCCTGATCAGCCATTAGAGCGGTCAACCTTGCACCTGTTCTCATCTCACCCAGGCTTAGCTCTGACCACCCACAACGTGGGTGACGTGCCGGACCTGAAGATCGATGCCCATCAGAGAATATCTGCATAGGAGAGATTCGACTAAGCGGGGTTGGTGACATGCTAACAACTGCCGCGCCCGCCTTCTGGCAGCTGTCGATGGTGCATGGTTTGCGGGCAATTTCTTAGTTTGTGCTCGGACCCTTTGATCAGGTACGGACTGTTGCCGATCGTAATTATCCATGTTGTCGAACCTGACCTCGATAAGATGACATGGAAATGCCCCGCCATCGAATAAGCCGAGGATTCCGAGGTTAAAGCTCTGGATATAGACCGGACGTAATAAGCGATACCGTAAACAATATGTTTCGCCTAAGGAAGAAAGTGGAAAGCTGTCGCAGGTGACGTCCAAAAGTTGTCAGCCTCAGACTTGACTGGATATTACTTCCAGTCTTGACTTACCTATGCTTGTATTGTTCTAGTCGAGCAATGCTTTCGCCCTACCGTCTTAAATTCCGATAGACTTCTTAAATGATAAGGCGGAAATAGCAACAGTGTCTTTGTAAGTCTTTGTAAGGGTTTGCACTATCAAAACAGCGGGTTCGTTTCGTCGATCATTGTGTCGCATCTTGATCGGAAACTCTGATTGGTCTTCGCTAAAATCTGCAAGCCCTGCCATGTCAGCCCGCAACCGAGCAGAGGGCGGGGAGTCTGTGCTGCAATCAATGTCACCAGACCTACGTCAGCTTGTTAATTATTTAAACCATGGATTTCCCTGGTACTTAAGATTTCATCGTGTGATCTGGTATTGACTCATGCTTGTCACTCGCGTCCTTTGTGAATTGCCATGGTGACGTCATTGGTACCCAAGCCTCAGAGACTCGATACATGGTAAACCCCGGATTTATTATCCTAGATATAACAGATCAAGAAGTATGCTTGTCTGATCTAGTTTTGGGCGGAAGTTTCATTATAGAGGCGCCTTTGATACAGGTTGAAAGAAGAATTCCGGCAGATGAGAGCGAACAGCCGAGAAGAGTGTCATGGAAGTCCACTCAATATCACGGCTGCTGATCACAAGTCTTGGGCCTGTCAACCCCAAACCCGATCTATCGGTGCCAGAAAGCAGGGAGAGTTGTACCAGTAGAGTGGTAGTGCTACGAAAGATGAGCTCACTTGGAATTTGGAACTTAACAGATTTCCAGAATGAGATCAACGAAGGTGTCGTGCGAAAATGACATGCTCTGTAACGTCTAGCCCTGAGCTAAGCCGCTTCATCAGCTGTCACAGCTCGTGGGCTTCAACTAACGCCGTCCGCCTTACTAGTAAACACGTTTCTTAGTCGAATCATTCCAAATCAGTCTAATCTTATTGGCGTGTTTCCCACTAATTCCCTAGATTCAAGCAATTGAGAGCGCCTGCTGGCTCTGACAAAGCCTTTAGGGTAGCTTTGTTGAAGACCAGTGCAGTATTTCGTGCATACGTTGTTGGGCAAGAAGATACTATCGCAAGGCTTAACACACTGTACTATTTTCTTGGGGAGATTTTCTCGAACGATATGAAGTGTGCATCTATTTATTGTCAAATTGAATATATTACCAAGCATGTCTCCCAGAGACCTCAGCAATTGACCTTGATTATCGTCAGGCTAGAATGAACAGTAGACAGAATGCTATGCTTCAATCACAATTATATCCCGGACAGTAGCTGTATGTTATATTTAGAAGCCATAGATGTTTAAATTGATTCTCAAAGAACTTAGTAACGCTGAATAGTAGGTTCGGGCTAGATCATTCCCTCAAAGCAGTGTATAGAATACTGCCAACACCAGCCCACATGTACAGAGAAAACCCCGGACTTGCTGCGAGGGCCACCATGATAAATACAACAGACAGCTTGATCTTCAGTTCCAAAGCTGTCTAGCGCACCCCAGCGCGGGAGGTCAATTAACAGCAAGGACAAGGAATGATCCAGCAATTGACGGGGATTGGGCAAGGAATGATGCCGCAGAGTCTGCCGTCGCAGGCGCCACCACCACGAAGGTTGAGACTAGGCTCTTCAGTCTCGGGGGCCTTCTGAGGATCTAAGGAGTGTAAGCTCATGTCGCGATGGTGTTCGTGAGTTGTGATGATTTCGAGACGCTGCTGACTTACCCATTGTGTTGTGAGCCTTAGGCTGTTGTGTCTCCAAAGGCTGAGGCTGTCGGACCTCGGAGAGTTCGTTTGTTTCAGTCTGAGTGGGAGCCATCTTGAGTGTTCTTTTCTGTTTGGGGTTGAGTTTGTGTACAATTGGTTGATGATGTTGAGAAGGACATGCGCTGAAATTAAACGCAGATCAGCATGACGTGGATGAGTGAGACGCGTTTGTGGCGCAGTCGCCTTGGTTACGTAATACAATGACGTATGATCTTTTTCGCGAATCACACTGATGTGGCTGTGTCTGTCGCTGACAGTTTTTGACAGAACGGGCTTCTCTTCCTCATAGTCTCACCATATCTGATGAAGACGAATGGAATACACGCCAGGACCAAAGTGAAGAATCCAAGCAGAGAACATGCCCATTGAATACCCAAATTCTCGTACATCTTGGGCGCAGCAAGAGGTAAAACAACCGCAGTTATTGAACGCATTGTACTCGCCGCGGCCTGTGTTGAAGCAGAATACTGCCTGTAGGCATCGGTGACATAGTTGAGCAACGCCATAAACTCGACCAGGTAGCCAGCGCCAAAGAAAAGTCCCGACATGGATGGTACGGCAGGGTGAATATTTGGGTATGATGACCACCCCAGCCAGAATAGCGAAATGATGATTCTCATGCCTTATTAGCTTATAGGATAATAGCGTTCAATTGGATACTTACAAAGGACCTCCAGCACATGCAAGAGGCAGACGGCGGTATTCAATTTTATGAGCCCACGCAGCACCCGCCTTCATGGATGAAGAGTGGTATGAACTGTAGCATAGGAAAAGCACCAATGCAACAACAGAGCCGGCAGTGACTCCTCGCTATCAGCATTCGATATCGATTTCATTTCTCCATCAACATGCACTTACTTGGTAGGAACGTCAGGCCAACCTCGCCGTACGATAGTCCGTAAACGCCTGGAGAATGTGATTATTTGTTCGAAGATTGGGTGCAGTGCCTCATACCTTGAAAAATGATTGGATATGCTTGAAAGAAGAGGTACAAAGTCGCATACACCAGGGCTAGATAGAGAGATGTTAACAGAACAACTGGCTCCTGAACAGCCATGACAAACGGTCTTGAGAAAACAATTTTTAGCTCTTTTGCGAGAGTCATTTGTTGCTTTTCATTGTTTCCGGAATCCATGCCACATCCTTTCCTGATGATGGGAACATAGGTCTCTGGTAGACAAACCACAAGCGGTAGAAAAACACCTGCAATTGCCAGCCCGATCCAAAAGGTCAAGCGCCATGAACGTGTGGAGGCATATCCAGAAATTATAGGCCCCAGAGGAGGCACCATCGCAGTAGCACACATGTAATATGCCGTTGCTCTGCCTCTTGGACCAGGGTGGTCGAATATGTCGGCGAACACGGGGCCAACAACGGCATTTGGTGCTGCGGCTGCAACACCACAAAGTAGACGAAATATTAACAAGGCCGTGAAGTTTGGGCTTACAGCGCAGCACAGAGTGAAGATCATGTAGCCGATATAAGTTCCAATGAGTACAGGACGACGCCCTATGTGCTCACTGAGAGGACCGAATATGAGAGGCCCAATTGCGAAGCCGAGCATGTAGAGAGAGTTGAGCAGGACTAGTTGCAGGCGATCAGATACTGAGAATGCTTTGCCAATATCGCTGGTTGCTCCAGATGGCAAGGAGGAACCCAAGGCACTATTCGCGATAATGGCTATTCCTGCAGCCACAACTCGCGTTCGTTTACGCTGTCACGTTTTGGGTTAGCCAAGGAATCCATGCAAAAGGCTGAAGTTTTCTTACGCGAGAAAATTTGAGGGGGTTCTTGCTATCTGGTCGCTGGCACGAGGCGTGCTGCCAGATTTCGCCCGTTGGTGGTGCAGCCATGGCCATGGAGATGGTTTCACCCGATGGAATAAGTTATCTTCTACTAGAGCACCGAGGCGTTCTAGATTTCTGACACGGGGTGTATAGTCGTAGTAGACTATTCAAGTCCGATGACGAGCCGCGATCGGAATAGGCCACGCCCTACGCCCTACGCCCCATAACCTCATGCCCCGTCCCCCCCTTGAGCTGACAAACGTGAGTGAATCTGTAGCCACGGCAATAAGACTGGCATATGCTAACACCGCTCTTTTCCGACTCAAGCCTATTCCCGATTAACCTCGGGTATCACATCTGCTGAACGTCTTGGTGAGCGTCCATGTGTTACCTTAGCATGCGCCGGTCTATTCCTGAGATCCCTTAAGTACTGGTCCACCTGAGCTCAATGCATTATACAAGGTCGCTATTTGCCATGTCTCGCCTTTCTCGTTCGTTGGATCTGCTGGCTAAATCAGGCTCTACCCTTTCGCTTGGGCGAGGAGGTGGTTCAAAAAGAATGGCGTCATCTTTTCGTGTTGTTGAGCACGTTGTGAATGGTTTCCACACAAGAGACTATGTCGGAGCGACTACCAATGGAGATGCTGATATACCAAAACTATCGGTCAAGCAATATGTCCCTGTTGATAATCCAAGCCCGAAGCCGGGCGATGTCACCATAATCGCAGCCCATGCAAATGGCTTCCCCAAGGTCAGTCGCTCTCAATTGTTGTCATCTTAATAACACGTGTAAATATCGGGTTGTAGGAACTATATGAGCCGCTCTGGGATGAGATTTATAGACGGGCATCGCAAACTCGTCTTCGTATCCGATCAATATGGATTGCCGATATGTGGAACCAGGGCCAATCTGGCATTTTGAACGAGAAGATCCTTGGAAGCGACCGTAAGCAGTGTTGTCCGAACGCTTTTACAGTCAATAACTTGAGACAGCAAGCTGGGCCGATCATTCTAGAGATTTGATGAATCTTATCAATCAGAAACAAGACTCAATGCCTCACCCGATCGTAGGAATTGGGCACAGTATGGGCGGCACTCAACTGTAAGATTCTAGCCGCACGTCTCTAGACCTAACGCTAATAATGTCATCGCAGTTCACTTCTGGTATTGGGCCATCCCCGGCTCATGAGATCCCTTGTCCTTCTCGATCCAGTCATTCAAGTCCCGAATGGAAGTGTACTCCCAGCTCTCGCTTCTACTCCTCGGAGAGACATCTGGCCGTCCAGAAGAGAGGCAGCAGAGCGGTTTAGAGGGAGTAAGTTCTTCCAAGCATGGGATCATCGTGTCCTTGATCGCTGGATCGAGTATGGTCTTCGCCAATTTCCAACTGAGCTTCATCAATCCGAAGACCACGATGAGCGAGTCACGCTTACAACCACGAAGCACCAAGAGTTACTCAACTTCCTTCGACCTACGTATCGAGAGGTGCCAGGAGAGGAGTATGTTGACAAGGACCCATCTGCAGACGAGGAGTATCCCGGATATCCGTTCTACCGTCCCGAGCCACTTCAAGTCTTTCAACGCCTGCCAGAGCTCCGGCCCAGTGTACTCTATATTTTCGGCGACAAATCGGCATTGTCTCCAGTTGATGAGCGACAGGCAAAAATGGCACGAACAGGAACTGGGGTTGGAGGTAGTGGTGGCGCTGCTGCCGGTCGAGTCAAGGAGGCTGTTCTCGACTGCGGCCATCTTGTAGCCATGGAAAGGGTTGAACAGTGTGCAGATGCTATTACAGAATTCCTAGGTGCCGAACTTGAGCAGTGGCGTCAAGAGAAAGCTGAGTACGACAAGTACTGGAACAAGAAGTCGAGAAGGGAGCAAATTACAATTGACGATAAGTGGGCTGAGAGGGTGAACCCAGAAAGACGAAATGACAAGACAAAACTTTGAAAGTCGATAGAAACTACCGTATTAGCTATTACTAAGTATAGATACGATATTATATATAAATACATCATGTCATTAAGATATCCAAGAGCTCAGTTTCAGCCTTGTTGATATGACACTATCGGCATATCCGGCTGCATCGCCCTGGGGTAAGCGTCGGTAGCCTAGTACCCAGTAACACAGACCAACGCACCGCCATGTATAGCCAGAGATAGCCGTTGTTACATTCCGGAGAGAACCCAGAACCTGCATTAAAAGGATACAAAGCTTATCAATATCAGTGGCCTGTACGACCCCAAAGAGGCGCAGCTTGGTGGTACCTTTGGGGCTTGGCCGTTACATGCAATATTGCAACATATGATCATTTGAACTATTGCCAAATGAAACCAGCTTTTGCCGATATAGTGTAACTGCAATGCTCACTATCGAAGGCAGGGCACGATAAAAGACGGCTGTAGCAGGTAAAGCGAGTTCGGCATCACTTTGATGTATATAAGAAAATAGATCAGCTTTTGTCTCATGCACTAATATTTTCCCTATACACTTCTGTGACCCACACGTGTATCGTCGGATCTTTCAATTAATCCATTATGTAGTTTCCATCTCCTTCGCCAACCTCTTTATCCGGCCGCTACCAGACAGTCCCTCAAGATGTGTCACCAGCCGACGCCAACGACGAGTCCGCAGCTGAAGAAAGCCTAGACTCTGATCATGAAAGTCAGGCTGGCGTTGATAGCGGCATAGAGAGCGAGGCTAGTACTGGTGTGAATGTTCCCGCAAACTTTTCAGGCGACAAGACCGCAATGCAAGGCAAACAGTTACGGTTTAGCAGACGACCCTTTGATATTTTCACTGTTGTCACAGACTGCGCAACAATAATTGCACCTCTGGCACTTTTGGGATTCGCCATAAGCGTCTTACTCCTTGACAAGTCAGTGGTGAACGACCAGGCTTTTGCACGATGGCGGAATGCCATTACGG
The DNA here is from genome assembly GCA_014822085.1 of Fusarium stilboides. NCBI lineage: Eukaryota > Fungi > Ascomycota > Sordariomycetes > Hypocreales > Nectriaceae > Fusarium > Fusarium stilboides. The sequence goes on from JAASAY010000011.1 coordinate 175,401, forward strand.
TGGTTAGTGTTCCCCATCACAGAAATTCCCTTATGGAGCATTTGCCCAGTATGATATGACTGTTGAAGCTCGCTACCCTCTTCCCAATCTTGTTTGCCTCCACCGTTGGCCGTCTTGTTTACCAGATGGCACGTTGGAAGCTTGAGAAGGGTTTAACCATGGGCACACTGGAACAGCTCATGGGCAGCAGAACGGTCGGAGCTACTCTTCTCACTCAGTTCAAGCAGCGCCTTTTCAACCCTCTTAGCTTTTCTTTGGTTTTCCTCTGGGCATTCTCGCCCCTTGGTGCGCAATCACTCTTGCGCATGCTTGACACAAATCTTGATCCCAAGATAGAGACTTCGTCAATCATATACTATGATACGAATGGCTCGTCTCAGGCAATAAGACGGCAGACTTACCAAACAGACCCCGCAATTGGTGGCGGATTTCGAACTCGCACTGCTGGCCAGCTGGTACAATGCTTTACTGTTGACCCCAGAAGCATCCAAAACGGCTGCCATGGATCTTTTGGGGAAACGCGAAAATCCCATTTCTTGCCTATAATGGAACGAAAAATGACGAGTGAACCGACGTGGCTTTAGTCTTAGATCTAGCTTCGTTCTCGTCCCTCGCTGGTATCGCAACCACCAACGTGTCAGCTGGCAATACCACTTTCTCCCTCGAGTCAAATTACCTTGACCTCAATTGCTCATTGTCCCAGACAGAGAGCTACCCGTACGGCAATTCTGGCGAGGGAGACATCATACCCCATGATTGGTTCAACACCGAGCTGATGGTACCCTATAAGAAAGCCGGGGATAATGGTTCATGGCATGGCTACAGCATGAACAGAACAACCGAACCAGGAAATTGAGTAACATGGAGCATCGCAGTCGACAGATTCGTGGATGTCTACTGGCTGAACAATATTACCAAAAGACCAGAGCTCGCAGATCTTGGTTCTACTCCGGCAATTTTCGAACAACAAAAGGGTATAGAGGTAGAGCCAGCGCATCTACTCTTTCAAACCGGCTTCATGTGGTACAGCTATGCAGCTAGGATAAATGCCAGGGCCTACTGCTTCACACAACAAACTTATGTCGAGTCCCGCGTCAGTTGTTAGCAAGCCACCAGTTCAGCGAGACTGAATTGTACCGTTATTGCACAACGACCTTCACGAAAACCCCACGCACCGCCTTCTATCCTTCATTTGTCGTTCCCAGATGTCTTCCGCGAGGTTTCTGAGGCTATGCCATTGACCACAGGCGGGAGAATGGCCAAGGTGAAGCCAGACCTTTCGCTCCGATACTTGATTGATCCCGAGATGGATAATTTTCTCACACCATACGGTGGTGACACGTTTGCGAATATGACTGGGCTTGTTTTCAGTGTCAGACTAGCCCAGTTGCTCAGCACATGTCTTCTTATAAGCCAACAATTCCTCACGTCTCAGAACGGGACCATTGGGCACAACATATCAACGCCGGTCCATGTGAGTTCACTCGTCACCAAATATCGCGTCTCTATGGGTTGGATAGGGCTATTCTTCCTGTCTTGCCTTGTCTTGCTGCTTTCTAGTGTCTTGAGCGTAGTTTTCACACATATCGCGGTTGGGCCCGAGATTCTGGGCTATGCTTCCACGGTTATAAGGGACTCGAAATTTATTGACGTACAATCAGATGGGGTGGCCGATGTTAGGACAATGGATAGCGCTGATATTACACTTCTAATAAAGAATGAGCGTGTGCGCTATGGCTTTGTGTATCCAACGTCTAAGGGGGAAACACTGCTAGGAGTCGCACGGGAGGCACAGACTCGACCTATTGAGGACTATCTGGGCTAGCTTAGGCATCTGTTGAACCGTCACTACAAAATGTTCTGCAATCTGTATAGTGAATTATAACGCTCACTCAATGTTGGCAGTCGTCGCATCTCAAGACAAAGACAACAGTACCTTTCCTTGTCGTCCTCCCGTAGCCTCGCACTCAAGCGCCTGTTGAATATCCGACAAAGGGAACACGCCTGCTACTTTCGAAGCCGCTGTCCCATCGCAGATAAGTTCGAAAACTTCATCTAAAGCATGTTGTATCTCGTCATGCTCTGCTGAATGGACCCAGTCTCTCAGTCGAAAAAGCTCAATCTTCGCTTCTGGGCACTCTTTGAACAGTGAATACGACAGAGGTCTGCCAGAAAGGAGACCATAATGGACCAAAGTTCCGCCAGGACAAAGCGCTCGAACTATATCGTCACCCTCTTTTCCGCCGACCGCGTCAAATGCAACCGCCAGGCCACGACCACCAGTCAATTCGTACAGCTTCTGTGTGAGTCTGACTTCGTCGGATGTGCAGAGTACAGCTGACAGATTGAACTGGCGCATGAGCTCCTCTCGTGCATTTGAGCGTCTAACCAAGACGATAGGCTTGACACCCATTTTATTGAGCATGCGAATGATCATTTGACTGATTGCAGAAGTAGCGGCATTTACTGCCACAGCTGCTCCTTTGATGTTTGGTGCGTATTTCTGCACCATCCTCTGAGCTGTCAGCGGATTGATATATGCCATTGCCGCCTGCTGATCGGTCAAGTCCGGCGGTACAGTAAAACACCATTTCTCTTCGGTGGCCTTCATATTCTGCCAAGCTCCCGCGCTCCCCAACGGAAGTACTCTCTGCCCCACCAACGATTCAGAGACTCCATTGCCGACAGATTCAATCACTCCCACTCCTTCAAATCCAGGCACGAAAGGCAAAGGTGTCCTTGACCCATAGGCGCCTGAAATCGTGACCAAGTCTGAAGGGTTGATACTGGCGATAAGCATTCGGACTCGGACCTGTCCTGGGCCCGGAATTTTCGGCTCGTAGACCTCACGGGTGACCACCTCGGCTCCAGGGCCAAACTTATTCACAATAGCCCTGAACATACTTGGTTCGTGGTATTAAAAAGATACCAAAAGCGGACAAATTCAGCAGATTGGATCGCTGTTGAGACTCGGTGTTTTGTTGCCAAAGCCTCATTCTGCGTTAATAAAGGACAACGATCTCATACGGTATTTGCAATTGGCTTTTACTGGAACTTAGGGCTAGCGCCGAGATAAGATAGTAGAGTACCTATGCTGATAAGAGGGTTACTCGCGTACTCAAAACAGCGTTATTCTCAAGCCATTTCAATAAAGAATAGTTAAGTAATAATAATCGTCCGAGGAAGTATTGATCTCACTCTGACCTACTATATTTTTTTGTCCACTTACAGGATTCATAACGGCGGTTAACGCCCGATTTAGTCAATACTGTAGATACCTCAGGCGAAAAGACCCCCCATCCCCACTTAAGTTCAAGTACAGATACTGGCCCGCAACCATCCGTATCAACCCTATTAGTTGGTGTATATAGGGCGTGCACATCGATCAGAACCCCTCTAACTAAACCCTGTGGTTAATAGGGGGAGAGGATAGTATAAAAGTAAAATCCCTCTAATCATACCGACTTATAATTCGAGCTAGTTACAATATTAGATATTAAAAATTATATTGCAAATCGATAGACTTTCTCGTTGGTGAGAAACCTCCAAGATGAAAATTAGACGCATAATAATTAAATCTTGATATTAATGTGAAAAGGATAGCATCAGATGAACAGATAAGCAACACGCAACAACGAAATGGCCAAAGTCGAGGACTAAGCGACCATCCGCGGCGTTGCCCGCTAGTAGCAGATCAGCTGTGGTAGGCGCGAATTCATACTTCCTCAGTTGCATGGTTTTGATAACTCCAGCTGAACCTCTCTGTCTTAACGCAGTACTGGCCACCACCTTGCGTATGTTCTACCTGTTCTCTAGACGATGATAGTGATGTCACCGTATTGCAGACTTTGTTGTGTCAAGAGCATGGCAAAGCCCCATCAAGCCGCGGTGGCCAATAGAACTCAAAACTTAAACGCAACTTCGGCGCAGTCATAAGCATGTGTTCGAGGTGATCAATTATACACCGGGTCGGCTTTGATTTAGGAGTCGAACCAAGCAATCGCATCCCATATTGGGCTTAGTCTGGAGAATTGTCAAGCCGTAGCCTCGGGATACGAAGGTGGCACTCGTATCTCGATCGCGCCTAAAAAGTCTCGGGTTCCCACTAAACACATGCAGTAAAAGCCACCAATATTCCGGATACGAGCAGGATGAATTGGACAGGAACACGAGGTTAATTTCGACCTCACCGACATTGCCAGGTACAGTATACTGAGATCGGCATCTTTGAATCTCGATTCACGACGTCAGTCGTATTTCGAGTTTGGAGAGAGCAAAGATGTCCATACGGGACTTCATCGTATAGCAATAGCACTGGGAAACTTTTTCGTAGATCAGGCGTATGATAAGGGTATAAATAAATGGTTGAACCACCTGGAAACTTCTTCCATCATCAACTCCAGCCATCAAGCAATCCCCCACCTTATCAACACTTTCAGTAAGTCAACACCAGCAGCATTATTTGTCTCAGCAGACTTTGAATCTAACATCACCGTAGCTCAATACTCCAACAGCAAAAATGAAGTTTTCTCTCGCCTTTGTCGCCGCCGTCCTCTCGGCCTCAAGCGCCGCAGCTGAGCCTGCTGCCGATACTCAAGTAGCCTCCATGATGGCCGCCACTCCCCAGTGGACTATCAAGGGTCTTAAGCGCGTCTGCGATAAGCCCAACACCACTTGCACCTGGACCTTCGGTATCGACGCTCACAAGGGTGCTGTTACCAACTGCAAGTACGTTGTCAAGGGCGCCAAGGCTTCGACCAAGAACGGCGGCCCCTCTAAATGCGGCGACTACACCATCACTTCAGGCTGGAGTGGTCAGTTCGGCCCTGGTCAGGGATTCACTGTTCTTTCTGTTGTCAACAAGAACAGACAGATTGTCTACCCTGGCTATACCGATAAGCAGGTCTCTTCCGGCAAGGTTGTTAAGCCTGACCAGTCCTACGCTCCCCAGTCGCTTCCCAAATAAGTAACCCAGCGTCTGGAAACATTTCAGTGCTCTAGACGGCCGATGCGATGTCTACCGCGGCTTTGAACTTTGAGTGATGGCAATCCAACGGGAATCAGCTTCCCGACTCAGACTCATATTTCTTGTTCTTGATATTTCGTTCTCTTGGCTTGGAAAGATTTTGTGACATAGATACTTAGATATTGAATACAGAAACTATAGATTTTTTATTACGTGGTTTCCTGTGGCAACATGTTGGCAACCGTTGACGTGAATGAAGGCGAAAGAAAAGCATTATTGCAGTCTCATAGACACAATATGGGCCAGTTGTGGTCTGTTGACGTCTCGGACCGACGAGGCCATTTCTTTTCAGCAACAAGTGTAGGCTATAGCTTTACAAAAGGAGGAAGTCTGGAACGGTCTTCCAAATCCCCGATTCTCTAGGTTCCGCACCCGGAAACAAAGCTCCAGATCTCCTTAATGATAGTCACACAACCTATCTGTAACAAGCAGTCTGTAACAAGCAGTTGCAGTCAAGCTCTGAGGTTTAGAGATAGCGCCATGCGACATGGCTTCTGAAATGATACTTTGTGAATGGTGGCAGTTAATCTTTGTCAAACAGATCACTTCTACAAAAATAACATCAAAGCTACTACAAAACCGATCGACAACAGTGGATGGTTCACGACCGTGCCCCTTGCAGGGTAATATTTAGAGTTTTACTTCCTGGTATAGTGTGGCTGTCTGTCACTTGGGTGGCGAATCAGATTTGACATAGATGTGAGGACTATCTCTCGCGTGAGCTGTCAGTCACCGATACCGAATAGTGTTGCTGATCCGGCAGCTCTACCCTTAGGTAGCGCTTACGCGAACAGTGATCGACCGTCTCAATTATACGATTTAGGAGGCTTAAAATAGCACTTGAAAGCAGCCTTCGTCTAGGAAATTATCGCGGCGCCCCATCAAAACGTGTTTAATCCATACACATCATGTGCCAGGATGCTTGTAAGGCCCGACTGCGAGGAACGGTAAGTCCTCGGGCAATTGATCTATTAAACATATTCGCTAGGGTAAAGCTTCCTCCATTTTTGATCAATATCACTCCTGTAATGACGGCTTTGTTACTATCAGGGATACTTCGAGTAAGTTATAGGCAAAATTCGATCATCATGGCCATATTTTTGATAATTCCTTTACCCCTTCTCGTCATGAGTACTTAGAATGGCAAATATTAAGAGTGTCGACTAAAGTTGCTCGCAACGAGGTCAGCTAAGAGTGAGTAGGAAAGAGGAAGGGTTTGTGAAATAGAAGACATGAGGAGGAGCATTTGGAGAAAAGGATGTAACGGGACCGAACACGATGGGCCCTGTGAGGCGAATTTTCCCGGGCGTAATAATTTCATTCATTCATTCGTGTCCATACCGGGCCCCTGGAGATCGCATCTATCTGAGGGCTAATTACGGAATGCTATCGGCTATTAAAGGGTTGGTTATCAGCGACGTGAGATATGACTTCCCCTCAAGATCACATTTCTACAAACGCGGCGACATATCACACTATCCAGCATATCACTGGCACAAATGGCGCACACCTCATATCGAGCCTGTCACCTGTCAGTGGAGCGATAACAGCAACCGAATAGGATGTAGTCCGGTATTCCGGGACATCGACATCAACGAACTCGCTTCGGTATTCAGCTGTATCAACGGCAACAAAGAGGCTCAACAGGAGCAGCCTTGGAGAGCTGGCCAGCGCCAAGCATCAATCCAAAGACAATGGCACGAGTGTTGGAAATCATCTTGATGAAACCTTGTTGTGTAAGCTTAGGTGGGGAAGAGGTTATATTGAGCTAAAGAACTGATTTAAGGACGTGGAAATGATGAGAAGACATGAACAGAAGCAATGAGCCAATGATATTTATATTTCCTCAATGACCTTTCGCAGAATGCTTTATCGTTAAACGTGCCATGCATTTCATGTAAACGCTGTGTTCATTCCGGCCATGCGATGAAAGTACTTTTTCATTTTACTTATCAGTCATGCATCAGTGGTATATCTCGCACAAAATCTACCCTTTCTAACAAAGGGGCAATGTCAGAAGGGTGTAAAAAGGAGCTAGCGATCTCGTATTGTTGAGATAAGAAATAAATCACACGAGAGGGATCCCTTAGACCAGCAGCGAATTTACGACGGACTGGAACTGATCATCATCCACGGCACCCGTATTATCAAGGGAGGGGCTGGGGTTTAGGGACTGCCGTCACAAAATCTGGCCCTGTTACAAAATTGTTAGTAAATATTTCCTCAAAATTACGCAAATAAAATTTGTATACCGATCGCACCAGATATCAGAGCATGTTATAATTAAGACCTAGGTATAGAGCAGAAGCTAGGTAATGCAAGCGAAAGACCCCGCCCCCACAAGTGATACTGTACTTATCAACAACCCCCCATCACAGGGTTGATCCCACTAACATCTCCATCAGTTAGTATAGATAATGCGTGCACAACTCTCTTCGCCAGGTATAGATCACACTATGTGCCTAGTACCCCTGAGGTTGCCTCTTCACTTTTAGCTCAATGGAAAATCTCAGCACTTACAAACAATGATTGGTCGGGATGGAACAGGAACTTGCCGTAGTGTGAGATAGCGTTAGATAAAACGTAGAAATCATCTATGCGCCAAAACGTTCGCCCAATTGGAGATCAAGACCTAAACCTAATGATCGCGAGACTACGCTTCATGGCTGTCTGGAGTGACATATCTCGGACGCCAGTACCATCATGGAACAGCCCTAGCTTCGCGATCTCGTATCCTCCGGCTACGACATAAAGTCCCAGCAATCGACAGCTGTGATGAAGAATCGAATGCTTGCCCATTCACCTTGGTCTTCAACTTGACCTTACTTATCCATCCCTCTTTATCCCCGTCATCCAACAAAGCTTATCAACCCTTCCTTCTTGCCATACTCTAACACTAGCATCATGATTATCTACAAGGTGAGCTTGGCCCTGCCAATCGCATAGCCAACCTACCAGTCGCGGAGAGACACTGAGTTGCTGACCCCCCGTAAAAGGATATCATCACTGGCGATGAGATGATTTCCGACTCGTATGATCTCAAGGAGATCGACGGTGTCGTCCTCGAAGCTGACTGGGCCTTGGTCGCCGTCGGCGAGACCGGCGAAATCGGTTCGTATACTGTCCGCCACCATCGAAATTATCCTAGCTGACACAAGCTGCCACAGGCACAGAAGCCAACGCAGAACCTGGGGAGGATCTTGACGACGGTATTGTCCGCGTCAACAACATCGTTAACGCTTTCCATCTGCAGTCGACGGTGTTCGACAAGAAGAGTTACATGTCCTATCTTGAAGGTGAGGATCTCTTCAAATACATCAGGATCACTTGCTCAACTATGGCTTCAGGTTGGATGAAGAATGTGGTGTCCAAGCTCGTGGCTCGTGGCGAAAGCCAAGATATTATCATAGAGTTCCAAAGGGGGGCACAAGCTTATGCTAAAGAAATCTTTGGCAACTTTCGCGATTCTGACTTTTACACTGGAGAGTCGGGGGGTGCTGATGGCATGTACGTCAAGAATAAAACCTGCACTCTCAACGTTATGTATACTTATTATTGCTTAGGGTCGCCTTACTCAACTACCGCGAAGACGGGGTGACCCCGTTCTTCACTTTCTGTAAACATGGTCTTGAAACGACGAAGGCCTAAATCTAGTCTTCTCATAAACAATATTCATCTCCTGAAGTGGAGATACATTTTTTCGTTACTGATCATATAAACCGAAAAGCACCTTGAAGTGCACACGTCAGGAAGCGTACCTAAGGTACAGTGGACAATTGGATTACAGGAGGCTTGCTAAAGAATGTAACATAACATCGCTAATGTAAAAAAGTTCTGGATTGCATGATAGGATTTTATCCGCATTCTCTTCTGTTACCAATCCGAATCGTGCGATTACCTTTTTGCGTTTATTAGGTACAAGACAAAACTAGTTCCGTATATTCGTATTGAGCTATAGTCTTTCCCCTTCAACGCTCTTCGATTGGCAAATGCTTAGTTCGGGAGTCCGGTTATTTCTTTCTTTTTCATTATCTGAATGTGGAATAGGGCCTCGAACAAAGTATAAGGACCTGCCTTCAACATTTACAGAAAACACTCTTTTTTTTCACGTCAACGACCAAGACCTAGATACGAATACCACGTATTTTTCATGCTTTGTCTAGACTAATTAATCGCCTACAACTGATTCCTGACCTTGGTTTTATTTCCAGACACCGGCACCTCTTTAGAGCCTTCGTTGGTAACGATTTCGTCTGTTTCAGTATACTTCGCCAGCTTACGGTTCTCATTCCAGTAAAAGAGAATCATGCCAGCAATAAGTATGATGCTTCCAGCATAGATACAAAGCACCTTGAGAAACCCTTTGTGATAGTATGGCGCATCGCTTTTGACAAAGATATTTTGACCGGCGAGTCCACCAAGGTTGGAGCCTGCGACTGCCAATGCAAGTCCGATGCATCGTTCCTGGGGATCGGCGGTATTGATACTGAACCAAGCATCGTTCAAGCTTTGTGAGACCGCCATACCCGAGGTCAAGAGTGTAAGAATGGCGTACTTGAGCCAAACATCAGTGCTCTTCACTAAGGCGAACTGGACTCCCGAGAAGACAATGGAGTATACTGCGCATAAGAGGCATAGAGGACCTCGCGACGAAGTCTTGTCGCTGACCCAAGAGACCAGAATGGCCAGGATACACACACCAAAGTTGTGTACAGCTGCCAAGAAGCTGGCAGTAGATGCATCGAATCCAAGATGTTTGATGATTGAAGGCGTGTAAACACTCAAGCCTCCTTTGGGGGCCAATGAGATGACATTGACACTGAAATGCCCCCAAACTCGGAAGCTGGCCAGAAGGATACGCAGTGCTGTCTTCGGGGTTATACCGGAAAGCTTGACGGATTTGCGGGGATCATCGAGAATAACCCGATTGGCCATGATGCGTCTCTCTTCATCGTTGAATAAGTTAAGTCGCTTGATACCAGAGAGGGGGAGCGTGTCTGTGGTGGACCGAGGCATGATGAAAATGAAGACGATGCCGACCAGAAGGGTGAATAAGCCATCGACGAGAAAGAGCCACTGCATATCAAAAGTTCGGTCAGCCATAGCACTTCAATAAGTATGAGAAATTGTTGAGAACCTACCTGCCATCGTTTTAGGCCACTCGACTCAGGAATCTTAAAAATAAGACCAGCCAGAAGTCCACCAACGCCAGAAGAGCAGTAATTGCCGACATACACAAGCGTAACTCGTAGGGCCATCTCCTTCCTTGTATAAAAGGAGGAAAGTATAGTCAGAGACGCTGCCAAGTAGCCAGCCTCCCACATACCCAAGATGAACCGTGTAGCATAAAACCCAGCCAGGTTGTGGATAGCTGTCTGGGTCGTTGCGACTATTCCCCAAGCGAAGATTTGGATGATGAGCCAAAGAGCGGGTCCAATTCTTGACAAAATCATATTAAAGGGAATTTCGAAGACGACGATGGCGGCCAGCATAAGCTGGTTTCCGTAGTTTACGTTATCGTTAGTTATGCCGAGGTCTTTAGTAAAAGTTGTTGTCATCGCATAACTCATGTTGCCTTTGTCAAGTTGCAAGGCAAAGAGGCCAAGCATCAGAATCGGCAGAATCGTAAAGTCGATCCTAGTATTCATGTAAGCAACTTGAAAAGTAGAGTCAACTCAGCCACTGACTTTCTTCTTAGTTTCCTTTCGGCTTTTTCAGTCCAGTCGCTGACAATGAGCTGTGTAGATTCCTCCATGGCAGTTTTTTCGACGGGGCCATCGGATTGGCCATCGGCAAGGCTTTGGTGGTGAGAGATAGACGTCGCCATGGTGTGGCTTGTCGGGGCAGGCTCTGGGGTGGCCAAAAGTGAATTTTGAGTGAGTATTGTAGGAACCAGTGCTTCGATCGAATGGTTTTCGGTCGTTATCCCTGTGAGTCTTGGATGGTTTTATCCTTCTTAAGAGTGCAGCTCCCGTCAGTGAAGCCACAGATAATTAGTATCGCGTGTGGCTTCACCTTGGATGGTGCAATCGTTGGTGCTAATGTCATGTTCTGCCATCCTGCCTTTGCTGAGGCCAATTTCTTCCGATAACATCGGCCATAGGGAATTGAAAAGTACACAATAGTTGAGTTTCCGATCGCCGACAGTAGAAGCAAGGATGCTTTGGAGAATATTTGAATGGCATAAGAGTTGCGATCAATCACGCAATCCGCTAGTGGCAACTGCAAGCGAAGGGTGCAGCTGCGTTTTAATGAAAGTACTCAGCATTTTGGTGGTACAAAAATAAAAATTGTGTTTCAAATGCAGAAAATTAATGGGTTTCTTGATGGCCAGTGAGGTCTACTCAGATTATTTATTATTGGTATTGATTCGTTGTAAAGAGGTAGTCCATAGATGTCAAGTCGACCTCGTCGCTGATTGAGGCGCCAAAGTCCCATTGAAATGGATCAAGATGGTGCAAAGCCAGTCGTGTTCCAACACCAGCGGTGTCTCGAGGCGACTTTGGGGAGGTGTTGTGGAAACTGACAGGCTCAAGGCAGTAGATAGGATATGAGTGAAATGGGAACTCGAACTTCCCAGCCTTCAGGGCGTGTCCCAGCTTGTCAAATGTATACTGCGGGCTGCTTCCTTCATCTACAGATATCCCTGGTGTTTCTTGGCTACGAGGTCCCGAGAATCCATCGATCGAGCTCGAGACCTGCTCAACGTATTCTGATACTGCTTCAATAATAGTATCGAGTGTATCACGATACTTTCGTATAGCCTTATTGCGTTCAGCTGCGGCAAAGAGCGACGCTGAGCACGCTCGGAGATCATTTGCTTTTGCAGGTGTCCACAAACTGGGGTTCTTGGTTACGATGTAGCTAGTTCCGTCAGTGATTAGAAGCAGAGATGCACGAGAGCACTGATCCAGACTCACCAGATTGTCATTCCGGCTACAAAGACAGAGTTGATCATAGTGAATGAATACCCGAGAGAACGGTTCAATCGAAGTCGCTTGAAGATCTGACACATGCTGCCGGCAGCATCCAGACAGATTTTGACGAGGTAATCCGACGGATGTAACTCAGGCAGAAACGGCTCGATGAGCACTCGTGTCGCATTCTTAACATGTAATTGAAGAAAGTCTTGGTCTTGGGCACTGCAGTCTGATAGCGACATCTCGTGCAGGCGGATTTTATCCAAGAGTTGAGGAATTTGATCGCGGGAGGCTTTGGACTGGTCGGCCTGGTATATCTGACTGTAGACTTGGGAGTTGATGCGGCTGAGGTTGATGGTCGCGATAAAGACTCGCTTGTCGAGTGGTCGCTTTGGCCCGTCGAACCGCTCTCGTATGGTATCAGTGCTTTCGCTTTCGTCGTCTAGCCAAGTGGGATGTTGTAAAGGTGCCGGTAATCTTGTATCAATATCATGATCTGCGAGGCTAAAAGGACGTTTTAGCGACCAGCAGATGTTGCGCTCCAGCGCATAAACAGCCCAGAATAAACACCGCCGTAGCTCTGCTTCTGATGTATCGAGAAACTGATAATATCGCTCGCGATGAAGGCCAGCGTCAATTGCGGTTCTCATGGCGTGGCCTATCAAATACCAGACTTCAGAAGAGAAACAAGTGCGCAATTTGTAAAGGACGACCCAAAGATCAATCTCAACTTGCTGGACCAAGTCTGTGTCTTCCATCAAATCTCGTAGGTCCATGGCCATCAGGAAGTATTTTAGGGGGTCAAGCGGCAAAGCGTCTCCTGTGAGTTGTCTGATTGTAGCCCCAATCGCACAAGCCATGTTGAGTCGCAGGAATTGCATCCGTGCTGAGTTTGTCACAGGTGATATGTCTTCACTGGCTTCATTTGTTTTCAATATCTCGGCATAGTCACATAACGGTACCCTTCGGTGCATGCTTTCCAGGTATGTCGTTAGGATCTCGCGTCTGACTTGGATGTTGCCGTTTTCCATCTCATCGGGTAGGTGGGTGTCCAATTGCTGGTTTCCTTCGAACAAACTTGGCCTATTTGATGGCCTTGCTCGACTGTTCTGGCTAGCAGGCGTAGCTGGTGACGTTGCGACAGAGATGGAGGGTAGACCATGCTGACCGTCTTGGACAATCTCATCATCCTCGACATGGTGGTCGACGAATTCTGAATTCGGGGAATCTTGAGTAGCTGATGACGCAATTGATGATTCGAGGGCTTCAAGTTTCTTTAGAAGTTCTTCTTTGGATAATCCTGCTAATCGCCTCATAGAAGGTGTTGAATCTCGGCTGCATGGGATATTGGCTGCTTTACAATTAGAACATGCCGGGTATCCCACGCAGCGCTGTTTTCGTCTGTGACATCGAAGACATGCTTTTATTGTAGACGCTCGTCTTTTTTGCGTTGCATTCATTCTGCTGTTTATAAACGAAGTCGGATAGCTGCCGTTGTATGTCTCATCTCGCATCTTCGTCCTTGGTGTTTAGAGTCAATTCAACGAGATGGCGCTAAGCCAGCTAAAATGACGTGCTTTGGTTGATTATCGAACCCTGCACCTTGACTTTGAACTAATAGAATTCAGGTACGTTGATTGGTCAGTCAAGCCCCGGTGTTTTTGCTCATTATGTTCTGGCTACCCTAGGGTTGAGCATAATTGTTTTATCTACAGCTGCGTTTGCGGAGAGATCAGAGTAATATAAGTCTACTGAGATGATTCTTTAATATGGGGTATTAACTATCTTTTAACCTCGCAGACACTCCATAGCTAATTTATCAGATGATTTAATGGAAGGCATCATGATTGTACAACGTGTGTCACATAAACATTCACCCACCAAACTAAAGCCAGGCGGATAAACTCGGCCACATGACGTCACTTCGTATCGATAAGATAGAGTGATAAGATAGACTGTTTTATCAGAGACCAAGCTAATGATTCCTACCCACACGTCGCGCATACCAGCCCTTCTCAGACGCGTAGAGGCTTCTCTCTTAGCGTGATCGACGTCACCAGTGCCATAGCCACAAGGAGAATTGAAAGTACTACCCTCAGGTTAGCCAAGTACGAATAACAGGCAACAGCAACCAACCATGTGAGCAGGAAATGGCCCTGACATATCCTTTGGCGACCAGCGCCCATACGTTATTAGGCAGACCTTGAATGTACTTGACGTCTGAAGTGGCATGTTTGATGATCTTGTCCAGGTCAGAATGGCGAATTGGTCCTGTAGCAAGGTTTTCTCACCTGTTCTTTCCCTTCAACTCCATCAAGTAAGTTTTCAAGGCTGACCTTCAAGGCATAGTTGATTGCGGCAGTAGAGAAACTCGCGCCAATAAGAACGCCTATGTTCTGAGCAAGAAACCATGATGCTCCAGCTATAGCAATCTCCGAGTTATCCAAACACGCAGCAAGGTGGACAAAGGTTGAAGATTGCACGATGCCCATTCCCATACCAGGCAGTGCCACGAAAAGCGCCTGGAACCAAGAGACCTTCCCGTGCCAAAAGACAAGAATAAGTGAAAAGCCCGTAAGACCTGCGATGTTGCCAAATGTGGTCAAGGCCTTGTACCTTTGCCATCGAGTGATCAGTCGTTGACTGAGAATAGTGCCAGCCGCATTGCCAAAGACAACGGGAACTATTCGGGTGCTACTGGACGAAATGGACTCGCGTTCCACTACCTGGAAGTAAATGGGTATAGAATAGAGTAGCTGTTATCAGAGTCAGTGATGGTATGTACGTCGACAATGAAGGAATCGCTCACCCCAAATTGGCCAGCCGCTTGGAAACAAATGATCAAATACGATGTCAAGACGTCTCGCTTCAAGACGAGACCAAGAGGGAGAATTGGCTCCTTGGCCCAGTGTGTCTCCACAAGATAAAACAGGACAAGAAACATGCCGAAGGCTGCGACCAGAGAGATCGTGATAGCACCAGCGCCCTGTTTGGTAGCCAGATCAAGAGATAGAAGGCCAGTTAGGATGGTGCAGATCAGCGTAACGGCACCCAGGAAATCGACGCGAGAGATTTGAGACTCGGCAGGCCCCGAGATATCCTTGGTTTGAGTCTCATCGTGCTTCGGTTCTGGAAGTTTCCACAGCACCAATCCTAGTCCAAGCAAAGCAAGAGGGAATTGAGCTAGAAATGGCCTAACAGAAACGACATTAGTCGAAGTCAACTAATCCATGATGTGCTGCAACTTACCAACGCCAGCCGACACTTCCAGCAAGCCACCCACCGATCGGACCTCCGAGCATTCTAGCTATGGTTGCCGTAAGGTTGACATAGGCTCGATAGTGCGCAACTTGGTGTAACGGTATGAGATCTGGAACACAGTCAGACTGATCTAGATAATTGCCGGAAGTGAACATACCAGCCACAATAATAGAGGTGAGGGCAATCTTGCCAGCACTTCCAATTCCGCTCAAGGCACGCCCGGCAAGAATATGCCAGTAGCTTTGACCAGCTGCTCTACCAAGAAGTCAATACCGACGATTTCTAGAAGACCATGTTACTCACGCAACGAGACAGCCGAGTCCGAAGACCAGCCAACAGAAGATCAAACATTTTCGTCTTCCATAGATGTCACTTAACTTTCCGTACTAAGTGAAATTATCAGATCGTGTCCTTAGATCAACCGACTAGAGATTTAACTTACCAATGGTTGTGTCGAGGCCTGGGCGAGCGTATAGGCCGTCAACAGCCAAGCAGCAGAAGAGAGTGCATTGAACTCAGAAGCAATCCTCTGACCAGTGGCGATTACGATTGATGAAACAACATTTGATAAGAAGATGCCTGTATGTAGAGTTGGGATAACGTTTAGGTGTGGATATGCTGAGGTGTAACTTACCTGCAAGCAAAATAGGGAAAATCAGCCAAACGATGGCGGTCGACGGCGCCTCCCTATCACTAGCAAGACTCTCACACTCTACATATCGTTAGTATAAGAAATAAAATGTCGGCGATTGAAGATTGACCTGTGTTTGTTGGAGTGATTAATGGTGTCCTTTCGTCGACTCGAACGACACAACCATCGGATTTCTTACACGCCATTTTGCCTTTGTTGAGTAATGTGGACTATAATTTTCCTTGTACAATTCAAAGCCCTTCCTTCACTCTCCGGTACCTTGGTTCAATCGAAGACCTAGAAGGATGTTGAAATAATCCGGCATTATGTCGCAGCCATTCCGTCCACCGAGACCCAGTCCACATCGGAGCACGATTCACGTAAGAGGAAAAGTCGATCTCGATGCTTTGTGGTTCATCCGAACAAGGGTCCCCGTCGGTAACATCGGAGTCGGGGCGTGGCTTTGTCGGTCATCGGCGCATCGGACGTCAACTTTCGGGCATCGGACCTTGGGTCACGCAATGCGCTAAGAGAATTTGAACAGACAAGGACCGCGTCAACAGTTCAGAAAAGACTAGCAGCGGCATTATGACCCCATATAGGCTTGAGAGTTGACAGTGTCTTTGTGAATGATCACCTATTCCATTGCGGTTACCAAGATGTTAGCATTCCTTGGGGTGATTCTGCTACTGGCGCAAGCGGCACTATGTCGGCGACCAAACATCCTCTTCATCCTCACAGATGACCAAGATTTGCATATGGAGAGTGTTGAGCATATGTCACACTTAAAGGTATGCAACGACTCGATACGCAGATAGATAACCACTCGGCTGATTATGCGCTTAGAACCTGATTGTTGACAAGGGTACCACTTACAGCCAGCATTACTGCACCGTTGCGCTGTGCTGCCCGTCTCGTGCGACGCTTTGGACAGGAAAGGCTGCACACAACCATAATGTTACAAATGTTTCCCCTCCTCATGGAGGATACCCAAAAGTCGTCAAAGAAGGCGTCAATGACGACAACCTCTTTGTGTGGATGCAGGAAGCAGGATACAACACATACTATACCGGCAAACTCTGGAACTTTCACACAGTGGACAACTACAATCAGCCATTTGCGAAAGGTTTCAATGGATCCGACTTCTTACTCGATCCATATACATACCAGTATTGGAATGGAAAGATAAGCCACAACGGCGAAGAACCTATCAGTCTAGCTGGTCAATACTCGACAGACGTCATTGCAGAGAGGGCCGTTTCTTGGCTCGGCGAAGCTCTTGAAGCAGACCAGCCATTTTTCCTCACTGTGTCGCCAATTGCACCACACTCCAACTGGGTCATCGATGTGGAAAGAGATTTGTCTTATCTCGAAGAGCCTAAGTCAGCACCGAGGCATCAAGACCTGTTCAAGGACTACGTCATCCCACGCGACCCTAGTTTCAACGCTGCCATCGATGGAGCAGTAGGCTGGATTAAGGATCTGCCTGAACTCAACAGCACAAAAGTTCTATATAATGACCACTACCAGAGGCAACGCCTTCGGGCTCTACAAGCTGTTGACGAAATGCTTCCGCAATTGGTGGATAAGCTCGAGGCGGCGGGGCAACTCGACAACACTTACATCTTTTACACAACAGACAATGGCTATCATATATCACAACACCGCATGAACCCAGGCAAAGAATGTGGCTATGGTATGTTTACAACTTTCAGGCTGCTTGAGATATACTGAAAAATTGAGTTAGATACGGACATTCACATTCCATTTTTCGTTCGTGGACCTGGTGTTTCTTCTGGAGGCTCTATTGATGCTGTGACTACACACACCGATGTCGCAGCCACAATCCTAAAGATTGCTGGTATCGAGAAAGACAGCGATGGATCAAGCATTCCTTTGAACAAGTCAGACACCCAGACTTTGCGGCATGAGCATGCCGCAATCGAGTACTGGGGCGCGGTAAGGCACTTACCTTACCTGGTAGAAATATGCTGACGAACCCCGTAGGCGGTGCCTGAAGGTATCTATGGCGCGAAGAGCGACCGGAATAGGGAGGCAGGCGTGTGGCACGGGTATTATCCTAACAACACTTACAGAGGGCTCCGAATGGTCTCAGAAACCTACAGCCTCTACTATTCGGTTTGGTGCACGGGAGAGATTGAGTTCTATGACCTCGCTGTAAGGGTATTTCGGCATACATCTAGACAAGATGCTAATCTGTTGATAGTCCGATCCATCTCAGACTCGCAACCTTGCGTCGGGCAGTCAAGTAACCTTGGACTACCAAATACTGGGAAGGCCTCTACCCAAGATCTTGACTCGTCTCAATGCTTTAATTATGGTGCTCAAGACATGCAAGGGGCGGGTATGCACGCATCCTTGGGAGACTCTTCATCCTGATGGCAGTATCCTCGGTCTACAGCATGCGGTTCATGAACAATACGACAATTTCTATCAACAACAGCCAACCATGTGGTTTTCTGAGTGTTCAGAAGCCTATATCGCCGAGGTGGAAAACCAGGAAGAGGTCAAGCCTTTCGCGCAGGAGATGGTGGTTCAGAGACCGGGCTTCGACTGGACTAAACACTGGCAGCATTTCACTTAAGAATACGCTCAGGGATTTAGATAGGCATAAACGACTCTTGGAGACTTTCAATCTGCTCTGCCACTACTTTTATTCAACCCTTCATATCATTTGGAGCATGTCGTGCGACAGTCCTGGTCATGTGTGTGGGAAGATAAGCTGAGCCATAGCCAATCATTAATCAACGTCGGCCGACGACAGCGGGATAGACTCAGCGAATGAGAGTTGCCCGTCGGCCGACATGTCCGCGTTAAAGGGGGCCAAAATACTCAGCTACTCAGTATAAAGGGTATTCGGATCTCTTGATGTAGATAATGTAAACAGACAAAATTGCCAACCGCCCCTTCAATTCTCGCGATCGTTTCCAAAATGAACCAATTGCCTACAGGCACCCTGGTCCGCGATGACAGGAACACTCGAACAGACGAAGAGAAGGGTGCCCATGACCTCGCAGACGACACAAGACCAAAGGAAAACGATGAAAGCGCGAGAAATATTCATGGTTGGAAGGTCAGTGATCTTTCGCTTTGGTCTACATGGTATACTCAATTCTGTACAGTGGGCATTGTCATATACCGCCATGCTCTCGACCACGTTTCTGTTCGCGCTGGATAATACCATAGTAAGTGCAGTGCTACTCAGCCTCACCATTCTTTTGGGACCCTTACCAATTACCAATTATTTTACAGGTCGCCGATATACAACCCGCAATCCTTGGCGACCTTGGAGCAATTGAACTTCTTCCATGGGTTGGCACTGGCTTCGCGCTTGGCACGATGGTAGTTCTACCCATAAGTAAGGCGTACGGTATTTTCTCGATTCGTAAGCTATATATTTTCAATATTCTACTATTCGAAGTGGGAAGTGCGCTGTGTGGAGGTGCCCCAAACATGAATGCCATGATTCTTGGACGAGTCATTGCTGGTGTTGGTGGTGCCGGCATGTACGCTGGGACGCTAACGTATGTTGCTGTATGCACGACTTTGGAGGAGAGAGCAGCGTACATGGCGGGCAGTACAGTAGTCTGGGGCATCGGAACTGTACTTGGTCCAGTGGTACGTCTACCGAACCATCTCGAATTTTGAACTTCTGGCTAAGATCATTACAGGTTGGTGGCGCTTTTGCAGAGAGTAGCGCAACATGGAGATGGGTAAGAATTATTGCTCTTATCATGGGCTCAAATCTTGTGCTAACACATCAAGGGGTTCTACATCAACCTCGTCGTTGGCGCAGTCTTTTGTCCAGCATACCTCTCCCTGTTCCCTTCGATTGACCCCCAGCCACAGAAATCCCTGGCACAGAAAATGAGGAGCATGGATTGGCCCATGACCTTTACCTTCCTCGTCGGATCAGCATTCTTCATCATGTCGATATCGTTTGGCGGTACTCTGTACAGCTGGCATTCCGGAGCCGAGATTGCTTTTTGGACCCTTTCTGGCATCTCATTAGTCGTCACGCTCGTCTTGCTGAGATTTCATCCTGGAGTCTCCAAAGAGAACCAATTGTGGCCGGCGCATTTCGTCAAGATGCCTGTAGTTATGAATTTGCAGCTTCAGGTTTTCTTGTCTGGTGGAATCATTCTGGTAACAAGGCCCACACAGACGGGAACGTGGAAGATACTGACTTATTTTAGACCATAACTTATTATATCCCGCTATACTTCCAGTTTATCCGTGTAAGTTCCGCTTGTATTCGCTTTTCTATCGCTGCTTACACGAGACTCAGGGAGACGGAGCACTTGACGCAGGTGTACGGTTGCTTCCACTTGTCATCGCGATGATCGTTGCGACCATTGTTAGTGGGATTCTGTTGCCCAAAACTCCCTATTTCTCACCGTGGTATATCGGAGGCAGTGGTATGCTTTTAGCAGGCACCGCACTGATGTGTAAGTCTGCTCCATGACAGAGGGATGTCAATCAAGGATGACTGACTCTGTATCAAGACAACATCAACGAAAACACAGAGAATGCCAGTGTTTATGGATATAGCATCTTAATAGGCTTTGGTGCGGGCTGTTACGTGGTCATTGGGTTCACCATCCTTCAATCCCTCGTGTCAGCCCAAGAAACTGCAAATGCGGTAGCTGCAATGACCATTGGTGAGTCCTTGCTATCCGATGAGGTGTGCTGTGTGCAAGATGATGCTGATTTATGGCAGCCCAGAACTTTGGCATGGTTCTTTTTCTTTCTCTTTGCGGCACCGTCTTTCAAAACATGGCCATCAAGGAGGTTGGCGAGACACTTCCACATCTTTCCGTTGATCAGATCTCGGAACTGATTGCTGGAACCAGCAGCAAAGCATTTCAGGTCCTGTCAGAGTCGGAAAAGTCACTTGTCGTCACGAGTATCACTTCTGCCATTAAGTGCGTGTGGCTACTTTTCATGGTAGCTGCAGCAATAAGCTTTGTCTGTTCGTTTCCGCTTGCTGTAAGTTGTATTTAACACTAATTTCCTCTCGGCTTACTGATTGGTGTTGATTCGGAATAGCGGGTTCGCCTGGGAGTCTCTAGATAGTAAGATTGATAGAAAGGGAATTCAATGGATCTATTATAACTCTAGGTTTCATTTACTGGGTCGCTAATTCCTTGGTAAATCTCATTGAAAGGGAAGCGAGACCTGGTGAGGTGGTGAGACGAAAGAGAATGAGCAAGGCATGGGTTCAGTGGAAATGTTAACAGGTGGCGATAAGCGACATGATGCGTTCTACGTAGTAGGAAACTTGTAACAAACATGCACGAATTAGCATGTCCAGTTCGAAAGACTGGATAATACAATCTCATTAATTATTGTGGAAAATCATGTCCCTGTACCTGATCCTGGACTCATGCTAGCCTACAGCGAACCACGTGAGCAGTTCATGGGGACATGCTGAGTAATATTCGCGCGTATTCATCCTTCAGCAAACGACGCGCCTCTCCTGGTGCCACACTTACACTGAATCAGCCATCAACCAACATTGTTGTCTAGCTTGAATGCCATCTTGGACCTCACCTATGCTGGAACAAAGTTCAAATCTGACATATTCATCAGATAATGGGTTCCAGACGAGTTCGCCAAGCTTGCGTCGTCTGCAGAGACCGCAAGGTCAAATGCGACCGGGTACAGCCAAATTGTGGTCGTTGTGTACGCCTCAATGAGAGGTGCAGCTATGACACATTCCCAGCAAGCACGAACCTTTCTCGTCAAGTCCAAAATCTACAAGCACGCTTGAGTAAGTAAGACAAGAAATGGATCTATGTGTAGAGAACTGATTATTGCTATGACTCTAGATAGGGCAGAGGCTCAATTATGCTCAAAAGGCAACGAACCAGTGGTGACTGCTCCAGGATTACCTACACTACAACCATCAATTGTAGACCCGCTACATTATGAATCTGCCTTATTGGAGGATCTAAAAAGTATGGATCATACGACGGAACAGCTTGATCCGCAAGCTCTAGATATGGACCTTGGACAATATTTCCAACTGGACTTGCACGCTACATCCAATGAACCCGCTTTTGATGTTCTGGGAGAGCATTCTAATCTCGTAGCGCATCTTGGACCGGACACATTCTTGGAACCTCAACAGTTGGTCGTCACCCAGCCTATGGTAATTCCGTAAAGCTAATGTACCATGGCCTAGGCACATTGACCCATATCTCATTATATCGCAGCCGATAAGTGACGCCGCTCATCGCGTAACAAAAGCACACGACGGAGTGACACCACTCCAGAGCAGTTCTAATGAGATGAGGGACCCTCTAGATCAACACCTAGCTGCGCTGTACGTCGTACCAGAGGACAGCCCAAAGTAGAAGTTTAACAACCGACAGGTACCAATTCTTCTTCAACCACATCTACAACTCATTACCTATACTCTGCGAGGATCGATTCTTTAAGCTGGTATCAGGGCCTTCCACCGATTCTGTACTCGCCCTCAGATATGCCGTTGCGCTGTTGAGCGCAGCCCTGTCGGCGCCTTATCAGCATCTGCAAAAGGAGCTCTACGGCTTAGTACGCAGACATATTGAAGCATGCGAGATGAGCAACGACAGTTTAGCTTTTTCTAATCTGGAAACCTTCCAGGCAGTGCTATTCCTCCTACGATATGAGATCATGTCAAGTCAAATCACGAGAGCTTGGATGACTCTTGGGCGGGCTATTCGACTTGCAAGTGTGATGAATATGCATAAGATAGACAATGTCGACGAACCTGTTGACATTGTACCGGGGCTTCATGTCGCACTTCCTGCAACAAACGATCAAAGTCTTATTGAGGAAAGGCGACGCTCTTTTTGGCTGCTTTTCGTCCTAGAGACATACGTCAGGACTCGATCAGGCATGCCTTCTCAGCTTGGACCCCCGTCAGTGAGTATTGAGTTGTTTCCATGCAATGGTTGTTGCTGACAGACCTTCTTTTTAGATGTTCAAGGTCATCCTACCCTCACCAGGACGGCTCGGTCCGGATTTTACGCCCCTCAACATGCCATATCTAGGTGATGCTCTCAAATGTAGCTATGAGCTCTCGTCTTACGCGGCGTGCTTGATGATGGTCAATCTAGCAATGAATTGCCTCGAGCACGTCGAGATAAAAGGCACACAATCGCTACCGCCAGGATTTTGGGATCGTCATTTTGCCCTCTCGAAGTCGTTTCAGGAGAGCTTTTCTATGATGCAACATCACTTTACTAGAGAGACAATATCCCAAGACCCCATTGCTCTGACGACGTACCTCAACATGTGTACAATAGAGATTACTTTACATGAGGTCGTCTTGGACAGAAGGGAACCTTCAGGGTTCGCAAGCTCCATGATAGTTGAAAGTGAGAGAAACTGCAGAGATCTCTCCCAGAAGATTATTAACACTATAAATACAAGCTGGAGCGATCGCCAAACAGAGGTACGCCATAGCCTTCCTGATACCTGTGACAGTTCGCAGAGTCCCAAATATACCGAGCCGGTGTTCTGACTTTGTCGAAACTTTCCAGGGAAGCCCTTTTGTTCTGCAAGGGACGTTTCTTGCTTGGTCCGTTGCAAAGGCGATAAACACCTTGACTCAGACTCTAGCAGCTTTAGAGACTCATCCATCAGCAGATACTATCAACAACCTGCGACAATTATTCTCATTACTGAATGAATTGGAGAAAGAAGAGAGCTATTGGCATGTATTCACACGCGATTCGTTGATAAAGCTTCAAGACAGCGGTCACGCTGTGTAAGTATAACGACGCATTTGCGAGTCTTTGAAGGTGTGGTCATGCACATAATTATTTGAGCACGTGTACCTGGAGGCGAAGCTTTCCACAATGCAACTAGGTCAACGTGAAAATCAGTCGTCGACAAATCGACCCTTGAGTCCACCTCGACCAGCAGATCAGGCAGTGGTATCTTGGCTTGGTTTATATTTAGGTAGTGAGAATCGGCTGTTAGAACGGTGCCGCAGAGTCTAGGTACTTCTTTCTTTATTCTCTTTCGCTGGTATAGAGACCTCGCAGCCTGTGTTTGAGTTGTCGTCTTGCGTTGACGTTCTCTCGAAACTATGGGATGGTTACGGCGACGATTACACATGTACGTGATTGTCCTCCTGCCGGGTTTCTCCTTAGTTGACCTTCCAGTTATAAACGCGTAGCCCCTGGTCGCCGCACAGGTACTGATTGCCTCAAGTGACGCCTCCCGTGACTCGTACTCGCCTTCGGGAGGGAGACAATCGTCAGGAAACGGTATTGAATTTCAAGATTAGTTAACATTTATAGCCAAGCAGTCGTCGTAAGCCCATAGTCTCGACACGATTAGCTGCTACCTAGTGCAATAAAACGCGACATTCGAAACGGGGCAGACGAAACCGATAGCGGAGTGAGCTATACCAGATATGGCAAGTAGGACAGACCGCCAGCCGATCGCGGAACAAGCACCTCGGCAGGCTTGACCTCAACCTTGATTTGTCATCGGATCAAGCTTCAACTTGGTCACCATCATGCATTTATTCCTTGGACTGCGAACGCATTTTCATCCCTGATTTGTGAGCTGTGTTGGTCTTATACTGATCATTCTCTTCTATTGCCCCATATTTCGAAGTTTCTCTCACAACATCAAAAGCCACATGAGATTCGAGATCTACCACTAATGAAGGGCAGAAAGATCGTGATCTCAGGTGCAGGCCGTGGCCTTGGTCGTGCTTTGGCTATTGTAGCTGCTTCTCAAGGGGCTACTCCAATATTGCTTGGTCGATCTCAAAGCGCATTGCAAGAAGTCATCGAGGCGATCAAGAGCGACAGTGGCGCAACGGCACACCCTATTATCTGTGATCTTTCAGATCCGACTTCCGTGGCTCAGGCGACGAAGGAGATAGCTGAATCATATCATGATATTGATATTTTGGTCAACAATGGTGCGCATTTTACCGAGGGCAGCTTCGATAAGCAAACCGATGATCAGATCATGTCGGTCGTGAATTCAGCAGTCACTGGCACCATGCTCTTGACACGGCAGCTTCTGCCGTTATTAAGACAACGACCTCGAGCAGACATTCATAACGTTATCTCTATGTCTGGTCTCCAGTACGCAAGGCTCACTGGTGCTTCACTTCCTTTCAGAGCGGCAAAGGCTGCTCAGGATGGCTTCACCCAGGGCTTAGTGGAGGAATTGAAAGGTACATCTGTACGCGTCACTTCAGTTTATCCCGGGTTGATTGAGGATGTATCGCCTACCAGTTTCGAATGGCAGAAGCAACGTGGTTCCCATGACGGCATAACGAACAAGAACGTTGTTGACACAATAATTTACGCACTATCTGCTCCACCAAACGTGTCATTGCGTTCAATTGTTATCGAGAGAACCCAATCCGATTTCTTAGTGTAGCTTTATTAAGATTTTAATGAGCGAATTATTCAAGCTCGAATCATCAGTCAGATTCGCAGATGTCAGGGCTCTAAATTAACTTATAGTTTCGGAGTCTTATTACTTTCGTTTCGCAAAATTCTATGTTAATTTCTCTTTCTACCGAGCTCAACCATTGTTCAACATCACTGCTACACCTGAAGTTCATTGACTCTTTGTCCTACTGATCCATCTTGTTCTCGCTTTTTCTTATGTCCTGTCCTGAACCTCTCAAATCCACTCATCCATGGTCTTGACCGTTTCGGTGGGGCAGAAGGACAGTTAGGAATGTCAGCCTTCGCGTTTTTGACCCCGGTCAGAGGTATGGCATCTTGATTCATGATCGTATGGAGCTGGGATGGCAAGCGAATAGATAAACCCAAGGTAGCCCAGCCTAGTGATAGAGAAAGGGCCATAGCGATTTGTGCCGTTGCGGCGGATGGCCATATAGTGTTGCCTTTCCGCTACATTAGGGAGCCGCTACAAGCTTCGCTGCGTTGCAGCCCGAAAGGTAAGTGTGTGGGCATTAGGTCATGATGCTTCAATGAAGAAAAGAGTAAAATAAAATGAATATATAAGAAGACTGTGTTCTTTGTAGTGGCGCAGTGCAGGCCGGCGTCTCTTGTATCGGAGTATCGAGTATCAAGTCTATCTAGATTCGGCGCCAGCTTCCGGCCCTGCAGCCAAGTAATTGGGCTGGAGCAGCATTACATGCTGCCAGTCTGATGCTCCACTAGATATTACTTGCCTGCTGCTACTCATGTGTTTGCCCTAGTCTGGTCACTTTAATAACTGCACACTATTGCAGCATACGGTAGTAAGCATTTATCCATACTTCAGAATACCATAAAAACCTAATTTGAGCATGAATTTCGAGAGTGATTAGGACCAAGATCTAAATACAAAAAACACTAACTACAGCATTATCTGAACCATGGGTTTTTGTCTATACCCCAACGGCAAAAGGTACAAAGGACTTTCATCAATGGGAAGTTGGGATAAGGCTATATTCGTGATCTGCTGCACCTCTTCCCATGCCTCCCGTAATGGCCTTTTCTTACTTACTCGAGCTTCAGCTTCTCGAACTGCTTGATGGTGGCCTCAAGGCCGCTCGCCTCGTTTTCTGCATCAGCCAGCTTCTTCTTGTCGTTATTCTGGGTCGCAACTGCAACCTTCCCTATGTATGTCGGGTCACAGACGAGTTTGCGCTGCTTCTTAACAACGGCTAGGGTCTTCTCGAGCTTTTTTGTCGCCTTAGTAATCTCCTCGTCCAAAGAGACACGGCCCTTAATGTGTATGAAGACGGATATGGCCCTAGACACGGCAAAGGCGACGCAGCCAGCAGGGCGAGCCTGGTCCGGCGAGATGACCTCAATTTCCACGTTGCCCTTGCCACAGAGAGAACGAATCGACGACTTCTCCTCAGACACGGTCTTGTGTAACGTCGTATCGAAGGCTTGGATGAATATCTTGGATTTGTCCTTGGATGCGTACTCGGCCATCAGTGATCGAATACCTTTGGAACAGCCCAAGACAATATCGTACATGGCCTCAGCTTGTGGATTGTCGAGGTTCTCATCCCACACTGGATATTTTGCTACCATGACGCTCTTCGTTTGATCGCCTGGCCGCCGAGGAAGTCTCTGCCAAAGCTCTTCTGTAATGAAGGGAAGGAAAGGGTGAGAGAGGACGAGAGCCCCTTCGAGGACCGAGTATAGAGTCTGGAGTGTAGATAGTATCTGGGCTTCGGACCCTTCCCGGAATAAAGCCTTGGAGTTCTCGATAAAAATATCGCAGCTGGTTGGGAAAATTAGCGGGGCTATGAGCGGCTCAGAGCGGCAGTCACTTACAGCTGGACGTGCCAGTAGGCGTAGATATGGTTAGCACTCCTCATAAAATTCCTTAGTTCAAGGGCCTCAGTAACACCCTTGACGACTGAGTTCATCTTGTGAAGAATCCAGAGCTCTGCTAAAGACTCATTCCCACCAAGAGCCCGCTGCTCCGCGGGAACAAAGCTCTTGATAGTCTCAAACTTACCGATGATATACTTGCTGGCATTCCAGATCTCGTTGCAGAAGCGCCTGTAGGAGTGGATGACATTGACATCGAAATTGATGTCTCCTCCCCCAGTGGTGTAGGCGATAAGAGAGAAGTGAAGAGCATCAGCTCCACATTCAGGAATGCCCTGTGGGAACGCCGTTTTTTGATACGTGTTAGCCCTCTTGACTTCACTGGAAGCAAGGTTGCCAGTGAGCAGCTTATCATGAAGACAATGAAGCTCGATTCCGCTGATAACGTCCAGTGGATCAATGACATTTCCAAGTGATTTGCTCATCTTTCGCCCATCAGAGTCACGGACTGTTCAAGGTCAGCTCGGTATATGTTTGGTCAAATCGGAAGCATAGTCTTACTCAAAGAATGGCAGTACACCTCAGAGAATGGCACTCTACCCTATTTGTCGAGTCAATACCGTGCATTAACGTACCGTAAGCTTACGGTGAGCTTTATGCTGAGGAAGATCATACGAGTAACCCAGAAGGGACTAAAGCGTCCCAAGTTAGCACATGCTTTCTATTCATAATTCTCCAAAATCCAGCACCTGTTGTAGGGCGAATGAACTTACATAATATCCCATCCCGTCTCCAGAATACTGGTGGGGAATAGACGAGAGAAGTCGGGAGTCTCGTTCGGCCAGCCGAGAGTCGCAAAAGTCCATAGACCAGAGCTGAACCACGTATCAAGGACATCCTCATCTCGAACGTAATCGTGTATGTGAGTCTCCAAGTGACAAATTGATGTGAAAGAGAAACGACACAGGGTTATTTACTTACTAGAGTGAGTTCCTTATCGGGCCATACATTCTTGGCTTTGGCGAGAGCTGCAATACAATCAGTACTAAAAGTCCAGAGTTAATGTGAGTACACAGTTACCATACCTTCTGCCTCGTTTCGTCCTGCAAACCACCGGTTGTCAGAAACCTGCTCGCCTTCCTCCCCTTCAAAGTGAACATAATACACGGGGCACTGATGTCCCCACCACAGCTGTCTTGAAATGCACCAGTCGTTGATGTTTTCCATCCACCTGAGGTAGCTCTTCTTTGCTGACTCCGGTCTGATCTTGATCTCGCCACTCTCGACCACTTTGATCTACGATACAATCATCAGCAAATAAGATAAGGTATCGCAGTTCCCAAATGCTTAGACTTACTGCATCTTCTGCAAGGCCAGACATCTTGACCCACCACTGCGGTTTCATAATGGGCTCGATGACATCATTAGATCTCTCAGACAATAGTACAGTCATAGGGTTATCCTTCTTGCCGACATAGAGACCAAGTTTCTTTAGGTCCTCCTGGAGAGAGTACCGGACGTCGAATCGCTTCTGACCTTGGTAGGGGCCCCCATTCTCATTGATCCGTCCATCGTCCGTCAAAATGTTGATGAACTCGAGTTTGTGGCTGATACCCAGATTAAAATCATCAGGATCATGCGCCGGCGTGAGTTTAACAGCACCCGCACCGAACTCACGGTCGATGTATCTGTCAGCGACGATTGGAAGCCTTCGACCTTTCACGAAGGGGTGAATAGCAAATTTACCCAGTAGATGGGAATACCGAGAATCATCAGGGTGAACAGCGATGCCACTATCACCCAGCATAGTCTCAAGACGAGTTGTCGCAATCTCGATAGTCTCATTTGAGTGTTCGATCGGGTATTTGAAATGAACAATGATTCCGAACTCAACCTTCTTTTCGTAACCAGGAACGCTGAGAAGTGTCCGCCCCGTCAATTCTTGGTTGTTGACTTCGAGGTTGCTGAGGGCTGTTCCCAATGTTGAATCCCAGTTAACCAATCTGTTAGCTCGATAGATAATGCCCTCCTCGTGGAATTTGATGTATACATCTCTGACCACTGCTGAAAAGTGTATCCTAGTGATAAATCAATACAAGTGTTGCGCATATAGCAAACTCTTTCAAGACATACCATTGTAAACGCTTCTCTGCTCCAATCAAGACTACATCCCATTTTTCGGAATGTATTGTTGATTCTCTGGTGGTAGTCCTCCTTCCAATCTTGAGCAAGCTCGACAAACCTTTTTCTGCCAAGATCGTGCCTGGTTTGTTTCTTGACCTTCCAAAGCATTTTCTCTTCGACGCTTTGTGTCGCGATACTTTGTACAATGTCAGATCATTACATTGGGATTTCTTATATCAGTGGATGTCTTACCGGCGTGGTCACAACCAGGGAGCCACAGCGTGCTTTTCCCCTTTTGTCGGTTGTAGCGGACTAATAGATCTTGCAATGAGTTGCCCAATGCATGTCCCATACTATTCGAGGTGCGCATTAATAAGTTTGACACTAATATTTGAGGGCCAAAGTAGGAGGGCTTACTGTAGGACTCCTGTGACATTCGGTGGAGGGACGACGATAACAAAGGAGCCTTCGGGCTTCACATCGCCTTCGGCTGTAAATTGTGGCTTGAAGAAACCTTCTTTTCCCCACCAATCATACCATGCCGACTCGACAGCGACAGGATGATAAGACGAATAGTAAGGGTCGTTGAACGACCTGAGTCGCTTTTTTTCTCCTGATGGGGTATCCTCTACGAATGCAGGAAGGACGACCTCGGCTCTCTGCACCTTGTCCTCCTTGTCTCGAGTTTTCTTCGCACCGGTGGCGTCGGCTTGAGCTTGAGTATTTCTCTTTCGACCGAATTTAGCCAGCTTTTCTGCCCTCTTACGCTCTTTTTCGAGCTCTTTCTCAGTCTTAACTTTGGTAGGGGCTGCAGACGCTGGCTCTACTACAGTCGTCTGTCTTATCAGTGTCGACGCTGCCTAGAGCCGCCCCGACTACCCCACAAGAAAGGCTGGTTAGCTGCATAGATAAATCCAAAGGACTTCTACTAGACTTACTAGGGGTTCCCTTTGCACTATCGCGAGCCATTACAAAGGTGTGGGTGATTTGTTGGACGAATGGCTATTGGCCTACCAAGAGCGCATGAAGATCTGATCGAAAAACGTCTTGACAACTGGGTGAGATGAACGCAAGAAAGGGATATATAGAGGTTCGAGAACTCTGAGTCACTCAAGCACGCCTTCGGCTGGGGTTGCAGGTGACTCACCTGCATCAGTGATGGCTAACGCTGTGGGAATAAGGACGAAAGATCCTGGCTTCTTGTAGGAAATCGAGGTATTTGACGAGTCTCATCGGGTATCGACGATCTAAGTTCCGTTCGCGCTGGATCGCTCCCATGCGATGACAAGGGCATCCTTTATCGTCTTTTTATCTGTTTTTAAAGCGACTTAATGAGACGAAAAGCTGAAAATTAAGTGTAGCGCTTGCGCAGGGTGGCATCGTGGCCCCAAGTAACAGCCATGGATACTCGTAGGTCCGCTTACACTGCACTAGCCCTATATTAGCCAAAAGTTCCAGAAAAAGCATAAGTTCCCTTAATAGACCATAAAGAAGAAGCTTCTGAGTGGCTTAAACACTCTATCTTAACTAATTATATTGCTCATGGTACTACAATGGCTCTTATTACCTTGGTAAACAATGGCCCCTATTTAAAGAGAGCTATTTACTATTTAGGTTAATTAG
Source organism: Fusarium stilboides (assembly GCA_014822085.1). Classification (NCBI taxonomy): domain Eukaryota; kingdom Fungi; phylum Ascomycota; class Sordariomycetes; order Hypocreales; family Nectriaceae; genus Fusarium; species Fusarium stilboides. The sequence goes on from JAASAY010000011.1 coordinate 206,277, forward strand.
CTCTCTCTCCGTATTAAGTTTATAATAACTGCAACCGGACTTCTTTTAATCTCTTTTATTACTTGTAGAGATGCGATGGACTGGTTGGGTTTATCAGTCGGAAGGCTGGGATCCCACGAGCGCCGTCTATCGCCACCATGCGTCTTTCATCTTTGCCGAAGGTGCTATTACTCCGGAACTCACTGCATTGGTTGCTCGTCTTGTCCGAGAAGCTGCAGAGCTCGTCGGTATCACAGATGCCAATGACACTAACGACCCCAAGTGCCATTTCCTCTGGGATCACATCGGGGCCAAGACAGAAGAGAACCCCGCTCAAGACACTGCGTTCTTCTGGCGTTAGAAACGCTACGTCGCAACCTTCAAGGTCCAATGGACGGATGACACTAAATACCATCAAATTATGGACTTTGATGCCAAGTGTCAGTCTCAGCTTCTTCCCTTTGCCATCGATCAAAAGGCTGCATATATCAACTAGATCGACGGCACAGATCATCATTGGGAAGAGGCATATTATGGAAAGAATTATTCTCGGCTCCAAAAGGTCAAGACTGGGTGTGACCCAGAGAACTTCTTCTGCAACGCACAGTCCATTCAGCCGCTTCGAGAAGATGGCAAGGCTCTGCCGATCCATGGTGTTCTTCCAGTTCCTACCAAATCTGAGATCTTGCATCTGCCGCTGGGACAAAGGGTGGAGGGTTGGTGGAAAGATGGTGCATCTGTTATTACGCCGGATCAACTTGGTTCACCTAAGACAGAAGAAGAGGCCTACCAGAAGGATGCTCAGCTTCGCCAAGAGATCATGAGCGGAACTATTTCTCACTGAGTTATATCCTTGGTTCTGATTCTAGGATTCTATTTTAGCGCGTCAGAATCAGTAGAGTCAAATAAATACAAAGCAGTGAATGACGCTGTGGAAAGTGTCTGCAAATAGAGGTCGGTCTGCTAGTAGTACTTTATTCTTAACCCCCAATCTCCAACCTTAACGCTTGCCCTGGCCAAATAGCATATGTGTCAGGATAACGATCCGTTAATTTATTGAGGCCATCAGGCAAGAGGTTAGTCAAGAGGGTATTTCGCCAAGTCTTCCAGCTCTCGCTAAGCTGTAATACACTTCCTAAGATTTGCCTATAAATCATATCAGAAGAGCGCATATGCCCATGTCAGCCATTGATTGTCTTGCACTCCAAAGCCGACTTGGATCTTCTCTTCTTCGTTTCCATGCGTTCTTCATGACGCTATAGACTGTACCGCAATTGGTAAATCCAGCTTCGGAATGGTCCATCAGCTTGTTTAATAGTTCGTCAAAGTACTGTTCTTGGGGAGGAAGAGCCATTGATCCGGCGACACATAAAGGCCAGGGTGTTGCTCGCAAGGAAATATGTGATGGTAGTTGGTCTAGTACTTCGATGACTCTTGAGACTGCTTGGTATGGATCCGGCGATGTGAGGTTATGTTCAAAAGCAAATGTGTAAAGCTGTACAAGGGCTGCTGTTGCGAAGAGATGGGTAACCGAGCGAGAGGCTGGGCTTAACTGTGTAACCCTTTTAGTTGGCGATCAATAATAGAAGTGGTGTACGAACCGTTGACTCAATGCCGAGTGCTATGTCTATTCCATCGAATATTCGTTGCTGGAGGTCAGCGATACTAGCTTGTAATGACTCCGTGCTCATTGACCCAGCACTTGATTCAAGAGTCATTATATCACCAATCGCGATCATTATAGAGTTGTCACAGCCCATAACCCGCGACATGTCTATCTTGCCAGCAATAAGCCAGTCGTGGTATGGTAGTTTAGGTGCAGTCCCCGTAGCCAATGGTGCAAGAATATCAATCCAGATAAGATTCGCTAGAATGAACTTCTGCGCAGTATTCATGCCTCGTTTGAAGTCGAAATCTGGACTCGAAGGATCGGACGCGTCGAATTTGAAATCGGAGGATGTCAAGTTGCAGATGACGGATACGAGAGCATTGAAGTGAGCCTGCCAGTTGTTCGTGCCACCTTGGAATACCTGAAGTCAAATCAGAAAAAAGTAGTAATACTCCTAATGGGATAATACCTCGAACGAGATTAAGAACATTCCGCCTGCGAGGAACTTCAGCCATTCCTCAGTACTATCGGCGAAGCCATCCACGTCTCGGTGACTGACAACTTGCCGTAGCTCCTTCAGCGCTTTGGTATGGTATTGTAAAAGTTCATCCTCTTGGTTCTCGGTATGATAGGGCGAAAAGATATGTTGGTGAAAGGCAGAGAGGGTCAGGGCTGCGTTGCGAAGAGGTGCATCTGTGACCAGGTTAGATTGGAAGAGCTATGTAGAACAGACGTTCCCGTACTTCTTTCCAGGAGGAAGAACAGCCAACCTCTTCCTCCTTGCTCCGGAGCATCGACATAAAAGGCATACTGAATTGGGAAGATATAATCCAGGTAATGAACCAGATATTGGGCCTCCCGAAATATTGTGTTTCTTGCTGATGAACTGGGCGGTGCTGAGTTGACGGCATCACCACCTATCAGTTGAGTGGCGGCTTTGGCGCGAGAAGAATGAGCTGCTTGGGCTGTTGCTTGAGCGAGTTGACGATTCTGGACCGTCTTGACGCGTCGAAAGTTCTCCTTGACTGCAACTTTGATGCGCCGAAGCTCTTCTTGCAGCAGGCGATCATCACTCATCCACTCCGGGGGCTGCAAATCATAGCCGTGGCAGGTAATGTGTCGAGTGCTGCACTCGTTGCAATTGGGGACCGACTCGTCGCATCTTCGATGGCGGATACGACAGGTCCAGCAGCCCCTGCGTCCTCGAGGCATGTTGCGACGTTCCTCAGTCAAGCTCGGAATAGAAGCTTGCAAGGTGGGAAAACAATAAGACTGGGTGGATGAGGAAGAAGTGGGGTAGATCACTGTGGGACCGCGCGGATTTCCGGTGATGACAAAGTCGGAACGGCTTTTCTCTCAAGATCGGGGAACCTCGGTCCTCGGATTTCTGGGAGAGAGCATAGAATAGCGGAAACTTGGGCCATTTCCCTGAACACTCTATGTAGATTTATGGATATTTTTACGAAACTGTGGCGCTTTAGTGGTTTCTATCATCGTTAAACCATGCAGTTCCCCAGCTATCGCGTTAATCTTAGGGGGGCGCCATGAACACTAGTTCCAAGCCTCAAGTTTATTTCGCCACCCCCAGTCACGAAAGCATTGCCATTATTATCTTGTCATCAAGGCGGTATCTAGATAAGACAAATGTTCTCTCTTGGAAGTTAACATTTCGACTGTCCATTACAAGGCCCAGTTACGTCTTGTGGCAAAGCCGGGTTATAGGTGTTGGCTTCCTTCTGCAATTGCCTGTTGGCTGTTGCCGTACATCGCTGAATCTTATGACCACTGAGAAACACTTGGATCCTACCTACTTGAACACGGAGGCTTGTAACGGCATGACCGGAACAACATTGGCGAGGTGTAGATCGTTAACAAATGCTTTTCTTAAGCCGATGTAAAGCTAGTCAGTCAAGGCGATCTATTGAACACGAATAGTGAATGAGAAGGCGTTGGTCCGACGGTCCGACGAATGTACTAGCTCTGGATAATGCAACTCTACCCTCGATCAGGCTCAGGTGAAATGCAGGGACAAAGTCAAAACAGTATACGCGAGAACAGAAAAATAACAGGGATAATGTTTTATCTAGCATTCAAGCTTGCATCACCAGGACAGCCAAGTGCAAGGTTAAGCGTGCTATTGGGCGATTAATTCTTAGTCAACGTCATATACAGAGCCCTCACCCTGACACCTTGGATTCTATTAAGATTTTGGGATCATGGAGCGTTTTGGCAGCGTTTTGGACAAAGGCATATGCACATTTTTGTTATAGGACGTCATATCTTCAGTTTATAATCAATAGGTTGTCAAAAGAAATATTGTATGTGTCTGTAGATGTTTTACCCAAGAGCTAGTACCGATGCAATGCTCAAGCTCTTAGGCCACCCCGCAAGAGAAGGGTCGACCAACCTCGCCTCTGTTGAATTTCGCGATCTGAGAGTATGTTAGCTCTGGATACTGGTTTGGGGATTGCATGGTTCCTTACGATCTGATCGATGCTCGCATAGGTACCGGCGATGAAGACAAAGAATCCGATGATAAACACAACAAAGTTACAAACCGCCCGCTTGATATTGTGCTTATCATACCATTTTCCTTCCTTGAGAAGGAAGAACCACATGATAGGAGGGATCCAGAATGAAAATCCGGAAATGAAGAGGGAGGCACAGATTGCGAGCAGTTCGGAGAAGAAGGGAATAGCCTCGGCAATTATCCATGACAGGAGGATAACAACGGCAACGACGGCCAGCCAAGTTATCCATCCCTTGCGGGTATTGATGAATCTGGTGATAGAATTCTTGTAAATTCGACCGTGGATAAATCGGCAAGCGACCGTGGCGTTGATAGAACCCGAGATGTAGATAACCGGTAACGCAATGCCAAACGCGACCTTAGAGATCAAGGGGCTTGCTGATAACAAAGCCGGAGATTCAACTTCCTGGCCGACGAATGCATAAATGAGTGCGCCGGTGATAGTATATAAAACGATTTCCGTAAGACCTAAAGTGACGATTGATTTCGTAAAGTCGGCTGGTGTATGCATTTCGGACATGAAAGAAAATTGAGCCGCCGCAAATGCATATGAGAAGACGATGTTGGAAACGGCTGTGAGAGCTTGGGTGAAGCTAAGGTCGTCTTGTGGCCACGCCGACCAAGTTGAAGATGACATTCCACCTGGTGCATCTGATCTCTGAATGCCCGTGGCAATAATAGTGATGCCAATCGCAATGATGATAGAGGCGAAATCGATATAACCAAGAATCGCGAGCTCAGTAAACGACGGTGGGATGGCGAGGATCATAAGGATAACGGCAGATATAACTCCGAAAGCAAGGGTGCACACACTGCTGCCCGTGATCCTAACCAGGGCAATCGTGCCCGTCAAGCAGTGGGAGCCAGTAGCTAGTACCAGCAGTCCAACAAAGATGACAGCAAAGATTTTATCGCCAAGGCCTCCCATCAAGAGTCGACCAGCATCGACATAGTGATCGATATGGGGATACTTAAGTTTGACGAGACCGACCATGTAACTAGCATACATGGCAATCAGACCAATGCCAACGCAAGCCAGAACTCCAGCGACCATGCCAAGTGTCGCAAAGGCTCCTGGAAGGCTCAGGCTGCCAAGAGCTATGGCTTGAACGATGAGGACAATGGTAAGACGCTTCCAACCTAGACGATGAAAATGGGCGTCGCCTTGAATGGTCTTTTCTTTTTCGAGGTCTGTCTGTAACACGTCGGTGGGGACCTCGCCGTAGGAAGCTTGTCGATGAATCTCATTGTTAGGCTTCTCGGTTGGGACGATAACGTCGGAGTCGTTTCCCATCTTAGAGTGGCCCATCTTGTTGCTCGCTCTATTGGCCGTGATTGATGTCCTCTTATGATAGATATCCGCGACGTTGATAGAGTAGTTGAGATAAAAGGATCTGACGAAGAGCGAAGAACGCGATTGCAGGTGATAACGAAAGCTCACGACTCTGGGGAACAGGACGGTAGTTATATCTTCCAAGGCCAGGAGCCAGGCTTGGAGTGGGTAACTGGTCTTGCCCTTGTGCCACGTTCCCCGTGGGGTGTCAACGGAACTTCCTTGGGGTAAACCTTTCAATGTACGCAAACACTAGATCTGGGGCGATAGGGGGCAACTCGGACAAACGGACATACAGTCAAACGTTATGGCTTAAGAATTGTCAACCCGAGATAACTGGCTGATCTGTTCGATACCTTGTCCTAGTTTGAGTGGATTCTGGCACAACTGGGTCTGGGCTTCTCCGACCCAGTAGTTAGCGAGTCAGGATCTCCGCATGGCAAGAAATTGAGTGGGTTCTCGCAAGCGTAGGGCGCGCTTTGAACAGGTTTCGGTTGGGATATGACAGTTGCAAGTCATACCTTATGGTCAACACATCTTACAAGAGGGGCGTCCGTATCACCAAGTTGCATGACATTTCCTAGATCAATCTATTGAGGCTTGTGACCAGTAGTATCACAATATCCTCACAGTTTGCCGCTAGCATCCTTTTTCCATCACGTTCAACGTACTACGTACTTACCGTGTCTCACCGGCGGTTGAAAGGATTTCTCTTGAATAGTTCGTGTTTCTAGATACTCTATCATGACCTAAAAACTCAGATGCGGGGAAGTATTGGGGTTTGACTTTGGGGCTTGAGCCCGTCAATTTCGGTAGCTCTTGTGAGAGCAAGGCTGTGCGTCTCCTCACTATGTATCGTGACGCTAATTGGAGAAACAGCTGAGCCGAGATTCTAGATGTGGAGCTTGACCTGGGAAGGAAGGTGGGAATTCGTTTGGGGAACAAGGTGGGATTATCACTGGGAGCCAAGGTGGGAATTCATTTCTTATCATTCCGCGTCAACAGATTTTACCAATACTCAACTTTTAACACATCTCAGCAAGTGTGCTATCAACAAATCCTACCATTATTTCCAAGTCTCCGATAGCCCTGGTTTCCGGCAAAATTTGTCTCAGGACAACATCACCATCTTACGACTTCCTGGGATAGTGTCATCGTCATGGCCAGCACCCTATTTGTCAATGGTCGCATCTTGACCAAGGCTGGCACAGGCCTCAATGGCACAGCGCAATTCTCAGACAGTATGCTGGTACGGGGAAACAAGATCGCCGCTGTTGGATCCCGCGACGACATTGCCCAAGATCTGAGCTCCGATGTAGAGGTTCGTGACCTCAATCAGCGAGTTGTACTCCCCAGTTTCATCGATGGCCACATGCATCTTCTTCTGCTCGGTCAATCTCTCCGAAAACTCGATCTTTCGCATTGCAAAACACTCCAGGATATCCGATCGTGTATACGCAAATATGCTGTCGAGAATCCCGAAACTCCCACTATCCTCTGCAAAGGATGGAGAAATCCTATGACACCAGGGGGGGTGACAGCTGCTATGTTAGATGATCTCGACCCGCGACCCATCTTTATTGATGCGGGCTCTTTACATTCCTGCTGGTGCAACACTGCGGCTCTTGAGCAACTCCAAGTTGCCGATATGCCAGATCCTGCGGGCGGCAAGATCCACCGAGATGCCAACGGAGTTCCGTCAGGTCTCTTGGATGAAGGCGCTATGATGTCAATAAGTGAGTGCAACCAGTGGTACTGACATCTTATTTGAGCTTCCTTACTAACCACATCCTATAGTCTGGCCCTTCCAAGCAATGTCGTCTCCTAAACACGAACGAATCGAGGCCATCCGTGCTGCTGTACGAGAATACAATGCCGCAGGCTACACGGGAGCAGTGGAAATGGCCATGGATGAGGAAGCATGGGATGCCCTCGTCACCCTTTTCGAAACAACACCAAACCTTTCACTACGAATCGCCGCATACTGGCTTATCAAGCCAACCGACGACCTCGAAAAGAACTCGAAACAAGTGCAGAGGGCCATCGAGCTAAGCAAACAGTACAACGTCAAAACAAGCCCCGATCTTCGTCTCGTCGGCATCAAAGTAATTACGGATGGAATCATCGATGCTTGTACCGCCTATCTTTCCGAACCATACGCTACTGTCGGTAACCCACCGCCAATCTGGGATCCGGAATATTTGGATCCGGTTGTCAAGGAGGCCGATGCAGGTGGACTACAAATTGCCCTTCACGCGATTGGTGATGGCGCAGTCAAGATGGCCATTGATGCCATTGAGAAGCATACAACGCCAGGCAGACGGCATCGAATCGAGCATCTGGAGCTTGTATCCCCGGAAGACGCCAAGAGACTCGGAAAGCTTGGATTAACAGCATCTGTTCAACCTATACACGCAGACCCTACTGCTCTTACCACCTGGCCGGAACTACTTGGAGAAGAGAGGTATCAACGGGCGTTCGCGTACCGTGAATTTGCTGATGCTGGCGCCCTGATGGCCATTGGCACCGATAGCCCAACATCACCATGGTCGCCCATGCACAACTTCCACGTGGCCATCAATCGACAGTCTTCGAAGGACCCCAGCAACACCAATATTATACACGAGCACTTCAGATTAGGCATGTGCGAGACATTCGTCGCAGGCACAGAAGGCGCAGCTCGTAGTGTGTTCGCAGAAGACCGTGTTGGGAGCTTGTCTGTCGGTAAACTAGCGGACTTCATTATTGTTGATATGCAGTGGGATCCCAAGACTTTGCTCCAGGCTAAGGTTCAGGAGACCTGGTTTGGAGGGGAAAGAGCTTTTTGGAGAGAAAGTTAACTTCAAGTTAAGGCTATCTTATTTATACTGTTGCTGACAGTACATACATGTATAGAATGGAGAATAATTGTCATGAAAGCAATAGTAGCAAGTCCAAAAGTGAGTAGGCCTGTCCCGTGCCGACGTACGGACCGAAAACGTTTTGCAATAACTAAGCTTGGGCATCAGGCTATGGGTGATGGAATCTATACTGGAAGTACAAAAGTCGTGATGCTGCTTCACAGTAGTAACTAACGTCTTCAGACGTAGTATTATGTCGTTCATTGCAAAAGAACTTGGAACTGAGGTATCTGAAAGATATGAATCGACCAGATGGTCGTACTCAAGAGGCGGATATATATGAACTGTACCTTTGAGGCATCCGATGTTACGGACCGCTGCAGCACGGATCCATGCAGATTCTCCGGAAGACTGACATTCTCGAGCGTGATTGTGCTCAACAAATGGTGTTGCTTTTTATAGTCTTCCAGATCAATCGTGCCAGTAGCACTATTTGCGCCCTCACTTTCTTGTCCTGAATCCACATCTATGTGCATCAGAATGATACGAACAGTGAGACCCATCAATGTTTGTAGATGAGACGCGATGTGGCGAGCTATAGAGCTGTTCATATCCGTACCTGGTTGGGACTCGACCTGATCCTCTGGTGTTTCGGGGCGAGAAAATGTCATTTGGTCCTCAACCTTCACCTTCTTGTTGGTCAAGACACTGGCTGGTTGACTCTCCCGTTTGACAGGCACCGTAACGAAATTGTTTTCCTCACTGATAATGAAACCGCACAGTAAGCAGTCGTCTACTGGCCTGTATTTGGGCATCTGGCTTTGTTCGGCAATCGTGTGAAGTTGATCTTCGTTGAAGATGGTAGAGCGATGCGCGTCTGTTATATGTCTGAAAAGCTCATCAGCACTTGGAAAATGCTCTTCGCCTTTCGCACAGAGAGGGCAAGACCAGGTCGATGGCTGGTAAATCTTTCGATGCCAAGAATGATCGCCTTGCTGCATATGTGTGGCCCACTCTCGAAAGGAGGCGTAACCAATCGATTCATCGCACCCTTCTACGAGAAACATAGAAGGCTTCAGATCTTGATCAATGTGTGGGCTAGGACGCAAATTAGCCAGAGAGCTTGTGTTTGTGGAATAGTACATACATCCAACGGGAAGGCTCCAAGTCCCTCTTCTTTAGCGGCTCAGCACACCAGTCGCAAAACATTAATTCATGCCTTTCTTTGTCAGGAGCTCGTGGATAACTACCCTGGTTGATAAGTTTGGAAAGCGTCTTTTTACTAATTGAGCCCGCCCTGTCAGCCTGGTAGGATCGGAAGGCACGAGTGTTGATGGATGATAGAGGTGTCGATGAAGGGCTAGTCATTTGATCTGTATGGCGAGATGATTCGACCATCTCGGGTCTCTCCAGGCCCTGAACTATGGCAGGGGATTCTTCTGCGTCTTCTTGTCTTTCTTCGTGAATGATGGATATATATATAGATACCTTATTCAATATCTCGAAGAGATAGGTCAAGGCCACACATCTAAAAAAACACAATTGTTTGTTTACACAATAAAGCATCATGCCTGATACATTAACACATTGGCTTCAGGTCATGTGTCTCCCTTCGGTAGCCTTTCTTTGTCGATCTTTTGTTGTCATACAATCGCAAGGCGCGTTTGAAGATACACACATTATGCTGTGCGGTTAACTTCCACGGCTGTGGTCACGGCGTTGGGAGTCTGGCCATCACTTTCAGATGGATCTTCCCATCCCTCGCGCTCATCCTTGGG
>JAASAY010000012.1:0-44170 GCA_014822085.1 Fusarium stilboides
ATCCAAATCTTCAGGTTCCTGCCTCTCCACCAAATTGATTCTCCCGTCCCCTACCCACGTCACCGGGCCCCCGATACCCCCAAATACATCCCGACAGGTTGCCGATAATATCTACATGTTGGCTGCCGTCTGTATGTTATCCTTTAATGACTTGTGAGTTTCCCCTGTCCATCCTGCCCCCTCCAGCCTCTATCGCGATTCTGGCTTGTTGGCCAGTCGCCTGTTGTCGATCCCGCCTCGGCCTCGGCCATGTCCATCGCGATATTGCTTCTATAAGAGCTCGATACATGGCATATTTCGATTCCACTTGATGGATCCGATGCTTCTCGCTCATCTAGATGATCCTGCGACTACGTACACCGCACCGAACCTATCCAATCCTCCCAATTGCGATATCGGGTTTTCCATCAGCCTTGCCATCGACAACTTACACAGGATGCGACAAGTGAACCATCTCTGCCGTTCTTCCCATATTTCGACCTCGCTGGAGGCGTTTACGGGTCGCCAGAACCGCGTCATTCCATTAATCCCTCAATCGCACACGTCAGGCCAGAACATCAGCTAATATCGTCGCGTCTTCAGTAGGTAGCCTGTCTCATCACCAACATGATGTCCACCCCTACTCTAGGGGGTCCTTCCAATGGACATTTGTCGCCGGGCGATGAAATCAGCATGTCGTTTGATACAGGAGACCACGTAACCGATAGCGACTCTCACGATGCCCCCAATCATACGTTTGACCAGCCATCACCGACATCCTCAGACGATGCGAACAACGACTCAAATATGGTCCAAGATGACGCACACATGTCGGCGAGTGAGCAGTCCAGTGAGGACAATGCCTCTGATGATGGAGACTTCGACATGGAGGAGAGCCTCCCATCCCAGAACGAAGACGCGGTAGAAGACCGCGCCAGCTCTACCGACTCAAATCGAGCTTCCAAGCGCAAGGCTCCCGTCGAGGAGGATGAATACATCAAGGCCAATCCAGAGCTATATGGATTAAGACGGAGTGTACGTTGTGAAAATTTTTCACTTCAACCCCCTTCATGTTAGCTGACCAGCATACAGACGCGACCTCGAGAGCAGCGGAAAATTGTAGGCTACCATCGCAAGCCTGTCTATGTCAGGATGTACCACTAACTCGATTGCTTAAGGTTGAGTCTGATGACTCGGATTCAGAACCCCCCGTCAACCGTCGTACAGTAAAACGACGACGCGTAGAAACTTCCCGTCCTTGTAAGTTCCCTACATGTCTTCGCCTGGACCGAGGCTGCATCTTCCTATCACTGTCTAACACCGTGTTTTCAGCTTCAAAAATAGGCACACCGACATTACGAGCATCGACGGCCGACTCCGACTCCGACTCAGATACATATGGCGGTGCTCGTGCGAAGAGCCTGCAGAAGAAGGCTCGAATGCAACGCGAGGCACAGCCGGCACTTGCCCTGGCTGAAAAGCGTTGGTCGAGCCGTCGCGCTGCGCAGGTAGTCCAACAAGGCGCCTACGAGGAGAGCGACGTCGATGATGACGACGATGACGACGAACTTGCTCCTCAGTCCTATGTGGTCGATTATGTCGATGATTCGCCATATGTGGAAAAAGTAGTCCGACATCGGCTCAAGGACGGCTTGGAACTGTCCTACGACTCGAACAAGAACGACTTTGAATACTTTATCAAGTGGCAAGGCAAGTCGCACTTGCATGACACTTGGGAAACCTTCGAAGACCTTCGAGGCCTTCGCGGCTACAGAAGAGTCGAAAACTATTTTAAGAAATTCGTCGACTATGAGCTAGACATCCGCTTTGGCGATGATATTCCTCCCGAAACCAAAGAGCAGTTCTTCCTCGACCGCGAGCGGGATGAGGAGGCTTACGAAGACTATACGAAGGTGGAGCGAGTCGTTGCCGTCAGAGATGGCGATGATGGTGATGAATATCTCGTCAAGTGGAAAGGCCTCACATACGAGGAATGCACATGGGAGGTCGCGTCAGACATCAGCGACATGTTCCAAGACCAGATTGATCAATATCTCGATCGAGCATCTCGTTCGTGGCAGTCGGACCGTAAGGAGACAAACCTCGATACGCGGTCACGGATGGTGAAGCTTGAAGAACAGCCGGACTTCATCAAGGGCGGCGAACTTCGAAACTTCCAGTTAAAAGGTCTTAACTTCCTTTGCCTCAACTGGACCAAAGGTAACAACGTGATTCTCGCTGATGAAATGGGCTTGGGAAAAACAGTCCAGACTGTATCGTTTCTCAGTTGGCTACGCAACGCTCGCCGCCAGGAAGGCCCTTCACTTGTGGTCGCTCCTCTCAGTGTCATACCCGCTTGGTGTGATACTTTCAACCATTGGTCCCCTGATCTCAACTACGTTGTCTATCTGGGACCCGAGGATGCCCGAAACATCATTCGTGAGCACGAGCTGCTTGTTGATGGCAACCCAAAGAAGCCCAAGTTCAACATCCTAGTCACTTCCTACGAGTTCATTCTCCAAGACTGGCAATTCCTGCAGTCCATTAAGTGGCAAACCTTGGCTGTTGATGAGGCTCACCGCCTCAAGAACCGTGAATCGCAATTGTACAATCGCCTGGTGAGCTTCGGTGTCCCTTGCAAGGTCTTGATTACCGGAACGCCTATCCAAAATAACTTGGCCGAGTTGTCTGCCCTGCTCGACTTCCTAAACCCTGGCAAGGTCGATATCGATGAAGATCTCGATTCTCTATCCGCCTCCGATGCGCAGGAGAAGCTCCAAATACTCCACAAATCCATCGCCCCCTACATCCTGCGAAGAACCAAAGAGACTGTCGAGTCAGATCTGCCACCAAAGACAGAAAAGATCATTCGTGTTGAGCTTTCCGATGTTCAGCTGGATTACTATAAGAACATCCTGACCCGAAATTACTCGGCGCTCTGTGATGCTACCAATGGACACAAGAATTCCCTCCTTAATATTATGATGGAGCTGAAGAAGATCAGTAACCATCCGTACATGTTTCCGGGTGCCGAGGAAAAAGTCCTGGCCGGCAGCGTACGCCGCGAAGATCAGATCAAGGGTTTAATTGCGAGCAGTGGAAAAATGATGTTGCTTGACCAACTCCTCTCGAAGCTGAACAAAGATGGTCACCGAGTCCTGATCTTCAGTCAGATGGTCAAGATGCTCGACATTCTTGGAGACTACTGCTCTTTGCGAGGCTACAAGTTCCAGAGACTGGACGGTACAATTGCAGCTGGACCCCGACGCATGGCCATCAACCATTTCAACGCCGACGATAGTGATGACTTCTGCTTCCTTCTCTCTACTCGAGCCGGTGGTCTAGGAATCAACCTGATGACTGCAGACACAGTTATCATCTTCGACTCTGATTGGAACCCACAGGCTGATTTGCAAGCTATGGCTCGCGCACATCGTATCGGCCAGAAACGACCTGTCAACATCTATCGTCTGGTATCCAAGGAGACTGTCGAGGAAGAAGTTCTCGAACGAGCTCGCAACAAGCTTCTCCTTGAATACCTGACGATCCAGGCTGGTGTTACCGACGATGGCAAAGCGGCATTCAAGGAAGAACTGAACAAGAAGGGTCTCCGAGTTGAAGGCCCGTCCTCATCCGAAGATATTCAAATGGTGCTAAAGATGCGTTCATCCAAGATGTTCGAACAAAGTGGTAACCAAGAACGTCTTGAGCAACTTGACATTGACTCGATTCTCGAGAATGCCGAAGTTACTAAGACAAAGGTGGACGATAAGATCAATCTCAGCACTGGTGGCATCGACTGGGACAACTTTATGCAAATCACCGATGTCAAAGTGGATGACATTAATCTTGACTGGGATCAGATCATTCCTGCTGATAAACTTGCCCAAATCAAGGCTGAAGAGGAGAAGAAGCAGCATGAGGCTTACGTCGCCAAGGTCGCCGCTGAAAGCGCACCACGAAGAGCCACTATCAAGAGTCGCAACAGAGAGACTGATCGTTCTGATCGTTTTAAGAAACGTCAGAAAGAACAGCGAGACAAGGAGGATGAAGAACGACGAACCCTGCTCTCTGACCCTAAGCGGCCTTTGAACGATAAAGAGCAGCGCGGTCTTATCAAGGCCTACTTCCGATATGGCTCGATGGATGATCGAGGTGAAGAGATTATCAAAGAAGCCAAACTCAAAGAGAGAGACCAAGACTACGTCAAATCGGTCCTTGATGAGTTCATCAAAGTAGCCAAAGAAGCTGTTGATGACAACTACGCTCAGATGGTGGAGGAAGAGAAGAGACTTGGCAAGACGCTCACCAAGAAGGATCGAAAGGCTGTTTTGATCGATTTTGGCGACCTGAAGAAGGTGAATGCTGAGACGGCCATAGAACGACCCAAGCAGCTCCAGCTTCTCCGGCAGGCCATCCGCAGTCATAGCGATTGGCGCGCGTTTCGCCTTCCCGACGCTACCAAGGCCGCCAACTATTCGTGTGCCTGGGGCGCAAAGGAAGATGCTATGCTTTTAGTCGGAATTGATAGACACGGCTTTGGCGCTTGGCCACAGATTCGTGACGACCCTGACCTGGACATGGTGGAGAAGCTGTTCCTCGAGGAGCATCGCGTTGAGAAGAAGGAGGAGCGCAGCAAGGGTAACGACAAGATGAAGGCACCCGGAGCAGTTCATCTTGTTCGACGCTCAGAGTACCTGCTCTCTGTTCTGCAAGCGAAGCACTCTAGTGATCGTGGCGTGCAACGGGCGGTAGAGAATCACCACCGCAACAACAAAAAGTCACTCGCCAATGGCCACCGTGGAAGTGCCACAGCATCTCCCGCTCCCCACAATGGGAAGAAATCTCGCGACCGTGATAGAGAGCACCTTCATGGTGATCTCCACCGGTCCCGCAGCCACGCCGAGGAGCGTGGCACTCCAAGACCCGACTACAAACGGAAGCACCTGTCTCATGAGGACAGCCGCAGCCCCAAGCACCGTCGTATTGAGGAGCATCGTCGATCTAGCAAACACGGAGATGATAGGGACAGATCTGAGAAGCGTCGACACCGGGACGATGATGACCGGCGACACGACAAGCATCGTCACAGCCTTGGCCATCGCGATGACCGTCGGGATGACCGTCGAGATGACCGACGTGATGATCGACGCGATAGCCGCCGTGACGACCGCCGTGACGACCGTCGTGACGATCGTCGTGATGACCGTCGTGATGACCGTCGTGATGACCGACGACATGACCGACATCGTGAGGATCGTGAACGTGAACGCGAACGCGAACGCGAGCGAGGCCATGACTCTCATCCTCAAGATGAGCGCCGAGCCAAGGCTCTTCGACGGTTGGACGAGCTCCGACGAATTGGCGACGACAAGGACCAAAGAGACAAGGATAACGACGCGATGATATGGTTCTTGTTGAAGCCGGTTCGAGAAAACTTTGAAAGAATTCTCTCTACCACCAAAGACAACGTCAAGTCTAGCAAGGAGCGTGCGTCTATCTTCGGAGTGGAACTGGTAGTTATTGGCACATTCCTCGATGAAAAATTGGCGGCTACTGCTGCTGACGAGGGTCTCAAGAGCAACTTTTGGTAAGTGATATTCGAGATTCTACTTCTTATACTGAAGCAAGCTAACACATTTTATCAGGGACTTTTTGGCAGCCTTGTGGCCCGTGGACGATACGAGCAAGAGCGTCACAGGAAAACGACTGAGCAACATGTATCGCACTCTGCATTCTCGCAGCAAGGGATCTGGTTCAGCCAAGACCAATGGTGCATAATCACATCAAGACAGCACCCTGTTATGGACATATCTGAATTGTGTTTCTTTACGACTTTAGCATCTTTGTTTTCATTTTTCGCATGGGAATGGCGTTTGGTTGTGTACACCTCAAAAGGGCTGGTATCATGTTGCCCTGAAGCTAGGTGTGAAGAGGTTCAGATCATACCCGGATTGCATGGTATAGGACTTGTCATAGGTGGAGTTGTCTCGACTTGACTTGGTTGTTGGCCAAGATTATACGCTGGAGGACACGTCTTGATGCATTTGAGCAGGGTCAGCGTTGCGTCTCTTTGTTGAAGCGGATTTATTACAGGGGACTCGGTGTTGTTGGCCAGTTGGTCAATGGCCCCTCCAGTTTAGGGGTGGGACAAGGACCAGAGACGGATACATGCAACGCAATGCAGATGGGGTCCCCGTTCTTGTTAGATGAATATTATTACAGGCCATGTGGATGAAAAAAGAGCAACGATAGCCAAAGAATGGCTTCTGCCTGGGTTGATAGAGGCTTTAAACTATAAACACGATGAAATCGACTATGAAGCAGACTGCAGTGAACTTGGCGATTGTATGTGAATGATACTGATATGATATGTCCTTGGTTCTTCCTCGTGATAGGCTGGCCCTTGTTTTTTTTACCAGAACTAATATCTTGCAGCATATCATAACACTTTGGCGACGAGGCTGCTGCAACATTGTCGCCATGGTCGGCCTCCTGCAGCAGCTCCGACCAACCACAATTTGTCGGACAAGTCATAAATGCAGGACGTTGTTTATCGAGGGGACGGTTGAAAATATGATGTTTCTCGCAGATAGTTTGATGAACACATAACTCTTCGATATGCTTCCACTTCATGTTAAGGGGACATGCCTATCTCGAATCCAGAAGCAGAAGGTATCCAGAACATTGCTCTACTTTACTACCTCGGTCGGATTGGCTGCCGTCCTCAGCGGAACTCTATTGAAGGCCGTGAAGCTGTACTCAGAACAGGCACAGACCGGATACTGTTCCTTCAAGATGAAAGATTATTAACGTCTACGATGGCGTTTCTGTCGAGCATTCGTGATGACCCCCTAAAGATCACAGCAGTCTGTGTGGAAGAAAAGGAATCTGGTCTTGTGGTTATGGTTGCAGCTAATGCTAAAGACTCTGATGACTCGTCTCCGTATCTCGATAGTGTGAAGCGAGGCTTTGGTAGGATATTTAAGTTGCTGCAACAAGCATCTTTGTGTAAGTAGGGGGTTACAGCCGTAATGTTGATACTGCTAATAAGCTGTGATAGTGTCTCCTGAGAGTTTATGTTCCCAAGCCTTGAGTGCCATCATCTCCATGTGTCGCAGCCGAATACTCAGCAGGGCGAGATTTATCAAACGCGGCCAGAAACAACGCATCGATACTATACTAAAAGCAGTCAAGAAGGAGATGGCTCGATTCACAATGAATGGTGACAAGAGGCAGTTTATCACACTAAGTCAAGTGCTGATTTCCGAAATGGAGGCTTTTCAAAAGAACTTGACGCCGAATTCGTCCAGCACTTCAACATCAGATAAACACCTCGAGTTGATCGTCAAGATGTTTGCCGATATCTGCAAGATACCAACGCTCGAGGCCATATTGGTCGATCAAGTTGGACCAAGAATGGAACCAGATCTGTGTCGTGGTCTGTTGAATACTATCAAGAAGCTGACACACTATCATTCGTCTGCTTATACACTCGTAAAGCTTGCGAGACGGTACCCTCTGCTAAGGAATGCCTCTACAGTTATTTTCAGACTGGAGGCCACAGCATTTGCTCGTTCACAACAGGATATGTCGTCGAAGCGCTTTGCACTGGGGGAGCATCTGAAGAGGTTAAAGAAGCAATACAAAGCCAACTGGAGCCTCGACGATCTCGACCACAAACTTGACAGCAACGCAGAAAATTTCCATGAGAATTTCAAGGCTGCAACAAGTGATCCAAGAATCCACGCTGAGATTCAACTCATGTGGTATCTGGAGCGTCACCCAAGCCCAAAACCCCCGCGAGTAATCGCCTCTAACAAAGACGCCTGCTTCCTATGCAACGCCTTCATATCCTGCCACGGAAAGTACATGATACCCAGGACACATGGCAGGATTTACCCTGGGTGGAGACTACCATCAAATGGTCTTGATGACGCCAGAAGACGCTTCCCGAAGGAGTTGGAGCGCCTTGCGGTAGAGAGAGTTGAGATGATGAGTAGAAAAGGGCTTAAGAAGTTCTGTGATCCTCTGGAGAGTAATGTTTCGCTTGCTGTTGTCTCTGTGTCTAATCATGGGGATGATGCAGAGAGGTTGGAGCACTTGAAGCAAACAAAGACGTCCCCTGATGAAGATAGCAGTGGCGACACAATTGTTGTGCCAGCACAAGAGTGTGGAGGACCTATTACTCCGATCTCAGAGCGAGTGCAGCCAGAACATTTGAGCAAACAACAAGTCTCTGAAAAGACGAGTTTGGAGTTTTTGGCTATTCAAGATAACAGTAGCCATCCATGCCCGAGAAACGACACTCGCCCGTTCTTACAAGAGCCTATACCTGTCGACGAGCAGCACCCGGAGAATAAAAACGACCCCTATCAAGAGCAAGAAACCTCTCCGTCAGTTGGAGTATCATATGATATCCAATCTACATCAGAGGTTGGCCCTCGGCTGGACGAAACGACAAGTCCCGAGACGTATCGAACCAGACCATCAAGCACATCCACCATCAACTCCAAGCCCTTGGTTGGCAAACCAGATGATACTTCAGATTCATGGAAGCAAGTAAGAAGAGACAGCACCAAAAGGATTCGTTTGAGTAATTCGCTGAATCTTCATGTCGAATACACAACATCAGATCCATGCACGTCCCAATTTCTCAAGCTCAAGGCAAGAAGATTATCAGTTGAGGACGCTACTATTGCTTTGGAAAAAGGAGAATCTATTTATGACCTGAATGCTTTGACAACTAAAGATAACTGTCTTGGAAATTGTCGACAGATTAAGATGAGAGCTGGTGCGGGAGTTTATGTAGTAGATTTGGATGAGTTTGTCTGAGGTTTCATAACTGAGCTGATGACCATAAAAACTTGAGAATAATGTTGTGTCTTGTATAACCAGTGATAAGCAGATTGAAACTTTTGTATGGGTTAGAATGGAAACAAACTACTATATTTTTGTAACTTCAAGTTTGAGAGATGCTGATTGCTTGCCACGCTCACGTATGATGCTGTGGATCCGTGGGGAAACACCGTCTCATGTTTGTATTGGATGGTTGAGTCGATTGATTCATCACCGCATCTTAACTAAATAAATAAATAATCTGATCATAATTGAGACAATCAACCACTCATAAATACACGTGGCTCCCTACTCACATTTTGCAAAATTTACTCAACACCAAACTCAACGCAGGTAACCCTCACTATACTCAACACAAGCCTAATCACTAACACCCTCATAGAATATACGTCCCCTCATTTACCTCACATCATGGCATCCTACGCTCATGAACGTCACATCGCAGAATTGGCCGTCCTACGAGCCTCAATCCTTACAAAAAATGTCCAACCAACCGTCAGCGGAATCTCAAAGGCCGATGATTCTCCCGTCACCGCCGCAGACTTTGCTGCCCAGGCCGTCCTCATTAGCGCACTACGCAAGGCCTTCCCCAACGACGCTTTCGTCGGTGAAGAGGACTCTGGCGCCCTTCGAGAGGACAAAGCTCTAAGAGAGCGTGTCTGGGAGCTTGCTTCTAACGCTCATCTTGCGAACCAAGACGATGAAGCTCTGCTTGCAAGCCCTCAGTCTATCGATGAGCTTCTAGAAGTGATCGACCTTGGAGGTCGTGGCCACGGAGGTAGAAAGGGGCGTTTCTGGGTCATGGATCCCATCGACGGAACGGCCACATTCCTCAAGGGCGAGCAATACGCTGTATCTCTAGCCCTGGTAGAGGACGGACAAGAAGTTGTTGGCGTACTTGGATGCGCCAACTTGAAGCCCGTAGACGGAAAAGTCGCAGAGTCAACCATCGACAAGGACGGTCTAGGTCTCATGCTCACCGCAGTTCGTGGACAAGGCACGACTATTCGTACCATGGACTTTACCGGCTTCCGGGAAGCCAAACCTGTCGAAAGTATCTCCAAAGCCTCAAGCCATGCTGATGCTCAAATCATCAACTACTCTAGCAACAACACCTCGCGCCACGACCTCATCAGCAAGCTCGCTAGTTCCTTTGGCGCAAAGTTCCCCAACATGGAGCTATACTCGTCGCACATCCGCTATGCAGCGCTCTTGGTTGGCGGCGGTGACTTCCAGCTCCGTGTGCCTTCGTCTGACAGTGTGAAGATGTGGATCTGGGATCATGCTGGTGCTCAGCTTATCCTGACTGAGGCTGGTGGTAAGGTGACGGATCTTGATGGGAAGGCTATTGATTTTGGTGCAGGAAGGGATTTGAACCAAAACAATGGCTTGCTTGCGGCCAGAGGAGATATTCATGGAGCTGTTCTTGAAGGCATGGGCAAGCTTCTCGCTGAAGACGCCTCTCGTTGAGGATGTGCAAGATATAAAAGAACTATCTAACTAGAGACTCAAAAGCTGGCAAAAGATTAACAAAAAGTGCTTGGTATCTGCATCCATTATAAATGTTTAAAATATGCTATGTACTACGGTTATATCTTACATCAAGCTGCTCCGTCCTCCAATCTCCATGCTTCCTTGTCCATCTTTCATCTGCCCGCTTCTACCTACAACAAACTCCGTATAAATTCTCTGCAATCTTGTCTTCTCCTCAGAACTGATACTGGCCCTGGTACTATCCAGCGCCTTGATGAGATGATCCAATTCAATGACCACTTCCCTCTGCTCGCTTGTTTGAGCCTTGGCATCTGCATTGGCTGCAGGAACGCCGTGGACCTGTTTGGACCTCTTGCGGGCAATCTTGATCTCGTCGAGCTTCGCCAGAATTGATGCGTTCTCAACAAGAGCAGCCGACTTGCTCTTGGGAGTTGTATCGTCCAGAGGCTTGACATCTTTTCCATAACGGAACTGGACGAAACTTGGGGTTGTGTTAGACTTGGCATCGGTGCCGTTAGGTCGTTTCGATGTAACTGTTGGTCCATCTACATCTAGGACATCGTGGATAGCCTCCAACTGTGCATTAGACACAAGGGCTTGAAGATCAGCACCTGAGAAACCCTCGGTTCGACGGGCAATATCCGTAAGCGGTCCATCAGACTCGGTCAACTCGTCGGACAGCCTGACTTTTTGGAACAGTGCCTTAATGATGTCGACTCGATCTTCCAGAGCAGGCATATCGCAAAGCAGAGACTTATCCAAACGACCAGGACGGAGCAGAGCAGGATCAATCAGATCAGGTCGCGATGTAGCTGCCAGCACATAGACTCCTGACAATCCTTCGGCACCATCCATCTGCGTAAGAAGCTGGTTCACCACACGATCTGTGACTCCAGTAGAGTCGTGTCCTCTCTTGGGCGCAATAGAGTCGAACTCATCAAAGAAGAGCACACAGGGTTTCGCAGCCTGTGCACGATCGAACAGATCTCGGACACTCTTCTCAGAGGCACCGATATACTTGTTCAGAATCTCAGGACCCTTGACACTGATAAAGTTGAGGCCGCACTCGCCAGCAACAGCGCTGGCAAGAAGAGTCTTACCGCAACCCGGGTATCCATAGAGGAGGAGACCAGAACGAAGACGTAGAGGACATTGAGCAAAAATTGGTGCGTACTTTGTAGGATACTGTAGCGTCTCGAGAAGCACCTGTCGCGTTTCTTGAAGACCTCCAATGGACTTGAAGCTGGTTGAGGAGCTCTGCAATGTGACGTTCCTCAACGAAGCTGGTGTAAAACCCTTGAGGGCCTTGTCGAAGTCAGCACGCGCTAGATGGATGGCGCCAGTTGAGTCTGGCGACTCGGCAATGGCCCGAATGATAGCTTCGTTCCTTGCACGAGACACGAGTACGTTGATATCTCCAGGCATATAACCATCTGTAGAGCCCGAGATGTCAAGAAAGTCAAGATCCGAGTCCAGAACAAAGCCACTGGTCTTTGTTGGGCGGCTCTCCTTGCTCGTATGGCTAGCACCATCCATCCACGCACCGCTGTCTTCTCCTCCCATGCTGCCATCAGCAGTCTGTGGTCGACTCCCATCACTGAATTGTGTCTGGGCTTCCTCAGCGGTCACGGCGTCCTGCATCACGATAGACTCCATGACTCGACGTCTCGCTTCCTTGTCAGGTGCCTTGAGCTCGATGATCTCGCGCACAACATGACCACTGACCACAACACCGTTGATCGACTCCTTGCCCTCGGCTGTTGCCAACAGGACAACACCGCTGTCTCGTGTGCAGTATTGCCTCACGATCGAGCAGAGAATCTCACCCACCTGCCTGCTCCGACCGTTATCATTTCCGACCTGAAGTTCTGTCTCTACAGGGCATAGCTTATCCAAGTCATCAAGGACCACCACAGCCTTTCCGTTTAATCTCGCACCCCAGCTGGCAGTGGCGAATAATCGGTTCAAGGTCTCCTTTATCGTCGAAATTCTTGTCTCATCATTGACGAGCTTTCGACAGGGATAGTAGAGTGTGTGAAATAGCGACTCTTCTCGTAGTTTTTGAGCCAAGTGCTTCGCCACAGATGACTTTCCTGATCCCATGCCCCCAGTAAGAAGAACTGAAGACAAGTGTACCAGATTGGATTGCAAGTTATCCAACAATGAATCGATTCCAACAAGAAGCGAATCGTGAGTAGGTTGCCGTTCAAATCCGTCCGAATCAGACAGCCAGGATGGCCGAGGAGTAGGCGGCTGGAAATCGATAGGCATTTTAGTGTCAAGCCCAAGTAGCCAGTTCGCAGTGTCTTTGCTTTCTTGAAAGTCTGCGCCGTAAGTAAACTTGATGATTCCACCCTCCCAACCTTGGGGGGGATCGAGGCCGTCGTACAAGCCCACGACAGACTCGTCTGTCAAAGGCCCTTGGAGCAGCCCATCGGTACCCTTGGTAGCATAAATTTGTCGGAATCGCTTTGCAGCTTCCTCCTTCTCAGCCTTGGATTCGCCGCCGAATCTAAGACCTTCAACCGTCTTTGCGCTTGTAGCAAACGGGAAAACCTTGACACTTTGCACTGCTCCCTTGGGCAGCTGTTGTGATGCAGCCTGAAGCTTCACGATACCGCCTACCATACCAGTACATCCAAGAGTTGCGCAAAGAGGCGAAGAGAGAGCAACTGTCTGGCTGTTGGGAGGATCAATCCACGCCCGCAGGTGAGCAATCACCTTCGTAGCCGCAGTCATACCAGCAGGAGCACCACCTTCTTCTGGCTGAGGCTGTTGTAGACCAGCAGGTCTGATAACATCAACCGCGACATAATTGACTCCCTTGAAGGCTTCGCCAGAGAGGAGATCCTGGTCAACCCAGACACTGAAATCCCGAGCCAGAGGCCCCTCATCGAACCAACCCTCGCATGACTGTCGGTCAAGACCACGCAAGAACATGGTAGGTCTTCGCTCTTCCCTGGCGCTTCGTCGACGCACCGTACTAGTAGCGCTTCGTTTGGACTTGGAAGTGCTTGCAACACTACGATGATCGCCTGAGCCGTGTGAACTCTTTTGCCTCGTTTTTGGCGCGACGATGACCTCGGCGTCCGGCGATATCTTCGCGAATGGTAGGTCTGCAGGAGGTGCAGGATCTAATGAGATGACCTTGATATTTGCTGTCGAGGTTGGGGATAGATGAAGCGTCAATGAGTGAGGCTCGACAGGTGTTTCGCCGAGCTTGTAAGCGGGATTCGGAAGTGCTCGGATTTGGGAGAGGAGGTTAAGTTCGAGGAATGTCGCGTGCAATTCGATAATCTCCCAGTCCTCTGGTGTAAGAGGCTCAATGTTGATCGTATGCGCCATCGGAGGGTCGAGGTGGATCGTGGCCATGATTTTCTGTCCTTCCGACAGCCCCAGGGTCTTTGCTAACGTAGCATCAAGCTCGACGAGCTGAACCTCTTGATCGCGAGATGCTCTTGATCCATTGAGTCCTTCGCGTGTGCCAGGCGGAGCTGTCCTCCTCTTACTCGGCATACCCGTCCATCCTACGAATACAGAGCGCTGTTGGGAGCCCGCTCCGGTCGACGAGGGTTCTCGGTAACTGAGTTCAACGATGACATTTTGTGCAGGCTATCAATCGCGGGTCAATAGATTGTCGAGATAGAGAGAGAAACAAGGCAATTCCTTACAGTATTGACATTGACCAGCAGCGAGACCAGCGATGAGGGGAGGTTGACCAAGCAGTTCTTGAGGTGAGTTAGAGAGATTTCCGCAGACACGGATTGCGCATTCCTTTTGGGAGGCATGATGTACTAAACACTCTGAATAAGCTTTTGAGTGCACCTCTCGCGAAGAGAAGCTTTAAAGTTGTCGATAGTCGCAAGTTGCGAAGGTGCCGAAACAATTCCGATCTCGACTCCGTTTCTCGTCCCGCAAGCCGAGGTACCTACACGTGCTCGGGATCCTCCCCGTTCCTTCCCCAGCTTTCCAGTGAGTGTGCCAGGTCCCTTCTGGCCTGTGCTTTCCTGCGATACCGCTGTGGCTGAAGTCAATTAAACTCTGCATGTGGCGGTGCGTCACGAAACGCGAAACAACGCGTCTAACGTTCGCGTACTTCGGGTCCAGTGCAACCGCCGTTGCCCCCCTGCGACCAGGTCCAACCCACTCAATTTGTGCATCGCGATCGCATCTCTCCATCCAAACAGCTCTACATTGAACCGCACTACACAGCACAACTTGACAACCCCACAGCGCTTTCAGACTCGCGGTCTTTATAAATTTCTTCACAATGGCGCTGCGCGAGTTCAAGGCCCCCGTCAGCTACGAAAAGCAGCAACGTCAGTAAACCCGCTGTTATTTATTGTACCTAGTCCCCCGCAGGCGCTAATAACGATGCAGATGCCTTCCAGGAATTCCTGACGGGATTCAAGACGTCGCCTGAACAAACGATCACGACTGCGCTAGGAAACATTACTATCGGTGAAGATGACCTAGACGACGAGTATGATTTCATGGACGAGGACAACCAGGATGAGAGCCGACGTCAACAGGCCAAAGAGCGCCGTGCTCCTCAGTACAAGTACAAGAATATGCTACAGCAATTGTCTGACCGAACAATCGACGAGGCGACAATTGATCTCGACGATTTAGCAACAGTACGAATATGCGACACTCGCATCCCTTTAGCAGCCGCTGACAGCATAATAGTGGGAGAGTCAATCGTTCGACAACGAGGAAAGTATGAGGCTTGTTGATTCCATCGAGATGAACACAAAACACTACGTCGAGATCTTTTCGAGAGCTTTGGATGAAGTCATGCCCCCAGCAAGCGCAGATGTGACGTAAGTATTTGGGACGAACTTGACCAAACATTGTATTGACCAGTGCATAGCTTCAAGGATGATGTTCTGGACGTATTGACGGCTCGACGACAAATCCGAAACCGAGAACTTGACGAGGCTGCTGAGCGAGACCCTACAGCCGCAGATGACAAGTTCCCCGCGGAACTCACCCGCAGGTACACCCTGGTCTTCAAGCCCAGATCTGGCACTTCAAGTAAACCTTCAAAGGCCCTGGCAGTTCGTCAAGTGCGCGGCGAACACTTGGGTCACCTCATCACCATCCGCGCAATCGCCACTCGAGTATCTGATGTCAAGCCCATCGTTCAAGTCAGCGCATATACTTGTGACAGATGTGGTTGCGAAATCTTCCAGCCTATCACTGACAAGCAATATGGCCCCTTAACCATGTGCCCCTCAGAAGACTGTAAACAGAACCAGGCCAAGGGTCAACTTAACCCCTCCTCGAGAGCTTCGAAGTTCCTGCCTTTCCAAGAGGTCAAGGTTCAGGAGATGGCTGAACAGGTCCCTATCGGTCAGATTCCTCGAAGTCTCACTGTTTTCTGTCATGGCACGCTTGTGAGACAGATCAACCCTGGTGATGTCGTTGATATCTCGGGCATCTTCCTCCCCACACCATACACAGGCTTCAAGGCCATGAAGGCTGGTTTGCTTACCGACACCTACATTGAGGCTCACCATGTTCTTCAGCACAAGAAGGCTTACAGCGAAATGATTGTCGATCCTACATTGGTGCGACGGATTGAAAAGTACCGTCAAACTGGCCAGGTCTACGAACTCCTCGCCAAGTCAATTGCCCCCGAAATTTTCGGACATCTCGATGTCAAGAAGGCTCTTCTCCTGCTTCTTATTGGTGGTGTGACAAAGGAAATGGGAGACGGCATGAAGATCCGTGGCGATATCAACATGTGCTTGATGGGTGACCCTGGTGTGGCCAAGTCACAGCTTCTCAAGTATATCTCAAAGGTCGCCCCTCGTGGTGTCTACACATCGGGTCGTGGAAGCAGTGGTGTCGGTCTTACGGCTGCTGTCATGAGAGACCCTGTCACTGATGAAATGGTTCTCGAGGGTGGTGCCCTCGTCCTGGCCGATAACGGTATCTGCTGTATCGATGAATTCGACAAGATGGACGAGACCGATCGTACCGCTATTCACGAAGTCATGGAGCAGCAGACCATTTCAATTTCCAAGGCCGGAATTTCCACCACCCTCAACGCCCGTACCTCCATTCTTGCTGCCGCTAACCCTGTCTACGGACGATACAACCCTCGTATTTCTCCTGTCGAGAACATCAACCTTCCTGCTGCACTTTTGTCTCGATTCGATATCCTTTTCTTGCTTCTTGATACCCCTACGCGCGAGACAGACGAGCAACTAGCCAAGCACGTTGCCTTTGTGCACATGAACAGCCGACATCCCGATATCGGTACCGACAACGTCGTGTTCAGCCCCCATGAGGTGCGATCCTACGTCGCTCAGGCCAGAACTTACCGACCTGTCGTCCCCGAGTCTGTGTCAGAGTACATGATCAAGACATATGTTCGCATGCGAGACCAGCAGCAGCGTGCCGAGAAGAAGGGCAAGCAATTTACCCACACAACCCCTCGTACCTTGTTGGGTGTTGTCCGTCTGGCCCAAGCTCTGGCGCGTCTCCGTTTCAGCAACGAGGTTACTCAGGACGATGTTGACGAAGCGCTCCGACTAGTCGAGGCCAGCAAGGAAAGCCTCAACAGCGACCTTGGCACTGGTAAACGAAATGCCGATCCGAGCAGCAGAATTTTCAACCTAGTCAAGACTCTGGCTGATACCGGTGCATGCCGCCCTGATGATGCTGTAGGTGATGATGGCCTTGGTCATGAGCTGAGCATGAAGAAAGTCCATGACCGAGTCCTCGGAAAGGGCTTTACCGAGGATCAGTGGTTGGACGCTTTGCAAGCCTATACCTCGGTGGATGTAAGTTTCTCAATAATCATTCCTGCTCGACTGAACCCATGGCTAACGATACTCAAAAGCTCTGGCAGACCGCTGGCAACGGCACAAGGCTGGTGTTTATTACCACTGGCGATGATGAATTTGAGGATGATATGGACTTCTAAGAGTCTGGTATGTAATAGCGCGAGATATGGGATGCAAGGGTCTGGCGTTTTTGGCATATGAGGTAGATGAGAATATTCTGCTGGTAGAGCTCTGTCAACAATGATATTAGTTATGAGTACTCGTCATCATGCTTCGTATCAACACTCGATCATAGCGTGAATCGTTCAATCAACACAAACATCTTACAGGGAGCTGATACATCTTTTATATGGTTCTACTCAGACACCGGTATAGTACATTTCTAGAATACATTTACAGTCTCATCTGCATCAACGCCGCGCGTTCCATTTCACCAACATTACCGTGTCCTCCCACAGTCCACTTCTCAGAAATGGTCCGCGAGTTGAGCACGTGGCGGAACAGTCCGCTGGCGCCCCAGTATTCCATCAGAGAGCGAGCCTCATCCTTAGAGACGCCCTCGAGGCGGAGTACCCAGCTGTTCTTGAGAGCCTCGTACACGCGCTCGTCGTACTTGCGCTCATAAGGGTCGGGCTTGGGGACTTCCTGGCCAGCCTGACCGGCCTCAAGCTGAGAAAGAACAAGCTCCTGAGAGGGGTGGTGGTGCGAGTTGTTCTCGGAGGTAGCGGCGATGATAGCACCGCCGTTGGGGAGGGGAGCCTTGCCTGATAAGGCGTCGAGGAAGAGACGCACAAGGGTAAGCTCGTGAGCGTGGACCTGGTTGAAAGCAGCATCCCGGTAGTCGCTGGTCTTGTTGATGTGGGCAAGACCGTCAAGAGCAAAGAGCACGGGGGGTCGGCCGGGCAGAGTGAGCTCTGTCCAGAGGGCGAGGAGAGTGGGCCAGGCGTACTCGGCCTCCTTCGCGCTGAGGGCCAGGTCGGCGAGAGTGGCACCCTGCTTGAGGTTGGTGAACTTAGACCAGTCCTTCTCGAGCGTGAGCTTCTCAAGAACGACCCGGTTGGCCCTGTAAAGGCTCTGGATCATCTTCAGACAGTAAATAGGCTGAGCGAACTGCGGAGGCTCTGTGTCAGGGATGGGAGAGTACTCGGTGTTTCCGTTTGTCAGATCCTGACCTATTTTGACAGTTAGAATTGTTAATTTTAAAAGAGCTACCAGAGAGATCTTTACCTTCAGGAATGTGAAACACCACCCAGTTGTTGAGGAGAGCATAGGCCATGGCTTGAAGCGTAGTCATGCTCTTTCCAGACAACTTGCTACCCGTCAAAACGCACTTCAGTGCCTTCTTCTCCTCAGCTGATGCCTCCAATTTCTTCATAAGTTCAACAGTCTCCTTGCGCAACAGCACATGTGGTCGTCGAAACAAATTCCAGGTCTGTGTCGTCTTAAAGGCCTCGAGGGCACGCAAATGGTCCACCACCTGATCAGGAATAGCAAACACCTTTCCAGCGCTCTCATCGAGTGTCATGTTCTTAGCGTCCAGAGATCTGAGGCCCTCAACAGGCAGGGCGCTGTTGTTGCTGAGCTGAATGCGCTTTCGGAAGGCCTTGCGCTCGCCGGGCTGAGGTTTTCGGACCGGGGTCACATTGGCACGCTTCTTGTAGGACTTCTTGACCTTCTGGGGAAGATCTCGACGGCTCTTAATGGCTGGGGGTGCTGAGACGGCGAGGGCAGCGCTCGTAGTCGAGAAGGGAGCGAGTAGGACTGGCTGGATTCGAGGAGCCCGTGGGATGGCCGGCCTCATCAGGCATCGGAGCGAGTTGGCGGACGCCATTGTTTTACGGCTATCTTAGAAATGTCGTCTAAGAGGCCTTTCATATATGTTGAGACCGAGAGTTACGTCTATCGTCGCATTGACGCCAATTGAGCCGGTTCTGGGACGCTCGTCTCGCGGCCGTCGTGAGCTGAAGTTGAATGCCACTTCGAAAATCTCGGTGGATTAACCACACACCCCAAAGCTGTGCAGGGGTGGTAGGTCAAACAGGGTTCTGATTGGCCGAGAGGCTGTTGTGTCGGAAAAACGGCTGTCCACTGATCCGACGTTCCTTATCGCTAGAGAAAAAAGATAGTCCAAAGGCTGGTAGAAAAAAAGTTCCCCAGCGCAGCAACACCAAGACAGCGGTATTGCGACGACCAACTTTTAATCCTTTGACGACTCTACGACAGTTCTCGACAAACTTATAGAATCTCACCGTCGGCATCCACTTTCACACACATATAAAACACCCTCACAATGGCGCTCCCAAGCTCTAAGCCAAAGCTGCCCGTCGCAGTCGAAAAGCCTACGCCCTACACCTTCGATCTCGGCCACCTCCTCGCCGAGGACCCCAACCCCGTGGCTCTCGACCACGCCAACCTCGAGCAATCCCTCGCCGAGCTCGCCCGCGACGGCGCCCAATCCCTCATCAACCAGCTTCTCACCACCTGCCCGCTGAACTCCACCGCCGAGGGCGTCCTCCTCACCCTTCCAGCCCCTAGCACCCGCCTTCCCCGCGAGAAGCCTGTTCCTCAGGTCAAGCCTCCTACCAAGTGGGAGCGCTTCGCCGCCAAGAAGGGTATCAAGCCCAAGACTCGCGAGCAGCGACGCAACCTTGCCTTCGACGAGCAGACCGGCGAGTGGCAGCGCAAGTGGGGTTACAAGGCCCTGAACAAGAAGGGCGAGGACTGGCCTATTGTCGAGGTCGATATGGAGGCCGAGAAGACGAGAAAGGAGGGCACTTCTATCCGGGGCGACGGCCGAAGAGAGCGCAAGGAGAAAATCAAGCGCAACGAGCGCATGATGCGAAAGAACCAGGCTCAAGCCGCAGGCAAATCCGGAAAATAAAATTTCAGCGACAATGGATGAGAAAGGATTCGGTCTGCAGTTACGTATGGACACTGGTTTGGGCCATTGCTGTTGAGTATGGAGCGGCGTTCAGGACTTTGGCGTTTCGAATCGGCATCTAAAAAGCTAGGGATTTGGGAGGTTTTAGACGTTCAGCTTGAGGGAATGAAGAGAAAAACAGATCCGCTGCACTTCTTGATTTACGTGCTATCTTTTCCAGTCTCCCCAAAATGTGCCTGACTCCAGATTATATCCGTCCTGTCCCCTATGCTCCTCGCTGTTGTACATGACCACCTATCCATGCTTTTCCGAGGCATCCATGCACTTAGTCAAGAGAAACATAATCGAGACAAGCGACTCGACAACCTTCTTTTTGTGACCTTTCTGTAAAAGTTTTGCCCTCCCAGCTTCGTCCAACACAACTTCGGTTGAGAGCCAGCTGCATAACCAAGGCAAACAAAGAGACAGGGGGCTTGTCAAATCAATCAATAAAAACAAGAACGCTAGGATTTCAAACAAGATCCCCCCCGAGACAGGGTTCAACATAACCCCTGGACGATATTCTCCGCAAAATGCATTCATGGGGTATACCAAACATCAAATAGAAAATAAACAAGTACGAGAACGAAAAGTCTTCCTTCACTCTCTTGGGTACCGTGAACATGCACGCTCTAGGGCGTTCTTCATTAGCTTTGCTCGATTGTACGTCGCCAAGACCACCAGACCACTCTACAGAAACGCCGGCGTTCGGAGCGACCAGACTGGGCGATAGAGTAGGAAGACAAGAGTCGTAAAAGGCATGGCATCATGAGTTGGCTGCTGCTGTGCTGATGAAGTCACGGACTTCATCGTGTATAGCTAGGCGCGAATCATGCGATAGCATATGCTTGTAACTTTTAGCGAGTCATCAAGATGTCTTAAAGCTCAAAAGCCAAGTGGTGATAAAGGCATGATCGGTGATAATGGTCGCATATCGCTCGAGCTTCTGCCTACCTCGCGGTCGCTGTTGATAGTCAAGGTGGTCGGGGCTGACGAGTTGTTCGAGACGACGCTTCCGTTGGAGGGGGATATCTCGAGCTGTTTCTTTTTCAGCTTTGGTCTCTGATCGCCGGGGCTGAGGCGGCCTGACTGCTTGCTGCTCCCTGAAGAGGAGAGATTTTGCCGGTCATCCTCTGACTCTTCTTGGGGTCTTGGCTTTGCCGGCTCAGCGAGTCCTCTCGGCGGAGGCTGATCAAAAATCACATACTCCTCCTCGATATATTTCGCTTCGTTCTTGCATCCCCTCCAGCAGTCGCGCCAATCGCATACCAAGAACTTGAAGCAAAAGGCGTCGATCTTCATGCACGGCTGAAAGCAGATGCACAAGTTCCTGAAATCCATCTTGTTCTTGTCCGAGTGAGCCAAGAGAAGACTGAGGTGGCACGTAATGGCAAAAAGCAGGTAATAGTTAAAAGGGGAGAGATTCGAGAGCTCCTCGATAAGGAGTTCGGGTACTTCCTCTGCACCTGCGCATTCCCTTGCAATTCGGTCCTGTGCCGCTTTAGGGAATAATTCATCGGGAAGCTCTCGCAGCCAGGCCTTGAGCATTGAACCGATGATATTGATGTCGTATAAGTCGCGCTCGTTGAACAGATTAACGTCATACTCTGTCCTGGGTCAGTTCCAATCTCGTAGGTTAGAGGTTACATGAATAAAGCTTACGTTCATCGAACTTCCGCTGCCACTTCTTGATTTGAGGGCCGCTACCTGGAACACGGTAAAGACCCTCAACCTCGCAACCCTTATAATTCAAGTAGTCGATCGCCCTCCATGGGAAAGCAGGCATCCAGAACTCGGTCTTATCCCGCGAATCCTCGAGCCGCTTGGAGATTCTCGTCAACCGTGTTTGTTCGACTAGTGGTAAGTTGATAACTTTGAGCTGGTAGTGTTCGTCATCCAAAGCATCCTTGTCTTCTCGACCACCACGCCCGCTCTTATTGAAGAAACGATCGCTCAGCATACCGGCCGCACGAGTGCCAGTACTCTTTAGGCCATTAAAGAAAGAACCTCCGTTCTCATTTAGAGAGGACGGTTGGGTCTTTGATTCTTTTTCGCGTTGCGCCCTTCTTGTCGAAGACGAATCTCTCGGCGCGCGGTCTTCGGATCGATTTCGAACTGCAGAATTCATCATGTCTCGGAGGGATCTGTCGCCACCTTGGGTTCCGGACTTGTAAGGCACAGAGTTGAGATACAGCTCAGGCTCGTTACCTTGTCGGGGAGAAGAGGCGGGCTGTGGCTCGGGGCTAGCGTCTTCCTTGTCGCGATTGGATCGGCTGCGATTTAAAAGACCGAAAGGTTTCGATCTACCTTTCTTTGTTGAAGACTGTGGTGAAGCGGCTTCGTAGTCACCAGCGGATGACAAAGACAAGTCGCTTCGTAGAGGATCGGCAGAGACAGGTTTGTGTAGAGTATGGTCGGAGTACGAGGTGTCCGGTTTCTCTAGCATAATGTCAGCGGCTGGTCATGGCCCTGGGCTTGCGCGGGATGGCAAAAGTATAATGGATCGTCCCAACTAACGCTTGGCTCCATGTTTACATACCTCCGTGTCTTGGTTGATTAGGTCCGTCACTGCCCCTCGACATTATCTGGGCTCTCGTCTCTGTGTGGTTGCGCGGGTGGGCATGCGACTGAAGTTGGTTGGAGGTTTTCGATTGTTTATTGAAATGAAAGAAGCCGTTCTTGGGGCCCTTTTTCAAGTCGCTTGGGGGCAGCTGCGCAGATTCAGGTTGTTTGGTAGTCGCAGTAGTCGTGGGTGGATCAGGAAGCGCTTGTTCCTCCAATGTAGAGGTGATGGAGGGATAAGTCGAGGGATCCTCGCGTGTATGCCTTAAGGGCTGTCTCGGGGCGGGCTCGTCTCTACTGCATTCGACGGGAGCTGTAGGATTCGGGGATTGTTGTGCAGGTGCAGTCGCAGGTGCTGACGTTGATGATTTTCCTTCTGCTGTAACCGCTGCTAATGCTGCGGCTGTGTGTGATACTTTCCTGTGCTTCCCGCCCTGGTTTCTCAAGGGCGAGAATCTACTATGGAAAGGAGAGGAGCGGGGAGACCGGGGCGATTTGGACTCGGCCGGCGACACAGCTGGAGAAACCGTTTCAGCAGCTGGCGGGTCAGTTCTGCTGCGTAAAGCAGCGTCAGATTCAGACTGGGCCTGAGACGGAAGCGCCAGCGGCTGCGGTGCCGCCTTACGACCCATTTTGAGTCCTGCCTGCTCACGGCGCAGTCTCACAGTCGCAGCTCTCGGGCCCTGCTGCGCAAGCTCTAGCCCTCTACCACTGCCACTGTGGGCGAAACGGGAGGGTCAACTGCGGGCCAGGGCGTTTATTGGGGAATTGTCTGCTCTGGTCTGATCGGATCGTCTTGCGGGTCGCTGATTCGGACGTATCTGCAAAACCAGCCTGAGGGACAGGGCAGCGAAGAATGGAGACGGGAGATTTGACGATTGGTGGCCGTGGTGAAGGAGGTGGGCGCGTCGTCGTGTAGTGGTGGTGGTGCTGCTGTTCCGTACAGTATGTAGGTCAGGGGCACCCCAAGAGCATGGGGTAAACCAAATCCAGTAGAGCGATAGAAGTTGAGAAGCAATAATGGAAAGGAATGAAAATGGGGCCGTATGTTTTTTAAAAGAGATGTTAGAAAGCAATAGCGTCTCGTGGTCGAGAATGCCCTCTGGTCTCCGCAGTGTTGTGCTGTGCTATGCAGTGCAGCTGTATTGCGTTGTGTTGGGCTTTGACAGGCTTCAGTTATGGATCGTATCAATCAATATTCGATCGTGGTCGGGCCAGTGCTTATGTCAATGCCAATGCCAATGCCAATGCCAATGCCAATGCCGGTGTCAGAATTGCCCGGATCCAAGCCTTCTAAGCTCAGAGCAAAGCGCAGCTGGGTGCGAGAATGTTCCAATCGACTGGGTAACAGTCCGTGCCGCTGACCGCTTCACGAGTATACCTATGGACGCATAAAGAGTATGTGTGTACTGTAGGTATTTGATTGAGCCAATGCAATGTCAGGTATCAGAGCAGCCCAGCTGACGATGTCCAAGGGCTTGGGAGGTCCCAAAAGAAGCAAGGGACAGGATGTGGAACGTTGCACGAAGGACCAGGAACAAGGGACGAGACAAAGGAAGCCTTTTTTGCTAGGGGTTCTCAATCGCGAGGGGGATCCGGCAGTAACGGGTCAAGTTGCGTTGCTAATGTTCTCAGTCTGTAAGAGAGTGAGCAGCTAGTTACAGACTTACAGTACCTTAGTCTAAGTGGCAGCTAACTTGGACCACCCACTGTGGAGGTGATAACGGCCTCTCTCTCTTCAGATAGGTCGGTAACAACAACTTATTGAATTCACGGGAGCGTTGCGCGTCCTTGGTTGCGTATGTATATATGCAAAGCTGAAACGGGCTATCACACACGAAAAAGTATCAGAAATGGATCTTGAGAAAGCACCCGACTCGATAATTCAGGGCGATGGAAGCTCGGCAACCAGGGACAGCCCGTTTTCCGTAGTGACTCCGTATAAAAAAGCTTTTGACGATAACTCAGTCTACAGCTACATCTTCCAGCTAACGAGATAGAAGGCTTGGCCATTTCTACCCCGCTGTAGGAATGTGGGAATTGGGCGTCAACTCAGGGGTTGCTGTCCTTCAACTCGCCCACTTTCATCTTCATTTCTCCATTTTCATCCCATGATTGCGCTAGGATACCTCTCTAATACCCATCCATCAAACCAAACTTAGACCCTCTGATGGCTCAAGCTGTAGCAAAGCCACAAACTGCCCACATTTGACAGAAGTCCCCTTCAGAGCTTTGAGGTGCCTGACAGCCGAGGCACCAGGCCTCGGGAGTCTAGATGCGCCCAAAAGCCAAGGAACCGCAAGGAACAAGATGGCATTCACCAAAGGATGCAACCTCAATATGAAACTAAAGAAAATGTCTACGTATATCATTTCCATCACACGCGATGGACCTGAGCCTCTGACGTAAAGATCTCTCGGATACAATGCATGTGAAATAGTCTAATCATACATTATTCACTGGTAAGATCAAGTACTAATTGATTGCTTTTGAGCTTGACCTTTACAACACTAAACTCCGTTTATTCCTGTGCCCTAGACAACACCAGCCTAGTGCTTGATCAAAGTCAACTGCCTCTCTTGTCATTTCCCTGGTTTCGTAGCCCAGCGACTGGGTCCTCATTCCGGGGTCACAATCAGTACCTGGATGAGCGGCAGAAGTGGCGTTGTTGGTCTTCTAGCGCAGCATGTATTGGACGGCTTGACTTTGACTGCCGTCCTTGCCCTCCAAAATCAATTTTCAAATAGCTCTCTTTATGATAGGTTATTGTCGTTGAGGGGTAATGAGATGCATCTTTTGAAGGCGCAACACCTCCATGTTGTAGCGCCGCTTAATCTTAATATCTCCGTCTTGAGCGTATGGCCATCCAACATCAAATGCCCGTCCCTTGTGCATGTGCATATGCTAAGTTGCACTGAGAACGGCCTCCAGCGGCCGGAACCGTCTTTGTGAGCCAGCAATACGGGTAATTCGGTTGCTTTTGACGAGATGAGGCCTCATGGAATCCTACGCATTCGCAATCTTGATGAAATTACGTCGCGTGTTTTCTTATACGTCTCCATAACTGTTCAACTGTAGAAAGTTTGACGTCGGCAGCTTCAGCCACCGGATGCTTCCGAATTTGGATCACGCAGCCAGGTTTGACAGGCACCCATGTAAGGATCTCCCTGCCACTCATGAACCTATGTGCCTACATGAAACGTAGTGTAATGGATCAGCTTTCGTCTCGTGTATTGCCGATGATATCATCTTCGATCAGGCTCAGCCTTGTTGATGGCCAAGATGGCATGCGATATAATGGATCTAACTAGAATATCAACCGCTATATCTCAACTCCCACCAGTGACATGAACAAGTTGCATATATAATTACTCACTATTGCGAAGGGACAAGATGTTATCAAATCTATGTATATTTAGCAAGACACTGTAGGTTTAGAAAGCAATCATCGAGCACGTGCGACCATACCCTTATAGACCAGATCCATCTGAGCTACGGTTGTAGACGTTATTCTTCTTCTTCTTCTTCTTCTTCTTCTTCAGCTCTATGACCCCCCTGTAACGGTTTTCCATAGGATAGTACAGTCCGTTCGGGTATTGTTGGGCCGTGTAGGAGATTGTGTCTTAAATCCAGCTTTTAGTTGAAACCCAGACGCCGTCTGCTGTGAATAAGCCGGTTCAGCAACCTAACACGAATTTACAAATTCGACAACCTCTTTGTTGAACCTTTCAGGCTCTTCATAAAATAACCAGTGTCCAGACTCGAATACTGATGACTGCCCCAGACCTGGCCTCGACTTCTCTACCCGCTTCACACTCTCAAGCATTCCCTCGAGCGGAAAGCAACTTGATCGCCGACCAGCCATGACAAATGTAGGAATTGTGATCGTGTCGATTGCTTCGCGATGATCATAGCGAGTGTGATCTGCAAGTAGCCGCGCCAGCCAGCTTTGGTCGCATCGAGCACTGATTGCAGTGAAGAAGGCTTCATCCTTTGCCTCTTGCTCCGGTGAGATCCCGTCTTCCTTTTTAGGAGCATGTCGGTAGCCCAGACATCCTTTCGCTAGGTCTAGATGTGCTGCCTTTGAGCCATGGATCCAGCTGTGTTGCGCTGCGAGCATTGTCTTCTCATCGTAACACCCCGTATGTGCCTTGGATTCGTCCCATCCATCAAATGCTGAACGATCCTGCAGCGGCGCCTGGTCAACAAAGACGAATCCAGCAAAGTCTTTACACCCAAACAACTCTATGTATGTCCAGAGGACTGCGGCACCAATGGAACATCCAACGGGGACGATGCCAACCTCAGGCGCCGTCTTGCGGAGCTGAGTGACAAGGCCAGCGAGATCAGCTGCCAGGCGAGCAACATGGTAACCACCGCGAGTTCGATCAGAATTTCCATGTCCGCGCATATCGGGAGCAACAACCCAAAGAGATTCGCTTAGAGGTCCGAAGTTGCGGACAAAGTAATCGCTGGAGCCGCTGAAGCCATGCATGAGCAATACACATTTCTTAGGTGTAGCATTTCCTGCCGCATCACTCAAGGGTAAGGACGACTGAAATGCAATTTTGCAGCCATCGTTGGTGGTAAACGACTCTTGATGCATCGTTGTTTGTAAAATTTAGTCGATTTTCTCTTGGTTGGCTGTTTCCAAGATTGATAGTGTTGAGGAGGGGATATTTGAAATGGTGTAGGGTATGGATAATGTGGAGTCTTGACACTCGAGGCTTGAATCTTCAATATGTTGCCCTGCTCTGCTATCAAATGTATCGACATTGTTATTTTTCCGAATCGGCTGAATGCTGGTACCTTCACTGTTTGTACCAGAGTTTACTCAAAGCACCTGTAAGAGGTCGATTTACGTCACGAGACTTTGAGTCTGATGCCTAATATAACCACAATGGTATTCACATATATGCGAACTCCTGCCTCTCGACCACACTTTCTTCTTACTTATCCAGCCTTCTTATCCATCACAAAGACTTTTACGTCTGTCAAATCTCTCTGAAGCCCGAATTTCCCAATACTGACGCCGAAACAGACGATCTTCAGGTTGTTTATGGTCGAGGGTAGGCTGTAAGCAGCTGGAGGTCTCACGTTAGTCTGGCACGGCAACGCTTACGTAACGACCCGCCTACGAAAATTCTCTCCATGTCAAACTGAACACTCTCATCAAGTTCACTTTCATCCTCCTCCAACATGGCTCAAGCCGCAACAGATCACGAAGGCCCGAAGCTCGCTGTCGACGCTCATGTGAAGTATGTCCAGAGCCTGGATACAAGGAAAGATGAGCTCGATTACTGGCTTACCGAGCACTTGCGACTGAACGGCCTGTACTGGGGATTGAATGCCCTCTACTTGCTTGGTCGACCTGATGCCCTCCCGCAGCAAGAAGTCATCGACTTTATCCTCTCATGCCAGCATGAAAATGGCGGATTTGGCGCAGCGCCCGGTCATGATGCCCACATGCTCTCCACAGTAAGTGCTGTGCAGATTCTCGCCATGACGGATGCTTTCGACCAGCTGGAAGCCAAAGGCAAGGGCAAGGACCAAGTTGGCAAGTGTAGGTATTTCGCAAGGCCCGCAGTGCTTCCGATGCACCCACTGACTACCTAAATACAGACATCGCAGGACTGCAGAATCGAGAGACTGGCACCTTCGCTGGAGATGAATGGGGCGAGGAAGATACCCGCTTCCTGTATGGTGGTTTCAACGCCCTCTCTCTGCTTGGCCTTATGTCTTTGGTCGATGTTGACAAGGCTGTCGCCCACATTATTGCTTGCGCCAACTTTGATGGTGGTTATGGAACCGGACCTGGTGCGGAGTCGCACTCGGGACAGATTTTCACCTGTGTCGCAGCGCTTGCGATCGTAGGTCGCCTGGATCTTGTTGATAAAGAGAAGCTCGGTCGATGGCTGAGCGAAAGACAAGTCCCATGTGGTGGCCTTAATGGTCGGCCTGAAAAGGATGAAGATGTTTGCTACAGCTGGTGGGTGCTAAGTAGCCTTGCGATGATCGAGCGCACTCACTGGATTGACCGCGATGCATTGATCGCTTTCATCCTGAAATGTCAAGATACTGAGATTGGCGGTATTTCTGATCGACCGGGGAATATGGTTGATGTTTGGCACACCCAGTTTGGGCTGTGTGGTCTGAGTCTTTTGGGTTACCCAGGTCTTGAGGCAGTCGATCCAGTATACTGCATGCCCAAGACGATAACGAAAAGAATTCTCGGCTGATTGCCACAATATTCGCGATCTGCTTCCCATCCTACCCACCCATTGGCGCTAGCCACCCCTCTGGCCATTCTATACCACATGCTAAAGACACTACTCCGTGATAGCGTGGGCATATGGCTGAGGGAAGAGGAACTGTTGGTTTTTTCAGGGACATCGCCTGCTTTCTCCGTGGTGCTCGTCCCGTGAAGTCCTTCAGACATTCAAGTGCAGGGTATTGCTAGAGCAGTACCCTTGCCCGATAATAAAAATCAGATGGGCAGTTGACCTTGGTCCTCCAATCCTAGACCAAGAGCTCATTACTCACTGTTGGCACATTATGTTGTGTCTGTTTACCGTTAATAAATTAACATTGTCCAAATTGCAACTGCTTGGTGTACTCTTGATGTTCTCCCATGTGCTTCAGATGATGCTCCCTTTTCCGCATACGCAACACGTGCCAGTGCCAAGTCACGTTGTGATGCCAAACTCATTCTTATTCAAATGCAAGAAAACATTGATCAAGGCTCAACATAGCGGTTGTGTCTATACTGGCTGCACTGCGGACTGATTTAACATGAGACCTCGGATCTGCCGATAGGCTACCATCGCGGATAAACATCGTGGCTCCCTCACTTCCACATGAACCAACTCACTAGCCTACGTATAAAAGCCTTGGTATGAGCAACTGGCATTTTCTACCCCTTTTGCACGCCAGTGTATTCTTTTTCTAATGGCTCAGGCGCCGCTGCTCAGAATGCGTGCCTGAGCGTGTTGTCCTCAGGCTTATAGGGCTATTGGGGCGCCTGCTTGATCGGACGCTCTTTCCTCCTGGACGCCAGGTCTGGCATATCCCCCCTCTTCCCCCCTCATTCTTCCGGCTTCCGCCAGGTATCTGGTCTTCCCATCATCTGGACTGCTCCTCCTGTCCACAACGTCATCTCCATCGAGATCATCTTGTCTCATTCAGCCAGTTGCTCCTTTCGCGAGCACCCTCTTGGGTCTCCCATTGAAGCTTCTACCTTCCGACACCGGATTTTATCAACTGGTCGGCATCGCGTCGCTGGCAATTTGGCTGGAAGCGAGCCCGGATCCACGACCTTCCATGTCTTGGGAGCCCTTGCTCCTGGCTGGTTAACTTCTAATAGGCACTGGTAAGTTAATGATCGAGGACGGCCCTTTCCTAAAGCCGGACTATGAAGATTATCAGGAGTCTCTTTCTCTCTGTCTTGAATCAATGCAGCGAATAAACTGAGAAACCCAGGGGAATGGTTAGGCTAATTCGTTTACTATACAGAGTGTTGAAATTGGCTTTGATCTTGCTCTGATCTCGCTTGCCGGTATCACGAAAACCTTCAATCAATCATACAAGAACGGTTAAATCTCACCGAGAGAGCCACCAAATTGAAGATTGGCAGTGACCAAGTCTGTAATCTCACCAATGCCCATCAGCAACCTAGTGATTTTGAACTACTCAAACGCCAGGTCATACGTCTTACCAAGTACCGAAGGCCCCTGAGTCCTTTCTCAATAAGAACAGAATCTTTGTACTTGTCCGTATCGACTGAACAGGGCTGCTGATCGTATTGCGATTTGTGCTTGAACACAGTTTACATCAAGGAATGCCATTCATGACAAATGAGGCAAGTGGCTCTTGAACTGGCAGGAAACGGCAGTTCCTGAGCTTACAGATGACGGGTATAGAACTTAACTGCCATCGCGACTTCCCCGTTTTCAGGTGCGTCGAAGCACCGCCTTCTACTCGGCATACTTCCCAGCTTCTTCGTCTCTCTCCAGCTTATCACCCATCGCCGTCTTTCATGGGCATTGGGGGCCAGCCGGACTTGCATTGTCAACAAACAAGCTCAAAGCAGTGACTTTGATATTGTCGGGGGACGTAAGCATGGCTCGAGGCAAGAAGCTTACCAAATCGACTCCGGTAAGTGCTTTCCGTTCCAATAACTCCCTTCCTTGAAGCGTTGTATGCCAACGACTTGAGCCCCTTCTCTTCTTTCACACAATGTTTCATCTTGCCCATGACTTGCTCTTTTTGCTATACTGCCTTGCTTCCATCTCGGACCCGACCCTATACTCTCATTTTTGTTAGCGAGCTAGCAGCCCTTTCCTACTTGTTCTCAAGAAGAGAAGAGCACTCTACAGGCGAGTTCTGTATGCCATTGACACCTCCCCTTATGGTCTCTCGCGTCTTGTCAAATCGTACCTTCAGTCGTTGTGAGACAAAAAGTCACTGACCACTTCATGCTTCATTCAGGTCATGGCCACCACAACGAAAACGGGGAACAGCGCGGCCAGCTCTGCCAATCGACCAATTCCACTCCTTTGCACCGTCTGTCCGGATATCCCTCGTTTCTCCGACGTTTCCCATCTGCTCACCCACATTGCCTCCAAAGGCCATCTTCATCATGAAACCCAAACAAAGCTTAAGGCTCATCAAGACATTGCTGCCGCGGTTACCCTCCAAGGCTATGAGGAGTAGTACTCCCAGAACGGCATCGAGGCACTGCTGGTCGAGCGAATGAAGGCGAAGCAACTGAAAGAGGAAGCTCGCAACAAACGTAATCGGGCAAGTCAATCATCATTCGCATCAAAGGTTGGATTGTCTTTTCAAACTCGCTTCTTCCGTTTCTGACATTGGATAGCAGAATAAACGGAAAATCAAACAGGAGACTTCGATAGACCCTGCCATCAAGCTTGAACAAGACGAATTGATGAGCGAGTACCCTTTTCTCCCAGAATTCTTCGATCCCAATAAGGATACTGCTACCAGAGATGAGTTTCTTCTAGTGGCTGATTCTTTAGCTTTGAAGGGTCAAGTGTGGCCAGGGATGGGCAAAATGGATCTTGCCAATGACGAGATGAGGCGAACTCGGAACCAACGAAAGCCAAAGTCAGTCATTGATAGAATGCAGAAGGCATCTGAGCGTGTTTCACCTACCCAGGTCGTTATGACACCAGAATTCAAGGTAGAAAGGGTGAAGGATGTTTACGACGATACCTCATCGCCTGCGCCTGGCCAGGAGGAATCGGTAGGTGTAGCTATGATCAAATCCGCCAAATACTAACCTTGTCAGACACCGCCACGAAAAGCCCCCAAAGCGAAGCGCAAGAAGCCTACACCTCTTGCAGAAGTCTCGGCGAATATTCCGAAGCAGCGTCGAAGTACCGCTCGCGGCTCGAAGTCAACCGTGGGAAAGAAAGCGACCACCAAGAAAGAACCGAGCCGTCAGGAAGAACCCGTCACATTCCCTTCGCCAGTCCAGCTCAAACATACTCAAGATGTATTCCGCGACGATGCCAGTCTTCCAGGTAGGTATTATGTACAAAAAAAAGCCGTGATCATGCTAACCGTCCACATTAGACCCTATCGGCGAATTTCCTTTTCCTCCCACCCGTGATGGCCGCAGGTAAGAATTGTACACTACTCATTTGACCACAAATTTGACTTTGAAACAGGTTTAATCTTCGCAACAGACATGCACCCCGAAACATGGACAACTTCTTCCACTCTAATCTTGTTTCTCCCACCCCACATCCAAGAGATCTTGCACCTCGGCAACTCCCAACAAGGGGAGGGCCTGGCTCACTTCGACCTGAATCCTTTCCTCCAGGTATGCCTTGAGAAATAATTATAATTTGCAAGCTGGTGGGAGAAGTGTTAGTACCTTGGACTTGTGCTCACTCACATCTAGGATCGTTCAGCCATCTCGAAGCTTCGTACGCAATGAAAGATGCCACAATCTATAATGCCTCGTCAAGACTACCCTTCGCTTCTGCAAGTTATAACCAATTCCGAGGACTAGGCCCAGACCAGTTTCGACTAGCAACAAACTACGGATTCCAACTGAAACAGGACGATTACCCAGGATCAATCACAGGAGACTCATCTCATGGAACAAACAACAATCCGTTCGTCGGAATGTCTGCAAGCAACCATCTTTTCGCACAAGATCGTTCGTTCCTAAGTCCGTACAATCAGGGGACCCCGAACACCGCATTGTCCCCATTGTCATTCTCTCCCATCAATCGACAGCGAGAGGATTCGCACAATGAACGAGACGTGAAACCGCAGACTCATATAAGTGAAGTCATTGATGGCAGCGGCCTTTGTGAAGAACATGATTTGGGCATCAACGGATCCTGGATGCATGCTTCCAACCATGCCCTGGACTTCCCTCATGGTTTGACAGTGGACGACTCGCAAATCTGAACAGGGACGATGGACACAACCTTTCGCAAGGCCACATCTATACCCCTTTGAAGCCACCATCGACAACAGAATTCTATAGCCGACATATCGAAAACAGACCTGGGACCTGGCATGTTTAGCTGTTACAACTCACCTTGCGCACTGGATTCGACCAGGTGACGACTGTCGAAGTGTTCATCATGTAAGCAAACCCTCCCTCTCTCACATTCATGCACAACGACTAACTGACCTTGGCAGTACTTACAGATGGCCCGCATATTACACATAGTTCTGGCCCACTATTTGATCAGATCGACTCTTTTGATATTCTATTCTTCTCTTTTTGACTTTCTAACGATATGAAGGCACTGGGTGGACATAACAACTAGGAGTTTAGTTTAACTTGGGACATGGTACATCGGCGTTTTAATGAAAAGAATGGACGGCAAAGGGGTTTATGGGTGGAATATAAAAGTAAATTGATGGTACTGTGGGTATAAAATAAGTAGGGGTACTTTGGCGTCTGGGAAAGGGGGTGAATTATCTGACATTGGAGTCCTGGAGTGCGAAGGCAAGACATGTTAGGTATTTTATGGGAAGAGAATTGTTTCAACATTGAGTCTTATATTAATACAGAGTTCCTGAATAGATGAAGTGTACAAGTATGGAATTCATTACAGTTGCTCGATACTTGCTACAAGCTGATCGAGGTGGTCCGGCCCGTTATCCATTACATCTGAGAGGGCATGACAAACGCCCTTCAAGCGACGCATTCTCATTTCTTGTTCCATCTGGCTCGACTTGAGAGCGGCAACGTCAATGACTTTCTTGGGAATACGGGCGAGTCTCGCAACGTTCAAACCATAGGAGCGATGAGCGACACCTTCACCAACTTCGTACAAGAATGTGACTTCCTCCTCGCCGTCTTCTCCCTTCTCGGCCTTGAATTTCATGTGAACGTTCTTGATACCATCAAGACCTTCAGCGACCCGCGCGAGATTTTGGTAGTGTGTGATGAAGAGGGTTAGACAGCGCGTCTCAGTGACGACATGTTGCAGCACGGCCTGGGCGATGGCGGCACCGTCGTGAGTGCTGGTGCCACGACCTAGCTCGTCGAGGATAACGAGACTTCGAGGGCCAGCGGAGCGTAGAATGCGAGCTGTTTCGGAGACCTCGACCATGAAGGTAGATTCACCAGCGAACAGGTTATCGCGAGCACCGGTTCGTGTGTGAATGGCGTCGCAGAGTGTGAGGGAAAGGGCGTCGGCTGGTACAAAGGAGCCGACTTGAGAAAGGAGGACGATGAGGGCGAGGGCGCGGACAAAGGAGGATTTACCGCCCATGTTGGGGCCGGTGATGAGGTGGGCAAGAGGTGAAGGGTGGGCGAGGGTAGTGGAAAATGGGATGTAACCACCATCGAGAGTATGCTCAGCGATGGCGTGGCGGCCATTGGTGATGGAGATAGTTGGGTCAGCATCGGAGGGGAGGAAAGATGGTCGGGAGTAGCCGGGTTGAGCGGCGACTTTGGAGAGGGAGAGAATGCAGTCCAGGGCTGCGAGGGCGGAGACAGCATCGCGGAGAGGTTGGTAGTCTGCAGCGATAGAGGCGAGGAGGTCTTTGAAGGCCTTGTCGCATGCAGCCGCTAAGGCCTCGCGATGCTGGTCGCGTTCGGTGATGAAGCGGAGGACTTCAGGGGTGTGGAAGCGGGAGAGCTTCTTTGTTCCAGAAATCTTACTCCATGAAGCGGGAACATGCTTGATGTCTGTGTTAGGCACCTCGATGAGATATTCGATGCCAGCGACGGTGACATAGTCGACGGTCTTCTTCT
Source organism: Fusarium stilboides (assembly GCA_014822085.1). Lineage (NCBI taxonomy): Eukaryota > Fungi > Ascomycota > Sordariomycetes > Hypocreales > Nectriaceae > Fusarium > Fusarium stilboides. The sequence goes on from JAASAY010000012.1 coordinate 34,862, forward strand.
TGATCTTCTCGGCGGCGACAGCACGGTGGCCGTCTAGCTCGTGCTCGACATGAGCAATGCCGAGTTGGTGATCTTGCATGTCTTCTGTCTGGAATTCATCGCGGAAGAAGCCGTACTTGTCATCTTTGCGCGCAGCGACAAGGTTGATGCGCTCGAGATAGGAAACGACGGTATCGAGGATTTGAGGGAGAGCACAGATGGCATCGCTGAGAAGGGGAGAAGTGAAGGGGACATCGGAGGGGCCCTTGACAGTTGAGTAGTAACTCGCGACCCTTTGAAGGGCTTGGAGAACCGATAGTAGTTCGGGACGGGTGCATTTGCCGTAGTATATACGAATAAGGCTACGCTCTAGGTCGGTCTTGGTGTTAGCCAAGAGTGTCTCAAGCTGGGATACCGGGGCAGTTGATTGTTTGTCAAGGAGCTCCTCAACGGCGTTGAGGCGACCCTCGAGAAGTTGCTGATCAAGTAAGGGGCGTCCCACCCATTTCCGAAGCAGACGATGACCTGGACGTGTGAGCGTCTTGTCGAGTGCCCAAAACAGACTGCCCTTTTCGGAATGATCTGTAGAGTTGCGGTACACTTCGAGACTCTCAAGGGTAGTGCCGTTGATGAGCATGTGCGACCGCGTGCTGAAGCTCTGAAAGTACTTTGTAAGATCAAAGATGTGCTCGAGGCCGTATTCTTGGAGGTGATTGATCATGGCCGAGAGACAGATCGTGACGGGCTCGGGGAGCTTCAGGACCTTGTCGAGCAGGGCGGCAGCGGTCTCATCTTGCGCCTTGTCCTTGAGTTTGTCTGCGTAGAATTGAGTGACATGGGAGTAAGCTTCAGCGGCCATGGTCTTAGCCTTAGGAACACGTTCGACTCGACTTCGATCACCAAAGACATTGGTGCTGCTGCCCGATAGGTGCTGCACGAGTTTGTCGGTTCCCTTGGTCAGGTCTCCAACAATCAAAAATTCGCAGGGAGAAATGTGAAGCAGGCGTGTTTCGATCTCGCTCCGCATAAAACCATCTTCGAAATTGTCGTAAATGATATCTCCTGTCGCTGGCTGAACAGCGAGGATACCAACGTCAACTTTCTCATCGGTACCCCATCCCTTGGCCTTGGTCTCTGTGATGCATAGTAGATAACCGCCCGAAGGTGTCCCAGCGCCACTTTGGTCCAGCTCGCCATTCTCATCGATATATGTACCTTTGGTGTAGAGGTTGGTGAGCTTGCGGACGAAAGGGGTGTTACGGTTGTCTCCGGCCTTCTTCAATGCAGCGGTTTCGATCTGACGAACAACACCAACCTTGTGACCAGCAGCAACGAGACGCTTTGCATGTACCGGAAGACGATGTACTGGGATACTTGCTGAGGCGAAGCGATCTATATGAGCTTCTGAAGGGTCTGTGAAAGTTAGAATTGGGTCTGGCAGAGTTTCGCACTAATAAAACTTACGCTCATCATAACGCATCTTTCCTGGTATACAGACTATACTCAGCTCCTTAGCTGCAATGCGGGCGTCTTCGCCAAAGAAGCGGAATTTGTAGCCGACTTCGACAATAAGAACTGTATCCAGATGCTTTCTTTTAATCTCTAAGAACTGAAGCTCCATGGGGGTGAGCTTGCCCGTCTTTGATCCCTTCTTCTTTGTCTTTGCCGGCGCTGGAGTCTCTTCCTCGGCCCCTTCAGCATCGGCATCTTCGTCTTCTCCAGCTGGCGCAGCATCTTGAATATTGCGGCGCCAAGCCAGAGCGTCTGGGTGTCCTAGCTTCTTGACGAATTTCCTGTGTAATTCTTGATAATGACGCCTCTCTTCGGCATCTTCATCTTCATTTTGCGCTGACCCTGCGTTCTTATCGCCACCCTGGGAATTCTGTGCGCTCGAACCGTCGTATCGGTATCGTTCTGTGCGTGTCGCGACAGCTTCTGGCTCGCTGTTTTTTGATTTGGAGAAAAATGTGCTTGTTTCGGGATCCTTGGGAGCATCATCGGCTCGAGCCCTTTTCAATGACTTTTCTGGCTCCTCATTCTCCTTTTCTGTGTCCTCTAGCGGCCGTTTTCGTGATGGCGATTCGGCATCTTTGCTGGGGGATGATTCGGGTTGGCTCTGCTTTCCAAAGGCTGCTGCTAAGTTGTTGGCTGTCTTTGGTGTGAAGAAGGAAGTAAGAGACTGTTGTTTCTTCTGACTTGATTTGGGAGTGGGAGCCATCTTGGAAGCTGGGATTGGCGTGCGTTGTAAATGGCTTCAATAGGAGGTAATGCTCACTCTGAATACATAGGTACCTTAATTTGGGGCCATTGGATTTTGAGGTGGTGACGTTGGAGACGCGTCTGGGTAGGTGCAGACGCGTTGAGTGGCTGACTACTGACCCACCTTTCCATCTTGACGACTTTTGAAGGCTAAGGTAAGGTAGCTAGCTAGCTACTCCGTACTCTTAAGAAACAGAACAGCTTGCTGCTCTATCATGCCTACATATTTCAATTTGTCGTGACAACACTTATAGTAGTGTTTGGCATCGCATTCTCTAAATGCAACAGCATCGGGGCTTATGACCTGAGTAGAAGAGAAGATTTACAAAGCCAACTGTCACGTTGGTTTCAGAGCATTTGTCTAATATTTGAAGCAGATATCGCCCTCCTCTTTTTATGATGTTCTTCGCTTCGACAACAGTTACCCACACCCCGGCAACAAGCGCCCAGACCATGGGTAGGCCAGGGCTTGCTCTACTAAAACTAGGTGGAACCCTACATAGGAAGAATGAGTTACAGCTACATGCCATGATATTCATGTCCATGTAATATTCAAGATATCTATGTTATCTGGCTTACTTTATAGCTGCGGCATGACATCTGAACTTCGAAATTCTAATCTGTCATCATGTCACCGGCATGGCTATCATCACGTATATGAGCTCGATGAACAGAATTGGAAATGCTCATTCTTCTCATTACCTTGTGTCGCACTCTCGCCTAAGAAAACAAAATGTCGACCACCCCAATGCAAGTGTTCCTAGTGGTCACGTCCCATTTCTTGGCTTTGTAGGTGGGCGCTTGCATCGAGGCTATGTACTACCCATGATGATATTTGGAGCTCTCATGATCCATGATTTTACCCCAAAAGCCCCACTCTCTCGTTGCTGTTTGGCCCCCAAACCCTGAAAGGGCCATCCCGAAGCCCCGTTTTTGATGGCTCCCAAGCTTTAGCAAGTTTAGCTCAAGCTCCCGGGCGCTTACAGGTTTCCTAAGATAGCCAATTAGAGACCGTTGGCTGTGATGGTGTATATGAAACACAACTCTCGAGTCTCCATTTCGATATCATTTTGCCAGAGTGACGCATATTACGCCCCTGAAGCTGTTGCCGCTGGACGAGAAAGTTGTTTCTCTTTGGGTTGAGTTCGGCGGTTAGATTGACTCACTGTGCTTGCGAGAGCGTGGAATTTGGATTTCTCGTCATGGTTATGATAGCAAGATACATGTATCTACTAACCGTTGAGGTTGTGGACCAAGTACATTCATAATGACTTGAACGTAACCCTTGTTCTTCTTGTAGTTCTTCAGTGTATTTCGTATCATAGATTCTTTTTGATGCCTTGTTCCCATGCCACACCACTGGACAAGCTGCCTCCCAGTTATTGGAAGCTCCTCTATCTGGGCGCTTGACCGGAGAAGACCCTCTTTCGCTGTCGTTTCCCCTTACCTTACTTTTTCCCTTTGTCCCCTTTTCCTTTTTTGTGACCTCCGTCCATTCCATTTCTGTTTCTAACATCTTCTTCTACATACGTTATTCTTTTGAAACCAACATCTTGTTCCTGACGCGGCCGTTTCTGCGACCAACTGGAGCCAGTCAGGTACAGGTACACAGCCAAACCAACAGGGAAGGTCCAAGCCCACGTCACTCCAGCTCTCACGCAACCCCGCTCAACCAACACGACACGACAAGACAACCCAGCCCAGACTTAGTATCGCATCCTACGACTTTTTTCTTCCGAACTTACCTGTACTTGTTGATCAAGGACTGGCCTACAACTGCGGCCCAAGCTTTCGTCATCTTCCTTTTTTAGAGACTCGAAACATCCGCCTCGCCAAACTCAAGCGCGGTGTCTTGTCGCCCACTCACTTGCCCCGCGCCATAGCTGGGCAGATCCCATATCGCAACGCACAGTACACTATTGTGTCGCATATCCAACCTCCGGCCCTCCCGTCGCCTACCCCAGGCGGCCTTATAGCTCAAGATGGAGCGTAGTCGTGGTGTTCCAGATGAGGAGATGTTCCTCAATAAGCCCGCTCCCGAAGACTGCGACAGTCCGACCATTGAACCTCTGCGCATCTTCAAGCCCCAGAGCCCTCAACCTGCCAAGGACAATAGATCCTCCGCCTTTAGATACCCAGCACCCCCGTCATCTACTTCGCCTGCTTCAAAGCATTCGTTCCCTCTACCTCCTGGTGCTTCCAGCTCTGCGGCCCCCCTGCCGTTCCCTGACGACGACGACGTTCGCAAACCAACTCCTGCGAAGCCGTTCGGTTCTGCCTACAACGATACCAGTCCAAGACTAGAGAACAGCCCTCCTGGAAAGAAGCCTGGGCTTGCTGAGCGAAGAGGTGCTGCTCCAAAGCCCATCAGCTCTCCCACGAGTCCCGACGCCGATCACGATCTTTTCCAACGGCCTTTGGCCGACAACCACCGCCCGGGCTCGTCCAACGCTAACTATCCCAGTTATCAAAAGACGTATTATCCACCACCTGGTGCTGCATCTAGCTCATCGAGTAATGCTCCTGCGCAGCCCGCTGCCATCCAGCAACTCAAGATGAACGATCAGGGCGTAAATCGCTTCGCCTCAACTGCTTCTACCTCTACCACCCGTGCAAGCCGTGGCTCTCCTCCCCCTCCCGAGACCCCGATTGTGGAGCCCGGACAGGCACCGGCCGATGCTATCGAGGCCCGCTACGCCGCCGCCGGTATCTCCGGAACTGCTACCCTTAACAGCTTGGGCGCCCCCAGCGCTGCTGCTTCCCAGAGACTTGCACAATATGGAAACCAACCCCCGCCACAACGACCATGGACACCGACCGAGACTCCGGATCAGGCGCCATCTGGACCTCCGACTGTGTACCAGGGAATGAATGCTATTTCGAGTCCTGCACAATCACACCAGTCATTTAGTCCTCCTCCCCAACCTGAACAGCAGCAACAACAAAAGCCACAGCAACCGCAAGCACAGGGTCAGGGTCAAGGCCAAGCACAGGTCAGCGTATTGGAACAGGACTTCCAGCGCATGCATACCAACTCGCCTCCTCCTGCATACTCGAGCCTCAACCCTGGTGGAAACTCGTCCTACCCCCACGAGAAACAACGTCCTCAGCAGGCTGGCTCAAGCTCTACACCTGCTCAACCTCAGCCGCAGGCCGCTACGTCGACACCTCCTACAAAGGCGGCAGCAGCAGCAGCGGCGGCCGCCACCGCAGCTGGTGGCCTTGCCTCGCCTGCCCTCCAGCATCCAGGCCATCCCGCATTTGCCAACGATCCTCACCCTGCGTTTGCAAATGAATCTCACCCTGAGCAGAATGGACAAAGCTCCCAGCACGTTCAACAGCAAGTTGTTGCCCCTGCTCAAACTTTTGAGCCTCAAAATCCGGCCTCACCTCCCCCTCTGCCTGAGGGATGGATAGCCCACCTGGACCAGAATTCCGGACAGTACTATTATATCCATCTGGCCAGCCAGGCTACACAGTGGGAGTTTCCCAAGGGGCCAAACCCCATCACACATGAACAGGCTCCTCTATCGCCAACAGCTTCAACCTATGGCAATCCCTTGGCATCACCTCTTTTTGGCAAGCAGTCTATGGCTTCCCCGATGTTTCCGCCTCATACCCCTGGCTATGCTGAAAGCATCATGAGTGTGGCAGCCTCAGCAACTCCTACAGCAGCCGGATTTACTGGACCCCCACCAAGTGCTGGCGTAGACATGTACCGAATCCAGCCTACAAATGGTGTCTATTTTGGCCCTTATCTGCGATACGTCAACATGGACATCGAGAAGGGCCTCTGGCTCGGCAGTATCCTGATTGTGACAGATGCTCCTCAACCCCCGACTATTCATATTCATCTGAGCAATGATTTAGCACCAAACCCACGACAAGCTGAACCTCGACCCATCTTTACACATCAAAGGTGGAAGTTCTATAAATACGATCTGGAACTACCTATGTCCGAAGTTGGCACTGAGCGTTGGACATATGCAGTTACCTCGCATCTTGGCTGTACTCGCTACGAGTTTGTCGTTGCTGGTCGTCATGAGACCAGCTGGCGCTTCATCGCACACTCTGGTAATGATTTTGCGTCGGGTACATCGCAGAACGAACGAGCCAAGCTTGGCGGGGTTGGATTTATGTGGAAGGATGTACTCCAAAAGAACGTCGACTGCGGCGGCTTTCACGTTCAGCTAGGCTTAGGAGATCAGATCTATGGTGACAGGTTATGGAAAGAAGTCCCACTCCTGAAGCAATGGCTTGCCATGAGCGGAAGAGACAACAAGAAGAACGTTCAATGGACAGCACGACACGAAGAGGATGTCGCGCACGCCTACTTCCACTATTACACCAGTCACTTCGACCAGCCTTTCCTCCGCGAGGCTTTTGCTCAGATCCCCCATGTCCTGCAAATTGACGACCACGACATGTAAGTACTTTCGCCTAAATTCAGCAGTGAGCTTGAACTGACCAGAACAGTTTTGATGGATACGGTTCATACCCAGACTATATGCAATCCTCACCCATGTTTAAGAACATTGGCCGAATTGCAACGGAAATGTACCTATTATTCCAGCATCACACCACCGTCGAAATGTTGCGAAACGTCAGCACCGACCACGATATTTTCACCATCACAGGAACCGGCTGGCATTTCGTCAAGTTCCTAGGACCAGCCGTGGTGGCTGTTGGCCCTGACTGTCGATCAGAGCGTACCCAAGCCCAGGTTATGGCCGGCCCGACATATCAGGGTATTTTCCCCAAAGTTGCCACATTACCCCCTAGTGTGCAGCACTGCATTTGGATGGTTTCGGTGCCTCTTGTATACCCGCGTCTGGACACCGTGGAGAGTCTTGCCAACACAATGGCAGCGGGCAAAAAGGCAGTTAACACAACGTACAACATCTTGGGCAAGGTCACAAGTTCAGTCGCTGGCGTGGTCGGTGGTAAAGATGTTGTTGCCCAAGGTTTTTCGCAAGTCAAGAAGGCTGTTGGAAAGACTGGTCTCATGGGCAATGTTCTGAACCAGTTCGGTGAGCTTGATATCCAGGAGGTACTCAAGGATATGTGGACCCATGACACCAAGGACCTCGAGAGAACCTACTTGATTCGAACTTTGCAAGGCATTTCGCAGCAGAAGGGAATTCGAATGACATTCCTTTCTGGAGGTATGTTGAGAGCGACTTATCACTATCTTGAAGTGCCCAAACTAACATAATCGCAGACGTTAATGCCTCAGGAGCTGGTTTAGTTCATGACCCAACACATCCTGGCGACCACAAGACCATGTACCAGGTCATCTCGTCCCCTATCGTGGCGGCGCCTCAGAGCAACTACGTGCTCAAGATGTTGCACAACCAAAAGTCGTTGTACGTACCACAGAACGGCAAGAAGTCGACACATGAGGTATCGGACACAAAGGAAGACATGATGGAAATCTTCCACTCAGATGCCAGCGGTGCTGCGCGCGAGCTCAAGAAGCTCATGGGCCGCCGCAATTACGTCGCTTTCGTTTCATACGATCAAGATGCGGCGGCGGCAGTTCCCCAAACGCCCTTTAGCCCCAACCCTAGTCTCAACGGCTCACAACAGGGTCTGTCCAAGGTCAGCCTGGCTGTCGACTTTGTGGTTCAGGGTGACGGAGCGTTCACGGCCCCAACCAAATATGGACCTGTCATCATCCCCCATTTGGAGTATGGCCGATGAAATGTTTGGAAATAGTTGAAGAATGGATGAGAGAGGGAGAAGCCGGGTTGAAGTGATATTTGCCATTTATACTGCACATATAGCGTTTTCTACGATATTACGAAGACTTATACACCGAAGATACCTTGTCGATTATGATTTGTTGAGCATCTTAGTCCTTATCAGTTAGAGTTGAGCATTTTCAAACAAATGTTGAGGAGACATAGGCAAAAATTATATGTTTCTTGGTCTCATGTCTATTGCGTATGTGTATATACTTTTGTTTCTCATTCCAACGCCCAAATATGTACTTAGAGATCAAAGAGCTCCTTGAGGATGCGGATGGTGTCCTCAGGGCCGGTGACGGAGTGACCAGTGGTCCGGGAGTCAGTGTAGATCTCGTAGTCGTTACCGCCCTCGAAGGTCTTGTCACCGAAGAAGTGGATGGTCTTGTAAGCAATGCCATTGGGCTTCTTGGCCTCATTCTCGAGGTGCTTGAGGCAGTAGGTCTTGTCCCAGCCGGTGGGGAAGACGTCGAAAGAGATTTGACCACCAATGGAGAAGCTATACGATTGTGGTCAGCTGCAAAGTCTCGTCCTGATGAATAGGGGTAATGCAACGTACGTGAGGCCAAGGTGGCCGAATCGCTCCTTGAGAACAGCAACGAACTTCTCACGGACCTTAGCGTCCTTGTCGAACTTCTCAAAGTCGTTTCGCTCCTGAGTGCTAGCGTTTCGGCCGACGGGGCTGATGTTGACCATGCCGTTGCGGAACTCGATAAAGGTGCCGCGCTTGACGGGGACGTCGAGGTCGGCGATGTAGTGGAGGACAAAGTTGGCGAACTCCTTGTACTGGTCCTCGCCGATGTACTTGATGAAGGTGTTTGAGTCGAGGGGCTCGCCGAGCTTAAAGGCAGTCAGACCGTTCTCGGAGAAGCAGAAGTCGAAGAGGGCGGTGACGGGCTGGCCAGCGGGCTTGCCTATCTGCTCCTGCTGCTTGGCGAAGTCAGAGCCGCCAACATAACCGATGGCGCACTTTGAGCGAAGCTCCTGGAGGATAGCGAGGATCTCGGGGGAGGCGTCCTTTAAAAGAGAGAAAATGTTATGTTAGCGATCTGAAGAGTTCAGGGGGAAGACAGAGTATTAGTACCAGGCGCGCGGGGGTAAGAGTGCCATCAACATCGAAGAGGCAGATGGTGTCCTTGAGAGGACGCTCCTCAAGGGGAGTGTAAGAAGGAGGAGTCGCAAGAGCCATTGTGAAGGTTGTATGTTCTGTGAAGTTATTGTTGAGAGAAAAAGAAATCTATGGACGGATACGATAGTTCAAAGTAGGCGGTTCTTGCCTGTTGTTGGTGTTGAGGAGGGGACCACCAACGGGAGGGGGTGGGGC
>JAASAY010000013.1:0-65305 GCA_014822085.1 Fusarium stilboides
AATAAAAAACTTAAATAAGCAAATAAGATATTAAGTCGGCGCTAAAAGGCAAAAAGAACTAAATTATAAAAAGAAGGGATAATAACTATATAGGAGGTATTATAAGTAATTAATTAGATAGATATTAATATGTAGGTAGTTACGGAATTATTAAGAAGTAGTAGTTAAGAAAGGTTAGCGCGACTAGGTAGTTAGCGTTATAATATATACGGCAAGGCTAGGTATAATATAAGGACCTATTAGGTAGTTCTAGAGTTATTTAGAAAAGAGTATAATAAGTAATTTTAATTAATTAGATAGGTTATAATAACTTTATTATATAGATAATAAAGGGTATACTAAAAAGTAGTGCGCTTACTTATCTAGAGCGCTTACTTATTAACCACGTTAATAGTAATTTTATATTAATTAAGATATAAGCTATTTTAAGTTATATTAAATATTAAAAAACCTAGTATTATCTTATTTTATATTAAATACTAAGTATTTATTTTATTATATTTATATTAAATTAATATAATTTAAGTTATAATACTTACTTAAGTATACTTATAAGAAATTATATAAAATAGTAAAAATTATTTTAAAAATTATTTATATTATAATAAGCCTAAGTTATATATATCTCTCTTATTAAGGCTAAAAAGTATTTTATTATAATTAATAATTCTAATTTTAAAAAAGACCCTAAGCTTATATCCGGGCTATTTCCGTTGCTTATATAATAATCTTAGGTGCACCACCCCCGGTGCGGTCACCTATAAATCTTATATGCACCACCCCCGGTGCACGTAATCTTTCCCTTTTATCTGAGTTAATAATAAACCAAAACAAACATTTTCTCGCAAAAGTGTAGTATAAGTTCTTCTGGGCTTAAAAAGGATTCCGCAAAGTTCTCTACGTCTACTTTCCGCTATTATAAACATCGAGATCTAAGTTGGAAGAGCGTTGTGTTTCATCTTGTACATTTTGAAGCTATTTACCTCGGGATGAAATGCTCACCTTATACCATAATTTGACCCGATAACATTTTGTATCCTACCGACGCATTAATGATATGAGCTTATAGCAGCGTGACTCTGTAGAAGATATATATTGTAGAACGTCACACTAACGAGATACAGTACCTTTGGCTGCCCTAAGGCTCAATTCTTATCTGATATAATAGCAGAAGAGGCTTGATCCAGCCAACTGCATTGCAGTTACGATGCCCATACACCCAAGCAAAATTGGTCCACACGTCGATATAACCTCGGCAAGCCAGCACTAGCTAGCCTCGGGTCTAAAAGCCAATGCATAAGTACACGATCTTTTAGTTATTAATTAGATAGACAGAGGGCATTTCCGTATCCAGGGTTGTTAATGTTTATCTCCGGATCCGTACCCGCAACTGAAACCAGGATAGACGCGTACCAACTGCCCTATGAAATCAGGAAGGGAAACGGTGATGTGCGCTAAAGAAAAGCCAGGGGTCTGGATTGTGGGGGCGCCATCAATTTCTACGGACATAATATCGGCGGCTTAGCCGAGCTGAGCGCACTTTCGTCGTTATTTGACCTCCAGGCTTTATTTCTCTGACGGTATGGTGTCTATTGCTTTCAGCCTGAAACCACGCCTTGGGGGAACAACCTCCAAAATAGATCATCGGGTTGACTTCTGGAGAGGCTGTCGCGCCAGACCTTCTACCCCTGACTTAAGCTTGATGCGGTAGTATTAGCAACACAGAGGCTCAATGGGGCCGCGGAACCGCCCCGCTATATGATGAAGAAGTCGGGGATGTGCTGTCTTGGCTCGGAGTCGTCATATCGCGATCCACATTGCCTTTTGCCCCTGAGATGGGCGCGGGACGGGGCAGATCCGGAGAAAGAAAGGAGGACAAGGAAGGTAGATTTGGGATATTCGTAGATCCGGCGGAATTTCCGAAGAAAGCAGGGTGATGTTCCGAAATATTGAATACTTTTGTGGACGGAACATCTGTTAAGCAGTTGAGGCTTTGGTCCCTTGGCAAATAAGGTTCAAAGCTCTGCCCTGGATTATTACTGGGATCTTCCCACAATTGAACGGCACATGGATCGTCATGGGCCTTGGTGAAGAAACATTGCGGAAACGAGAGATCTGCCCTTTACCGGCCAAGCCACTTCCGCCGAACGATGACACGACCAATTTGCTTGCCACGTTTTTGGCCAAGCTAGGGAATCAGATGGACAGGCTGATTCATGAGCTCGAGGGATCAATAGCCAGGCCTGCCAGGGGTCTTGCATTGAGCGTTTTGACCTGAGCGAGACACTAATGACTCGTGCCTGAAGCTGAGAGGCTGAGTTCTTCACCAGAAGGCTTAGCGTGTCGCCGATCTCCCTCTAGCTCAAGCCACTATCTTTCGTCCGCAGCTAATTCCCGTTCTTCTGTGTCTTGGATTGCTAGATTGCTTCTATGCAGTGCGCGGATCCGCCTGTCATCTGTGCCTGGTTTCTATCATGGTGGCCCAAGAATATGGGAACGTGATTGGTGTCTCCTGGCGACAACAGCAGCAGAGTGCACCGTGAGTTGCTAGCGGAACCCCCAAGAACCAGTACAGCGGGACTTGGCCATGGATAGTCCTTGGAAGTGGCGGTAGAAGGACCAACGGACAGTGTCCGTTCGTTGACAGGTTGGGTCCCTTAAAGACTCTGCGTCTCCCACCGTTCGCGCTCGTGGTCCCTTCGTGCAGGTGTTCGTCGCTCCCCATCCGCAGCCATGGCCCGAAGTGAGGACTCCTTCGCCATCGAGGCGTTTACACTACTGTCTATCGGCATCTTGGTCATCTTCATGCGGACATACGCTCGGTTACGGCAGGTCGGTATCCGAAACTTTGAGGCCGATGATTATTTGATGCTGCTGGCCATTATTCCATACACAATCGAGACGGCCCTTGCGTATACGGTCGGAGCCAAGTACCATGGCTTGACGAACAGTGGTATGACGGACGAGCAGCGTGAAGCCCTATCACCAGACAGCGAAGAATATGGATGGAGGTTCGTCACGAAAAATGGAAAGAGATGATACATTTGGCTAAGTCTATCACAGGGTTGGCGGATCCAAGATTCAGGTTGCTGGTTGGATTATGTACGCAACGGTGCTCTGGGTTATCAAGAGTGCTCTATGTGCCTTTTACTTTCGACTCACGGTAGGTTCGAAATATCGGAAACAAGATTGATTGTGCTGACAATCCAGGCTGGCCTTACCGGCTACAAAACCCGAATTTACCTCGGCTTTGGCCTCATCGTCGCGACGTATATCACAATCCTTTGCTGCATTCTTTTTAGTTGTCACCCTTTCCACCACTTTTGGCAGATCAATCCTAATCCAGGCAGTACGTCGACCTAATTATACTTAGCCATTGAGACAACCTGCTGATACATCTGTAGACTTCTGTCAACCTGCATTGTCTAAGCTTTACATCTTTATCATCGTCAGCCTCAACATTGTTACCGATCTCTATCTGCTGGCCATCCCAATCCCCATGTTATGGGGAGCTCGTATCCCGAAAATCAAGAAGTATGGATTACTGGTGCTTTTTTCAGGTGCTATTTTTGTGATGGTCGCTGGCTTGCTACGATGCTTTCTTATTCTTCAGGTATGTGCCACCTCTATTGACGTTGAATACATCATGAACCTCATGATACTAACAACTATCAGAACCCCCGTACAGGACCCGAAGAGGGTGCGTCCTGGGCCGTTCGAGAATCCTTCGTTGCAGTTGTGACCAGCAATTTGCCCAGCACATGGGGATGGATGCGTCAGAAGCTTAGACCTTTCTTCGGCTCCCTTCTATCCTCCAACAATACCAGCCAAAAGTACAAGGGTGGCCCCGAACCTGGAAGTATCATGCTCGGCGATGGTGGTGGCTCGGGCTGGAAGAGTCGTAACGGTAGGTCCCTCAAGTCAATGGCTGGTACTGGTACTGTGCATGATCGGGATGACCGCGATATCTTCATTCACGGTGGTGAGCAGAGTTCAGATGAGATTATTCCTGCGAACCATGACGGTATCACGAAAGAAGTCCAGTTTACGGTCGAGGAATCTCAGGCACGACGATAACGGCACTGACTGGGGTAAAACAAGAAGCAAGTTACTATGTACCCTCAGATAGAATGATATAATATCTAATACCGCATACTTGACGCCACTTGAGCTTTTTCCTCCTATTGTATTGTATACGTTGGAACTACAGTATCTATTTAACCCGAACTGCTATTTGAAGTAGTCGAACAACTGCTGGTACTGGGCTCCTCAAATTCTAGTCATAGCTTTATTCGAAGACATGTGTGGGCAGCTGTTTTCCGTTCTCGTCAAACCGCTTTGGAATGACATCAAGAACCCCATCGATATCTCTAGGCTCGTAGTCCAACAGCGCTGAACCTTGGACAAGCACACCAAGCCCAAAAGACTCCTTCAACCAGTGGGAAAACATGTCCATTCCAGCGACTGCACCGCCCGCAGTCCAAATATTCCCATCCACGATCCATTTCTTCTCATTTGTCCACTTGACGTTGGGATATTTCTGCTTCATATGTGGAATGAAGGCATGATTGATGGTGGCACTTTTGCCGTCCAGAACGCCTGTTGATGCAGCGACAGCAGATCCGGTACAAGTAGTGAAGAGCAGTTTCCCAGCTGCGACATGTCGTCGAACTAGGTCTGAAAGCTTGGGGTGTAGCTCAAAGTTGATAGGATCAGGTCCGCCAAGTAAGAGGATGTCAAGCTCAGGGCATTCATCTACACTAACTGTGGGCACAATGGTAATGCCACTAGTTGCGAGTAGCACAGGGTCACGTGTAACCCCTATGTGGTGGAAGACGAAGTTTGTTGCTTGAGAGATTGTTTCTTCTTTAATATTGATGGCAGAGGAGAGTGCTTGCAAATATGCCTTGCTTGATGAGTTGACAAGGTCTGTTGGACCCAATACATCGATGGCTTGGTAGTCATAGACAAGAGCGCCAAATTGAACGGGAGCCATGATGAGAGGTTGCGACTGAACGAATATGAGTTTCGGCAGATAATTGAGAGCGTTCGATGCATGTGTTCGAGTCCAATGTTCGACCTCTTCTTACCAGGATTTATATATCGAAAGATCCGCGTAATTCTAAAGCGCTAAGTCAACAATACGAGATCCAAGCTAGAATATTACCCCGATCTGCATAAAAATTCACAACAAGTCACCTATATCCGAATCCATTCGGAACTTAGACGATCATGCATTTTCTAGTCTAATTTTAAACAAAGCCAAAACTGTAAGAGCATAAAAAATGCGCTGCAAGATACTTAATCTGCTCAAAACTGCTAGATGATTTCCCTCAATGAATATAGTAGTACTTGGCCACTGCAATATTATTGGAGCCTGCACTTGAATGCTAGATCTGATTGCGGGAATGCTATCGCCAGATCCCAACCACCACCCTCATCAGCGCAAGTCAATAAATCACTAGACAATATGCGAGTTCTCTGCAGTGGTTGAAAGTATTATAGTTTGCGCGAAATTGTTTCTGGATACTGGGAGTCTCAGTCTATCATGTGAAAGTCAAGCGGAAATGGACTAGCGAATCCAAGGAAAATGTCTGAGACCGTCTCAACACGGCAAGTTTACAGCTGTTTTGTTGATAGACTATGCCCCAGATGTAGTCTTATATAGAAAAACTCTAAGATGGATGCCATCGTCTCTTGCGGTGGTGGCTTAGGTAGGGCAGCGGCTTGCGACCTATCGCCCCATCAATTGGCATCTTGAAAGGTGACGGCAACCGCCTTCGACGAATGCAAAGAGAAGAACCATCTGCTTTCAAGTTGATAGCTACAAGGAGCTGCTTCAAGCTGTCCTACATGCCCACTCAAATATGTGCTCTTACTTAGGGGAAGCACCAAACGCGGACGCTCACCAAAATTGAGCATATACTTTTCGAGGCATGTGTGTTATATCTGTCTGTGAGCTTGGCTGACCAACATGGGAAATATCTGGCGTCCAATGCTGTGCCGACTACGACTGACCACAATCTTGCAAAGCTGAAGCAATTCAGTCAGCCCGGCGGTACATTTATGCAGGCAAGGAGTACAAACCTGTGAGAGCACAGAAATACGCTAGGCCGAATGGAGTTTTGAAAGGTAAATCCCGACTACGCTAAGCCTTTTATGGCTTGTGACAGAATTCTGTCTATTGCATAATTGGGAGGCTTTGATAGCAACCTCTGATAAGTTTATAACCTCTTAGGGCAATACCCACCATGTATATGCACTCCGTAGGTACGCACCTCGATGGACGAGGGAGATTGACCCCTACTGTGTAAGTTACATATATCTACCTCTCGTATCTTTGAGTTTACCGTTGAATGTTTGCGCGTTAGCCGTCTCCTCGTAATTATGATGCGGCTGGCCTGGTTGAGCTCTGGGCTTTTTGGCTTTGTCTGCTGGCTTGGGTTGAGCTGAGGGGTCATTTCAGTCGGCCGCTTATTGGAGGCAGGGACTAACAGAAGTTTGCTCATCTCCGTCATGAATTAACAACAAAGGTGTTATGCCCAAGGCCACTGGTCCTGACCACCTTTTCTGGACTAGCAATAAAGAACCAAGACCAATGATAAGTCGAGCAGAAGTAGGATAAACCTACCATTTAGAGATTCCGATCGGTTCTATGCTGTATAGGAAATATGTCGACACTTTACCCGAGCATTACTTCAACCTAGGCCGGATTCCTGGAAATATTCTGCTATGTATTGGTGGTATCTGGTGCATATTCATTTCGATCTGGCTTGTTATACCGTTAATGAGGCCCGCTGACTCGAGCAACATGAACTACAGTACATCAGTTCTGGCTTGTCTGGTGCTGATTTTCTCAGTCCACTGGGCTATACCGGGGAGACGGCGTTACAAGGTCCCTGATCCCCTAATTGTTTAGTTCCCGAGCTTTCTGACCGTTCGCATCAGCTGATTTAGGTATGCTTTCGCTGAATGGAGACTACTTCTCCATAGGTATGTGGATAATAGAAACTTTATTGCCATTCTTGACGTGTGATCATCCGGTGTACTTGGGTTTCAAGCAATTTTTAGTATTAATAAAAATTCTAGTGTACGGCTTGCGTAGGGCTGCCAAGGCTGTTAGGTGCCCCTTGCTTCCAAATTGGGAACCTCGACAATGAGTCATTTTGTATCAGATTGTAACCTTCGCGACTAATGTCTAGCAATGCGGTCCTTATTAAGAACTAAACTCAGGGGTGACAGCTTTGTCGTTTAGCCGTCACCGAAGCATCCGCTGTCCTTTTCATAGCCTCCACTGACCCACACATTTTGACAGCATCGACGTAATCTCACGACGTGCATCTATGACCTGATATTGGAGTTTCGATAAGGACATCTCAAAGCAATGCGACTGGCAATATTGAAAGCTTTTAGTCTTTCCCTTTGTTCTCAAGCCATTGTTGCGTCGAAGTGTAAAAAGGGTTCAAAGCTTTAGTTACATCCATAGTGCTATATAATATGCTACTTGCCAAACATTGACCCCAACTCTCAATCACCTGGTCCCTGTCGATGGTTAGCTTCAAAGCTTACAACTATCCAAAATAGTGGGCTAGTATTGAGATTGTCCGAGCGTTTCCACAAACCTGACCTGGGCTCACTGCAGAAACGAGGCGGAGATTCTTGTTTACGTGTCAACCCTGGTTCGGATGTAACATAGTCAATTTCATACGGAATGATTCATCGTGAGTCTTTTATTGTAATGATATTTCAACGGAGGTCGAAGGCTGGGAAGGCTCGGATTATATAACACGGCGAAGGCATAGAGCTGTATATAAACATCTGGCAGCATCTCAATTCAAACTCATCAATGAAATAACAAGCCTCAAGACAGCAATATCCAGATAACAACAATGGTCTCATAACAGGTAAGATATCTACTGTTCTCTTTTTCTCCATTTCAGACCTTCGCCATGATGCACAATATTTTGCCGAACCGAGGTTATTCGCAAACAATACTGCGACTTTGAGGACCGATTGAACCGACATCGCCTGACGACGAAAACCTTTCTTCATTCTGTCTCTTTCACATCGTCAAAATGTTCTTTACTAACATTGAACCATGCTTGCTAGGTATTACGTATAAGCTCAAGAGCTTCACGGAGGCTTCAACTTGAGTGTCATCACATCCGCTGATCAGACGCATCAACGAATGCTTCAGTCTGTATCAAGGTGAGTACTACTTTGTATTTGTTTATCTCTTAATATGCACATTGAAGTATGGCGTTGATCTATCTTGAAGGGATACTCAATAGGCAATAATCTTATCTCGAAGATAAATTAAACAGACAATCATCCAAGTTCGCCAATACGCATATCTGAAAGCCGCCTACGTTCACTGGCTACATGATGCTTTATTTTCATTATGAAGGCCGTAACTGTCACGCAGCCGCATCCATGATTGGTGCCACAGGCGGGTATGGCTTTGGCTTGAATCACCCCAAAGATGGGCAGCATTGCGTTTTGCACGTGCGTCATAGAGGCTTGCCCCCCACGGCCTGCACACTGCTGTATTTGGTGCCGATATGGGGAAAATGTAAACACTTTATTTGTTTAGGCAAGTGATCGGTTTCCCGCACATTGTCATATCAGTAATGGGACTCTGTCCAGGCTTTTGAAACAAGCAGCCATATCCCAACTCTCAGTGTTTGTCTTCCCCCTCCGCTTCCACATAGCTTCTGCAATTTTTATAGCCTCAGACAGGCCCCCCACATTACTCAAAGGCTTCGTCGTGCTGAAGAGTCTGTCCACTTCCGCTTCTTGGCCTTGTGTCGCTAAGCAAGCCGTCACACAGAAAGGCCAGGCGAGTGTCATCAACCAACTTGGATACTTCAACCTTCCGAACAGGTCAAGGTTGAGAGAGACAAGCTCGAGTATCTCTTTACTTTCCGGTTGCCACCCCGAAAGTACAACAAGGAGGTATAGCTTTGTAGCGTTTGCCCAAATGCGAGTGATGGCGTTGTAGGCGCTTGGTGGTGGATGCAAATTTCGCAATAGCGTCAGTTCAGAAAAGAGGCCACTGTGATTATCTTGTGTATCGCTTGCGTCATTAGTCAAACTTGACAGCCCATTATCAAGCTTCTCGATGATCTTGCCAGCCCGCTGGACTAGAGCCATTAGCGAGAAGGTGCCATTATTTTTAGCATGCTTCTTCCAAATATCAAGCTCAACGACCTCAGCGATAGCAGTATACACCCAATTCTCGCAGCCTGTAACGTCTCTCAAGCTTAAGCTTGTACTTTCCGGACCACCCATCAATCTCTCGTAGTGTTTTTGAAGCCTCGGCCTCTGTTCGAGGGCAGTGCTTGAAACGATGTCTGCAATAATGATGCTGGCGGCGAAGAAGCGAAAGGCTACTTGCTGGGACGAAAATGACTGGGCCATCTCGGGAGTCAGTCTACCCGCCTCTTCTGCAGACATGTTTGCTGGATTGAAGGCCCGCCAGATGATAGACTCAAGCTGAGGCGAGGAGAGAATTTGCTCGAAAAGAATAATGGCTGCATCAAGATGAATGCTCCAAACTTGCGAATATTGCGTCATGGTCTCGAACTCAAGCAATAACATAATATCCCCGAGCAAGTGCGTGCTCTCCCAAAGATTCACAGAAACACCTCGATGACCAAGCGATTCTACTCTCTGCTGCATGCCTTTGAAAGCTTGTTCTGACTGACGTTCAACTTCCACCCAAGTAAACTTGGAACATAGCTGGAACCCTGGGCCTGGGAAAATGGGGACAATGGAGTAGAAGTACGTGGTGAGGCTGACAATTAATTGACGAGATTCTGAGTTCCTCATTGCAGAGACAAGAATCCAGTTGTGACCCCCTTCAAAAAACGATGGGTGGTAAAATGGGTGGAGCAAAGGAAATATGTAATCCTTGTAGGACATAATAAAACGTAGATCATCCTCGCCTTGGAGAATGAGCGTTTCTCGGGTGCTAGTCCCAAGAAAAGATGCTGCCGGGTTAACAGGCGGCGGGGTATTTTGCGTGCCATCGATCTCTGGACCGCCATGACGGGTTTGGTCCGAAGAAGTCTGTGAGTTGAGCGAGTCAAAATCGCGTGGCCGAAGTGCTGGGGTTGTCTGATCCGTTGATTCCGTGGAAGAGTTGGTGGCAGGCGTTGATTGGGCATTTAAAGCTTGAGACAAAGGGGAATCGGAGGTTGAAGTGGGCGGAGAGTGGCTGTCGTCAATGTCTTGGCTGATCTTATCTATCATCTGCCTCCCTCTGCGGTTCTTTGCATTGCGCCTAACCTGAGCTTTGAGACGCTGGCTCATTTGACCCTGGAGGTGGCCATTGTCCATCCATTCTGGCTTGCGATCACTGTAGAGGCACGATAACCCCAGCGTGGTACAGCTCTGACATGCCGGGTGCGCTTCATCGCATTTTTTGTGGCGAACGCGACAGATCCAGCAGCTGCTATTATTTCTCATTGTTGGTAATCACGAAAACAGGGTGACATGTCATTGCGCCGGATGGACTCCCTTGTCGAAGGTTTCCGCGCGGAGATCACATAGAGCGGAGATTGCACGTGAGTCTCGATTACATTCCTCCAGACACCGATTAGTCATTTGAAATTGGAAGGTCTGAGCCAATCGTTTTCCGCGCGACTTTTCTCCGCGCGGGAACTGATCTGAGTGTAAAGCTTGGTGTCCATCATGGCACGATCGAGAGCCCAGAGCTTGGGCGGTAAAATACATATATAAACATGCTTTTCTTTACAGAAATGGAGACAGAATCAATCTCTATCTCTCTATTCATCGTTCCATCGCAATACTCGCCATGTCTTCCCCTACAGTACTCGTCCTTGGCGGCACTGGACCCGCAGGCATCTGCCTCCTACGCGAGCTCCTTCATCGCAAGCATAAAGTTGTCGCCTATGCAAGGAACCCTTCAAAGGTTCCAGAAGATTTGGCCACTAACCCTTTGCTCGAGGTCAGTCTAAGAATTGCCGAAAATCGTTATGTCGACAATAACTGACTTGTCTAGATCGTCAAAGGCGAATTGAGTGACACTCAAGCACTTGCGACAGCCGTTGCGAAATGCAGCGTCGTTGTGTCCTTGCTTGGACCTCAGCTCAGTGATAGATCTATGGACCCCAAAATTCTCCCCAATTTTTACAAATCGTCTCTTTTTCCCGCGATGCGGCAGTATGGTGTCAGGCGAGTCTTCGCAATGGGTACACTTTCCATTGTCCGTCCTGAAGACTCGTGGAGCCTTCTTCGGCCAGCGATGGTCTTGTTCGTACGATTAATAGCAAATGGAGCATATCGTACAATCATCAGTATTGGTGAGACATTCGAGAATGAGGCAAAGGATCTCGACTGGACTGTCTTTCGCATCGCTGGTATCCCGGGAGGCTCTGACAACGAAAGCTGGGCACGCGATAGGGAAGACGGCAAGTCGTTTGTGGGATGGATTGGTGGGAAAGGTCACACGTATTCTCAGAAACGTTCAGCGCTGGCACGATGGCTTGTTGATGCTGCTGAGGGAGGATTGCAGGATTGGGTCCGTGAGATGCCTGCGGTCTCTAAGCTGTCGGGTAGTTGAGATGACGGCATGTAGAACTTTTTTCTCTGACTCTATTCGAGTTAACACGGACTTTTATCGTACTTCTAAGATAGTTGGTGGTAGTATTGTTGTTTTTTAATCTTATATTCTTTCTCAGCTACAATCTGGGTTTTTGAATGATATCATCAGAGTGACTCTCATTCTTTAAATAAATGCTAATTTAACGGCTGAAGGGAGTAGATTGAAAGGCAGTGAAAGACGCAGCCACGATCCAACTAGAGACTGCTTCTACGTGGCCGACAATAGCCATATCTTCGAGAGGTGAAGGGATGACACAAGCCAGGGCTATGAGCTGCACATGATGGCCCATCCATAGTAAACATCATATTAGAACTTGAGACTTTACGTAGTTATCTTCGGCGAGTTCAAGTTCAGGTCGCCTGGTTCAGGAATGCTGATGATGATTGGGGACATCTTGGTATATTAATTAGCTTACTAATTGACGTGCAGGCTAAAGTGTGCGGTTTTATTTCTCAAGTCTGATTGTAACAGTTTCCTTCTATGATGAGATATAATTTTTCGCCCAAGTAGCATATCTAGCTATCTTGATCAATTGAACTTCTCTGTGGCACCCCTTGCACAGCGCCAGTCTTTGGAGGGGAAGGTCCTAAAGGCAGCTCTAGTCCGGGATCCGACTTTGCCATGGCATTTCGATATGACTCTCGGCGACCAATACGGCCAAGATAGTTAACAATATTGGAAAACCCCTCCAAATTGTACGGAAAGGCGTGACGCATAGTAGTGAAGGCGAACACGATCATGATATCTGCAACTGTGAAGTCCTCCCCAGCTAGCCATTTATTACCAAGGAGCCTGTCATCCAGCATCCTTAAAGCCTTTTTGAAGAGCTCCTCCGGTGACCCAATGTAAAGCGGATCCCCTCCAGCGCGCAATAGGACCAGGTTTGAGAAAAAAGAGGCATTTGCCCAGTGCCACCAATAGAGGAAATCGGTGTAGTTTGGGTGGTTAGGTGGCAGAAAAAGCTTGCCGTCGGCGTATTTGTGGCAGATGTACTCCATGATTGCACCACTTTCTGCCAAGGTGAGGTCGCCATCCGTAATGACGGGCGCAGTACCCTGCGGATGAAGGGCCTTATATTCGGGCGCAGTACCCTGCGGATGAAGGGCCTTATATTCGGGCGGTGCTCGCGCAGGAGATCGCTGATAGATCTCAAGGTTGTATGGAACGTCCAGCTCTTCGCAGAGCCAGACAATGCGTTCAGACTGAGAGACTTGAAGATGGTGAACGGTGAGTGTCATATTGAGTGATTGAAATTGATGGCTGTAGTCTGCAGAACTTGAGTCTGGGAGGATGGAGATTTATACATGGCTGATCACTCCGTTACACCTGAAACGGATTTCTCAGTCGTCCCGAGGCCGTGGAGTTAGCAGATAAATTCGAGGGAAAACGATTTGTCAAGAATCGAAGAAAGGCTTTACTAATCCAACGCAATCGTATGACGTGGTCCAAATAGCTGGAGCATGAATTCAGATGCCTGTCGGATCTCGCTAACGCATCTCCCCTGGCTTCTATTGGCTTGACTATATGATCAAGGACCTGCAACACCTGACTGATGGTTTGGGGCTGTGTTTACAAAACAGACGTCGAGCCCGCCCTATGGCGTGTCACGGTCTCCATTATTGGCTTCAGGTAACCAAGCGCTTATTAATGCGAGACGAGTTCACTATTTGTCAACGGACAATGTAAAGCAAAACAAGTACTTGAAGGAATCATGGGGGTTTCCATTGGATGACCTACCTTTAGATGGCCCCTCAAAGATAAGATTATAGTTATATGTTATAAACATTCGCTTTCTAATTATCTGAACGGTAATTTCGATCTTTCGGCAGCATTGGTGAATAGTCTTGTTCCATGACTGAATTCGATGGTAGCTTGCAGTCTAGTTATATGCTTTACACGGTTATCTCGTTTCTATTCCATTGCTGATTTCTCTCAATCTGGTTTTCCAGTAAGTCACCCCAGTTCGTGCTTGGGTGCGACGAGTGGCAGAAGGGAAATTATTGCGAGGGCCATCAAATCCACTGAATGGCTTCTATTAATCTATAGGCTCATGTTGATGACATTCATCAATGTTGCGATTGATCAAATCTATGAGATGGTGTTCGAAAAGCCTGAAGACTTAATATACACTCGAGCTCTCAACTTACGTTACTATAAAACATATAAGTACACTTTTGAGCTGCTGCTGATTCAAAGGGCGCGTTCTGTGACAGATCACGTGTCGTTTCCACATCTCCTCAAGATGATAGTAGAGTGCATAGCCTGACGTCAGCGACAAGTTCCAAATCGTGATCGTGTCAACCGCGCCCTTGAGACTCTAATATAAGTCCTGGCGCGGTTCTCTCTAGCTCTATACCCAACCTTTCTCTTCAATCTAGACGATTAGCAATTTTATTCTTCCCAAACTTTTCTACGGTAACCCACGCAAAACAACGTTACTTCCTGTCGTCAAGCCATCTCTTGTTTTATATAATGTCTTATCCAGATCTTACTACATTCAAAGCACTGTCATTCGACTGCTACGGCACGTTGATCGACCAGGAGCCTGGTATGATCCGCGGACTACAGCCAATCATCTCACGATTGCCTTCGTCAAGCACTTATAGAGAAAACCCAGTCTCACTGATTCAGCGCTTCGATGAGCTTGTCAAAGACCTAGAAGCCGCAGAGCCTACTTTACGCCATGATATTGTTTTGTTGCGCTCATTCAAAAGCCTCGCAGATGAGCTGGATGTTTCTGTACCTGAGGATGAAACCAAACACCTTGAAACGTTGCCTGGAACTTGGCTACCCTATCCCGACACAGTCCCCGGTTTGGAATTATTGAAGAAACATTACAAACTCGTCGCATTGACTAACATGGATAATGAAAACGTGTCGGCGACTCTGAAACATTTTGGACCTTCTGTTGAGTTCGACAAGGTGTACACTGCCGAAGACATCGGTAGTTACAAGCCCGCACAAGCCAACTTTGAATACCTCTTCAGTCATTTGAAAGACGACCTATCCGTGGACAAGGATAAGGGGGAGTTGCTACATGTCGCGAGGAGTTTGATCGCGGACCATGTCCCTGCGAAACGATTCGGGTTAAGGAGCGTCTGGATCTCCCGTGGGGGAGACAAGAAGGAAGGCCAAGGCATAGGAGGCGACTACGAGAAACTGAAAGATGACGTTGCATTTGAATGGAGGTTTGAAAGCATTGGAAAGTTTGCTGAAGAGGTTGAAAGACAGTTCCGGGAGAAGGGTCTATGAAGAATTGGCAATTGCCGAGGAGTTTGGAATAGCCTCACTTGAGTTGTTCAGGGATCTCCAATGCGGCTCAAGTCTGAGTTCAATGCTACCATGCTCGGCAGATGGTGTTGGCAAATTATGTCGGCAGTGCATAGTTGGGATAGCCTCGTATTCAGCGAATTCAAGTGTTCATGCGACTTGGGCTCGATCCAAATGGCGAGCTGGGCATCAACATAGTTTTAAATTGGTGACGTTTCATCTCTACCGCATAAATAGTCTAAGAAGTGGAATATGGCGCGATTAATATTCTCAGCCTCATTTTCTCGATCGTGGCTTGCGCCAGAGTCCGTTGAACTTAGATAAATGCCGAGTTCTAGACACAAAAAGACCCTTGATAAGAAGAAAAGGAACGACCTCAGCGCTTTGACAAAACTGCCGAAACTGACGTGTTGGATAGCGTATCTTGGCTTCGGGCCTCCTGTCCCGAGCACGAAGCTAGCGGCCGTTCTAGAGCGAGGCCATCACCCGAACGAGTTAATACCTGCCATGGCGTTCGCCAATAATGCTCTAGCGAGGAACGTTTGGACACGAAACGCTGACTCGTGCTACGCCACCAGAGTTTGCCGATCCTAACTTCCCAACGCGATTCGTGCAAGGTTGCTCCTAGTGGCAGGGACAAGTCAGGCACAAAAGACAGTGAAGCTGGTGATCCTTGGTCGAATTGCAGTGAACAGTAGCATTCAACTGGAGCGTTGTAATCATCCACAATTGATGTTCAATCTTACCGAAATTATAAGCGAAGAGATTTGGTCTGGGGGGGATCGGAATCAGCGGATCATCCAGAGACCCAGTTTCTAAGCATCTTATCCAAATTGATGTGCAATGCACACACACAACGCCGCTACCACGAGTCCGGATAATAATTAATAACACCCAAACTGACAAGATGTCAAACTGCTGCCTTCGCCGCCGCCATTACGTATTAGTCCACGGAAAAGACCACAAACGTCTTGGTTCTTTACCACTTCCGTGAACCAGTCAAAGCGAAAATGCCAACGCCAAGCCACTTCAACGCTAGCTAGCCTCGGTAAAAAAGGAAGGCCCTTTTTCTTCAGGAGAATCGGCCGAGAGCTTCACCTTCCTTTAGTGGTAGGAAAAATTTGCTAGGATAACATTGGACTAGTGATCCTTTAAGACCAAACGGGCGCTCAGCTGCGAAGCGACGTGACATCGTTCTTTGCGTGCCTTTTTCGAATTCGAAGTTCAAAGGGTTCTTTCTCTTGCATTTGAGAGACCTGTCAGTTTTAATACCCCGAGGCGTCGCATAACAAGCGTCATGCAGCTCCCTTTTGTTTTGTGATAACCAGTCGAGCAAGTCATTGTTCGCCAATCTTCAATTAGCAGCTTCCTAAGATGGCTTGGGGTGATCTTCCGTCTGAGAGTCGGACCCTGGACCCATTACCGCCTGATCTGCGAAGCGGCTTGACAGCGGTCACTATCTTGGCTTTCATTTCCTTCTTTTCCGCCAGTATACTCTTCTTCTACCTCGTTTACAAACTCACGACATGGAGCCTTTTCATCAAGTCCGAACCAGCGGGGCACTTTCACCAACAGACTGGACCGATTCAGCGAGCCATTGACTTTACACTGGGTATTGACGGAGTATTTTCCGAGAACAATGAAGAAACGAACGCAAACAAACCAGAAGGCGAGGTGTCGCCACGAAAACCGAACCAGTTTCTCGTTCTCATCATTAACCTCCTCCTCGCCGACATGCACCAAGGAGTGGCCTTCCTCCTCAACGCTGCTTGGTTACGCCACGATGCAATCCTCGTAGGAACGGCATCTTGCTACACACAAGGACTGTTTGTGTCGCTTGGAGACTTGGCGTCGAGCATGTTCATAACCGCCATCGCTGTCCATACTTATCTAATTGTGGTCAAGCGTCGACAAACACCACAAAGGGTCTTGTATGGTGTGATCGTTTTTATCTGGATATTTGTCTACGCCATTTCTCTTCTTCCCATAGCAGGTACTCAGAATGGTGCCGAGTTTGGAGGTTTCTTTGTCCGCGCTGGTAGCTGGGTAAGTGCTAAATAACTTTCGTGATACTGACTGAACGTATGCTAACTCGAAACAAGTGCTGGATGAACAGAAGGTACGAAAACCTTCGACTGTTCACTCATTATCTCTACATCTTCATCGGTCTCGCCACTACTTCGATCCTATATATCATCATTTTTCTCCACATTCGCCGACAAGCGCGCTTTGAAGCCAGGTCTACGGAAACTGAAGGAGACGCCTTGCAGCTCCAACTCAGCCGCAACCCTGCCTTCCTGATATATCCCGTCATCTACGTCCTATGTACGCTTCCTCTAGCTGCTGGTCGAATCGCAACAATGGCTGGTGCCAATGTGCCAAATGGATACTTTTGTTTTGCGGGTGCCATGATCGCCTCCAACGGTTCTTTCGATTGCTTGTTGTTTGGAACTACCCGAAACACTATCGTCTTCGCATCAAGATACGACGTCTCCTCAGGTGATATGGGATTAAGCACGTTCGCATTCCTTAAAACACCTACGAACCGACGATTCGGAAATACTATCTCCATTCAGGGAGGACGACACAGCAATGACGAGAATGTCGCTGGAGGATGGTGGACATGGCCTGCCAGAGGGAATGGCTCTGAGAACAGAAGTCGAAAGGGTATGACTCGGACTACTAGCCAAGAGTCGCTTAGAGGGCCGGCTATTCAGATGGATACTGTTACGTCGGTGGTAGTTGAGCATGATGATTCGGCAGAGAGGGACCCGAGATACCCTGATACAACGACCAGTTCTAATCCATCACTCCGTAGCACGGATAAAGATTATGCAAAAGTGGTTGAGAGAAGCTTGAATTCAAGTAGATAAAAACATTAATGTTAGAACAAAGTAATGAATAAATTAGATCTAATGACTTTGACTCATCTGCACATGCCTATCCTCTCCTAATACTAGTCCTTCTTCCTCAATCTTGATCTAATCCTTGTCGTACTTCTGCATGATGATTAATTTATCCTGTAATGCCAGAGAGATCGAGCCCCTAATTTGGGATACAAGATGGATTCTACAAGCTTGTGATCTGTCTTTAAGAATGCCTTCCTTCATCGTTGCAAGTCGGGGCTGTAGGATGTGTTATTATATAAAATAGATAAAGCCACTTTATACGTTGTGGCACTCGATCCCCAAACAGCAACTGGGAGTTTACATCGTCCAAGCATGAGAATGTTGCTGCTCTATAGTCATGGTTGGTACCCACATAGAGCTCCTCCTATACTCGTCAGCGAGCGCGGAGCGTCAAATTCATTCTTTGCACTACTCCCACACATCCCAGTGCCAAAAGTTCATTTAATAGAGTAGTGACGGTTCAATTTTCTAGAATATCGGAGTCCGACACGTGATCTCTCTGATGTTCAAGCGAGGAACATGCTCAAGGGCACTTGCAAATGTAAGGAATTAAAAGCTGGAGGCATGTGCCCTCGGTACAAACATCTTCGCAAGCTTCCTTACCCTTAACCATTTCGCCGCAGCTGCACATGAAGTGGTTAGTAATGTGAATCTAAAAGGCCTGATTGTGAGCCAGGAGCTTGACTTACCCGCCAGAGCCATTGGGGTCATCACAACCGCAAATGTAGTCGGGATCGTTTTCGTGACCCTCACTAATCGTGCAGGTGCCGTCTTTACACATCTGCATGCAGGCGTCCTTGCCATAGAAAAACCCACCGTCGACGCACTCGAAAGGGTCACTATTGAGTTAGTGACTTGAGCAATGCTTCGTATCTGTCGAGCCAGGGAACAAACCCTGAATCCTTACCTTTGACGGATCGACACGGCGGTGCCAGCCGAGGCAAAGAAAGCAAGGGCGATAATAGAAAACTGCATGTTGGTTGTTGGTGTCTTTGTGGTTCTTCGATTCTTAGAGGATGACAACGACACGAATACAAGAGATAAGACGAGAGTTTTGTATCCCGAGGGACCATGCGATGGCCCGGAATACCTTCTCTAGCCGGCTGTGAGGTCGACGGCCCGAAGAGGGTTGAAGCTGACCACCATTGTCAGCCAGATAGTGGGACGAGATACATGCAGCAGCCCATTTATGATCACACCTTCTGATTTTATACTTCATGACCCACACCATTGTAGACATTACCGGGGATTCCATGTAGGAGGTCCATCATACAGCTTTAGAAGCTCGCTAGGCGTGCGGATCCATTTCCAGCCGGTCTGGATCAATGGTTGCATTTTTGTTGACATTGAATCGACCGAACTCGGTATAAGTGAAGTTATTGACCAAAATGAATAGTAGTAATAGATTGGGGGCGGTGGGTTTAGAAACTTTTAGACCCCAATCTTACATCACATATGTCAGTTACCAGGGCTCCTAAAGCTCTATAGGAGATCGACTTTTCGGCAGGTAAAGGCAGTTGCTAATACACAACCCAACTACCTACTTTGGGTCATTTTAACAATTCTTTCTAATTGATGTCTTACCCTTGTGATAAGTTATAAGCTAATGAGTGTTCAATATCAAAATACAAAAAGGGTAGCAGTGTCCACCTGTTCTAGATTTCTCTGATGCTAACCTCCCGCTATAAGAATCGTCGTTACAGCCTGCAGCTCCTCAAAAATAGCATGGTCGCTTTCAATGACACAAAAAAACGCTGAACTGCTAATGATATCACCACCAAGCCTTCGATGCGCCAAGTCCAGGCTCCTGTCTCGGCCCCTACATCATCTGCTTATGGAAGAGCTGCGCTTTAACTCAGCACCCTACTGTCCTATGATTTGTAATACAACCGATCAAACTTGGTGATTCGGCCGACTTTAGTGGATATTCCCGGGTGTGTTAGGTCATGATCGGCTCGACACGTCCATAGCTACAACCGTCCAGAAGTGGAGAAGTGTGTCTGCATATTCTTAAGCACCAATCATGAAGGCTGTGCTGTGTGACCTTCTGACCGGATCAATCTTACGGATTTGAAGACACGGACGGATACGGAGTTCCCGGACCCGTTATACACGTTTCCTTTCGCCAAGAGTGGACCATAAGCATGAATCAGCCGCCTTCTTATTTGAGAAGAACCTTTGGTATCATGCAATCCTGTAGGATTTTGGTATATAGTTAATAACTGGACTCTTCATGGTGTGTTATGCTTTGAGGTTTTGTTTACATAAGGAAAGAAATATCGTTTTCTAGCAAATTCAATCAATTCTCAATTCTTCATCCTATTACTTCTTATCCAAACCGCCAAATCCCTTGATCGCAGCTATAAAGATTAACATTGCAGATCTACTGACTTTGTGAAGAGGACTATCTATGTGTGCTTTCGCCCTTATAAGATATAAGGTCCTGCCTCCAATCTTTGCAAAGAACGCATTTTTTTTTTCATAGTCTCAGGCATAATAACCATATGCTCTTGTAAAGAGGACATCTATTGAGAGCGTGAACTCTGTCTTAGCATCAGTAACTAGCTTTCTGACAGCCTAACCGCTTTGAGCCTTTACAATTACACCATCACTCTTCCCCATATCACGATCCATATCTTGCGATGAAGAATCTTCGACAACTGCGTCCAGGACAGTAGACTCTTCGAATTTGGCGTTGATCTCTTCCAGTTCCAGTCCTTTCGTCTCGACAAAGGTGAAGTAGGCGACGATAAGGAAGATAAAATTCCAAGAAGCGTTGATGAGATAGAACTTCCAGCCAAGGTCGGCCATTGCGTAAGCCATAGCAAAAGAGGCGAGTAGACTAGAAGGCAAATATTAGTCGATGTATGGTTTCTTGTTTGAATGAGAAGACATACCCAGTTCCGGAGTCGAGCATACGGAAGATAGCAATGCCCGTTGCGCGTAATTTGAATGGCGAAACTTCTGTTGGATACAGACTTGTCATTGGTGTAATGGAGAAGGCGTAGAAGCCCTGGAAAAGAAAGATCACAGCGATAGTTCCATAAATCGCAGAAGTATTAGTACTCTCTCCGAAGCCTGAGATATAACATTTAGTAAAGAACATAAAACGCGAGATAAGGACACTTCAGTGGTATAACTCACGTTTTATGAGACCGCCAATGATATATAACGTAATCGTCATACCACCGACACCGATAAAAGTCTGGAGCCTACGGCCAAGAATGTCGAGCATAAAGCTACCAACGACAGCCACAGCGAAAGACCAACAGTTGATAATGACCTGGATCTGAGTCTGAGTCGTAGTGTTGGTGATGCCCGCTTGATTGAGAATCTTGGTGAGGTAGAAACTGAGCGGCGGTTAGTCCACAGTGAACATGCTTCTGCTATGGTAGGGGCAAGCTGACGAGATGATAAAGTTACCAAACATGTTGATCATAGGTCCGAAGCTGCAAAGAATGGCCAGCCTGCGCCTATTCGCCTTGGTCGCGATAATCTCTCTCCAAGGGTTACGGGGATAGTCTCGTGCTTCGCGCAAGATGGTACTTCTGATGTCCTCAAGCTGCTCGCCACCCTTTTGTAAGTCCGTCTTATCCTTGCCCTGCATTATGATGAGGACTTCAAGTGCTTCCTCGTTGCGATCCTTGGAAATCAACCAACGAGGAGACTCTGGAACAAATGGCACGATGATAACGGCCAACAAGCTCGGGACAAACTGGAGTAAGGAAGGCAGTCGCCAAGCCCACGTACTCGGAATATTTTGGCTACCGTAGTTGATGATTGCTGAAGCCAAACTACCCACGTAGAAGCATGAGAAAAATAGACCAAGAACTCGTGCACGTCTACGAGGAGGTAGCAATTCTCCCAGAAGTGTTGGTGCGGCGCCGTTGCTGATAGCAGAACCGCAACCGACGAGGAAACGGGCGACAACAAACATAGGGATGTTTTGAGCGGCGGCTTGGAGTATGATCCCGACAGTGGTAATCACTGAGGCAATGTAGATTGCGCGTCGCCGCCCAAAGTGATCAGGAATCGGACCCATCAGGAAGGCACCAAAAATGCCACCTATCCAGTTGGCAGCATTGTTGAGACCCTCAGTGGCAGTGTTCAAATGGAAATAGTCGGAGTATGAGGGCAGGATCAGCAGTCCATTCATTACAGCACTATCATAGCCGAGTGTCTAAAGTCGTCGTCAATAATGCATCTTCTGAAATAAGCCGTCAAACAGGTTCACACTTACAGCAGAATTGACTATGGCGACTGCCAGCAATAGAGGCATAAGAAGTTTATGGTCTGCAGGCACGAGCCTGGAGACATGTTTTCGTTCAAATGTCATGATTAAAGTATTGGATCGTCACAACGGACAACGTCAATTGTCCCATAGAACTGTGTTGATGTTCTTGGAGAGTTGCGTAATACATTTTATATCTGCAAACACTAAGCATCCTCTATCATTGGCTTATCAAGTCTGGGGAAGGGACGCATCGCTTGTAACCAGTCTTATCAAACCTGGTAAATCTCCGCAACTTGAATATTGGATCTAGATCCTGGGGAGATAGCGATTTGATTAGCATTTGACCAATGATTGAGGATCCTTGACCGAACTCGGGCGAGCTCGGCCGAGCTGACCCACTAGTACAGCGTCTCTATAACCAGCATATCTAAGATAGAATATTTAATTAGAAAGCAGTTAGAGCCGGAGTCTTGACTCTAGGTTAGGATATCAAATGCAGATACCACAGAAATATCAGCTCTATCAAACACATCATACACAAATCTTGTCGTTACAGAATGCCTGGCCCCATCCGAGAATGGCCCGCTTGGCCCGAGTACACCATTGCAGGCGCCGCCTCTTCCAAAGACCCCGAGTTTCTAGCTATCAAGAAAGCCATTATCGCAGAATATGGTGCTGACGCTCTTAGTAAGAGTTGGATCAAAGTCTGTAAAGAACTTGAGAGTATCACCGATGAAATCATTGAGAAGGGTAACAAAATCATTCCCATTTTCGATACTGCTCAAGTACTCGATAATGGCTTCTCGTCAACACAACAGGACGAGATTAAAAGAATCGGCGCTTTCGTCTGCCGAAATACAATCCCCAAAGATGAAGCAGAAGGGCTCTACTCAGATCTTAGGAAGTTTGTCGCTGATAACAAAGAGTCTATCCAAGCTTGGCCGAAAGAAAGCCCATCGATGCTTGTGTTGTACAATTCCCCTACTCAAAACACCCTTCGTTCACACCCAAACCACCTCATGCTACAGCGCAGACTGAATGAGCTATGGAGCTACTCCACCGAAGATACCTCCCCAGAGCCCCTTGTCTATCTTGACGGTATCCGCGACCGCGCTCCAGGCCAACCATTTCTCGGGTTGGGCCCTCACATTGACGCCGGAAGTTTATGCCGCTGGGGTGATTCCACGTACCGCAAAGTCTACGACAACGTCTTCTCTGGTAGACCAGAGGATCACGATGCATACGATCTCGCTGCTCGCAGAGATGCAAACCAGGAGCTGTACAAGGGCTCTGCACATTCTACGGTCCTGAGAACGTTTCAAGGCTGGACTGCTCTGACACCCACAGCACCTCGAGAGGGGACAATCATGGTGTATCCCAACCTCAGGAGCGTGATAGCATATCTGCTTCTACGGCCCTTCTTCAGCCCTCCACAAGACCCAAATGACATCATGGACGCCGAACGGTGGACGCTGGATGAATCGACTGGGTGGTTTCCAGGTACCACAAAACCAGACAGTCAGCGCCTTAGTCGATCATCTCATCCCCATCTCAGATTAGAAGAGTGTCTCGTGCACATGCCCGAGGTACAACCAGGCGACACAGTTTGGTGGCATTGCGACGTATGTTGGCCCTGTTCTACCTTAGTATTCCCCTTCATAGCTAACTGTGACACTTCAACAGCTTTGCCATGCGGTTGATACTGAACATCTAGGTCAGAACAATGCGTCCGTGGCCTTCATTGCCGCATGCCCCACAACTCCCGCGAACAAATCTTACGTCCGAGAACAATTAATCGCTACCTTGGAAGGGCGCCCTACTGCTGATTACGCCGAGGGAAACGATCTTGACGAGAGTAAGTTGAAGGGATATGTCGGTCTAGATGGGCTTGACACGGAGGCACGTAAAGCTTTTGGCTTCGATTTACTGTAAATTGGTTCATCTACTATCATGTTCATAGACTTATCCAACATTTTATTCGATATCATTTAGTCTCTCCCGCAGAACCTTGGCCGCATGGTGAGCTAGAACATTGTGTGACTCAACTGCATCCAACAGACCTATAGCAGCTTGGATAGACTCATTGTATGTCGCATTTTGGTTTCCAACGCCAGCTTGGCACTCGTGGAGTAGCAGGATTGCAGAATTAAAGATATGATAGGACAGCGCCCTGCTTGATGTTAAGCATATTGATATGGACTTGAATAATGACTCGAATACGTACCATTGCTTCCTCGCCGACACAGGCTGATCCCAGTTACGGTTGATCCAGATGATGCTCATTGCTGAAGCTATACTGACAGACTGTGCCCAGTGAAATTCGTCTGGAGAAGACAACCATTGCATTTGTAGAGTACGGTTGATATGCATCCGCAAATGTAGCAGGACTAAGGTGAGATCGTAACGCTGCCATTTAATCCATGGCTGAGTCAGTTCCAAAGCATGAATCTCTTCGTTCGTGGTCGAGTCGCTTTCAGGCTGCAAATGACTTGGAAGTGTGTCAATAATCCCTGCCAACTCCTCATCAGCTGCCCTTACAATCTTGACAATGCTGTCCAGGGATTTCGACCTCGACTTCAAAGCTACGCGGAAGCGATATATAACCGCAGAGGTACGCGCCATGAAGATATGATAGTGAACGGGGTCGACAAGGCCCCCTGGCACCTCTGGTTGGGTGATAGATGGGAGAGGTACGTTGAAGTCAGTGTCGTCGACCATTGGTGACTGACGCGTCAAACTCAACCTTAAAAAATATGAGAAACCATAAAGCAAATTTGTGAATTAGATAAACTCACCACTCACATATTACGAGCGTCCACCACAGACGATGCTACCCCTCTACACTCAGACACTAGTCTACTTTCTCAGAGTAGGGTTTGTTCAACCCAATCCTTTGAGCGATTCGTATGGCTGAGCTACGTAAGTGGTGGCCTAGCTCTGAATCTCCTCGATTATAAAACGACATGATTAGAATGGCGATGGCCTGGACGCTGCTTACGCGGGGACAGCGCATGAAGTCTGACTTGTATAAGCAGAAGATGGCGGCATCGTACCAGTTCTGGGACACTTGTTGAGCAGTGTATTCTACTCCAGGTTAGTCACATACGTAGGCGAGGCCGCTTGCGAGATAAACATAGCTAAATACCTTCGGAAAGTGACAATCTTTCAACCTCGTCGTCTTCCATCATCAGAAGTGCAGTCTATTCAGCCGTTTAATATCTCAATCTTGAACCACTGTAACACAAATGTGAATGTTTGGACGAACTTACACTGAGTACACTGAAGTACACCGCTACCCAGGTTGTTTCTGCCTGCTCAATAGACAGCCCCGTCTCAATCCTATCCATAAAGGCGTCGCTCTCTTCCTTGAACCGAGGATACTCAAGTGCATAGTGGACCCATGAGTTCCACATCATATCAAAGTCTATTAGTCGTCTACTACATTCGACAGTTGGTAGGATTATGTCCTCCCAACTCGAGACGGTCGAACTTCTGATAGCGGATTCTGAAGCGAGACTCTCCCATAGCTCATCGTCGAGTCCGTGTTGGCTACAGTCCATGGCGTTTCGTGGATACTGCTCAGGAGAGACTGCGGCAACTTGTACAGAAGGACTCAGACTCAATTGTTCCCGCTGGGTTCTCAAGGCGTTGATCTCCTTGCGTAGACGTTGGTTCTCACGGCGCAGCTCCTCGTAAGTGAGAGTCTGAGAATTGTCTTGCCATCTATAACAAGTCAATGATTCGTTTTGAATCAGAAAGCGAGAATACTCACGTTGTTACTTGACCACGTATAACGACCATCTCCCTTACACATGCCTCGGCTTGGCCTCGCTTGATGCATCGTGAGCAAGGGACAGATTTGTCGCACTTGACTTTGCGTGAAGAGCACGATAAGCAGCTGCGTGGAGCTCGCTGGGTGGTTCGAAGGGCAATAGTGCTTCCAGCATGTTGATCCATGTTAGTACTCGATTTATTTAGTAAGGCTTCTTGAGTAAGAGTAGGTTGTTGAGGAGAGTCACCGACTGCCAGCGAACTCACCCGAGCTCGCCCGATAATGGGCTGTGATGTGATTGGTCGATCGAAATGCGGAGGTGATGCTTATCTTACTTCGGCGCCGCGATCTGGGTCTGGAACTTGGAGCATTCCAATATAAACAAACGCCTCCGATACGACACAAAACCTACAAAGTTGCTGTTACAACAAGCAAAGCGATTATCTTCGATTCTACCGTTATATTCTGCTTCAGTCTGCTTGGCGACTATGCCTTCTATCGTAGTCTTTCGCGGCGCCGCTATCCACTCGCTTGACCTCGAGACCCTGGAACTTCTCGACAATGCAACGCTAATGATTAGCGGTGGATGCATCACAGGATTCTGGAAAACACCAGACGAGATCCCTCAAGATGCCTTCCCTCCCAATGCCAAGATTCATACTCTACCTCTCGGGGAATTTCTAATCCCTGGTTATGTCGATACGCATAATCATGCCCCTCAATGGCCGATGAGGGGTCTAGGACAGGGTCTTCACATCCTCGATTGGCTCAACGACGTCACTTTTCCAGTTGAGGCGCGTTTCGCTGACCCAAAGTATGCGTCCAAGATGTATGAGCACACCGTCCAGGACTTTCTTCGCCAGGGTATAACGACTGCCTCATACTACGGTTCTCGACACGCCGAGGCAACGCGCATTCTGGCAGATATTTGCCACGCCAAGGGCCAGCGCGCTTTCGTGGGAAAATGCAATATGGACAGGAATGCACCGGATTATATCCGTGAACAAAGTGCATCCGTCTCTCTCCTTGAGACAAAAGACTGCGTTTCCCACATCAAAGCCTTGAAACCCGATAATGGTGCGGAAGAGGGGCTGGTGAAGCCGGTCGTGACACCGAGATTTGCCATCTGTTGCACGGATGAACTTCTTCGTGGCCTCGGAGATATGATCAAGGCTGATGACACCCTGGCGATGCAAACACACTTCAACGAAGCTCAGCAAGAAATTGATGCCACCAAGGAGCTATTCCCTCAATTCAACGGGAGCGAGGCTGACCTATACGAAAGTTATGGGCTACTCAACAAGCGGAGTATTCTCGCCCATTGCACTATCATGACCGATTACGAAAAAGAGCGGCTTGAAGCACTGCAATGCGGTATTGCGCACTGCCCCATCGCAAACATGACGGTTGGTGGAGGTTTTATGGTCGCACCCATCCGCGACTTTTTACGTCGCGGCATCAAAGTCGGTCTAGGAACAGACAGCGGCGGTGGTTGGGCGTCGCAAATGCTGGCTGTGATCCGTCAAGCCATGATAGCGTCGAATGCGCGTGAGGTCCTGTCACAGGGCAAAGACAAAGCCCTTTCCCTTGAGGAGGTGTTCTACCTGGCAACTTTGGGCGGTGCAAGGGTTTTGTGCCTGGAAGATCGCATCGGAAATTTCGAGGTTGGAAAGGAATTTGATGCCACATGGGTGACTACTACGACAGGACTTCATTCAGCTATGACACCGCGAGAGGACGGAGATTCTCTGAGAGGACTGTTTGAGAAGTATGTCATGACTGGTGACGACCGGAACGTAGCGCATGTTTTTGTCCGAGGTCGACGAGTAGCAGGAAGCAGGCAATCTGAGTAACTCGATATAGCAAGTGAACCATGTTCATAGTTCTACCCATCCAATTTTTCAGAACATGGGACCTTTTAGAAAAGACAGATATTAGTGCAAAGAATGATTCGACAACACAAGACAAGGTCCAGCTGCGCCGCCTCTAAAGCCTGTATGTACTACCCCGCGGTCTGAACCCTGTATACATAGTTGCCGCTCAGTATGCCCTGGTCCTATTCGGTCTCTGAAGCCCCGAACCCCTCGATGCACTGTAACCTTCTCCATATTGATATCTCCACATATATATTCTGGCCGAGGTCTAGTTCCTCAAGCTCACATTGGTGCGCTAGTTTTCTGCCAGTCATTCAGAAAACATCACAGTTCGTGATTTGTGGAACCTCTTTCTCGAAAGTGATCGTCGGTCAAAGCTCCGAATAAACATGGCACGAATTTGGGGTTCTCCGGATCTACAAATGTAACCTTATTTTACCGCCCCAATGACTTTAAAAGTCCAAGCCTGATTGAGTGGGCGGGTTATACGAGGTCTCAAGATAATCGATCCATTGGTGCTTAAGCGCTATAGTTCGGGCATCATGGATGTGGAAAGTGGCGTTGCAACTACTACTTAAAGGACAGGCATCCGGGCATTATTTTATCAGATCTAATCAGCTGAAGTTGATATCTCATGCTATAACTTCATTCATCGGATCATAAACGCCATCGCCACTTCAATATGGTGCTGGTCAAGGCTGCAACCCTTGTTGCGGGCATTGCCTCTCTAGCCCTTCCATCACAAGTGCAGGCAGCAAACGAGGTCAATGACTTGGCCAATGCGTTCGACTTGAAAGACGTAGCTCTTACCGACAGTCGCTGGATGGACAACCAGAATCGAACTCTGACCTACCTTCTGTCAGTTGACCCGGATCGTCTGCTCTATGTCTTCCGCAAGAATCACGGCCTCGACACCAAAGGTGCCAAGACGAATGGCGGTTGGGACGCACCAGACTTCCCTTTCCGGAGTCATGTTCAGGGACACTTTCTCACAGCGTGGTCTCAATGCTATGCTACGACAGGAAACGAAGAATGTGGTTCTCGGGCAACCTACTTCGTCGAGGAGCTCGCCAAGTGCCAGGCCAACAACAAAGAAGCCGGCTTCACTAAAGGATATCTTTCCGGTTTCCCTGAGTCTGAGATCGAGAAGGTAGAGAACAGGACTTTGGATAACGGCAATGTTCCCTACTACGCCATTCACAAGACCCTTGCCGGTCTTCTCGATGTTTACCGCCGTGTCGGTGACAAGAAGGCCAAGGACGTCCTGCTCTCATTGGCTGGTTGGGTCGACACCCGTACTGGAAAGTTGACCTACGACCAGATGCAAAAGATGATGCAGACTGAGTTTGGTGGCATGAATGAGGTTCTCGCCGACATTGCCTACTATACTGAGGACAAGAAGTGGCTCAAGGTCGCCCAACGCTTCGATCACGCACTCATCTTTGATCCTTTGGAGAAGAACCAAGACAATCTCTCTGGTCTGCATGCCAACACTCAGGTCCCCAAGTGGATCGGTGCACTCCGTGAATACAAGGTCTCTGGTGACAAGAAATATCTTGATATCGGCCGAAACGCTTGGGACTTGACTGTTCATAAGCATACATACGCTATTGGTGGAAACAGCCAAGCTGAGCACTTCCGAGATCCGGATGCCATTGCCAAGTATTTGACCAACGATACTTGCGAAGCCTGCAACACATACAACATGCTCAAGCTGACTCGTGAGCTTTGGGCTCTGGATCCAAGCGATGCTTCATACTTTGATTTCTACGAGAATGCTCTGATGAACCATCTTCTTGGACAGCAGGACCCCAAGAGCGACCATGGACACATCACGTACTTCACACCCCTCAACCCTGGTGGTCGACGAGGAGTTGGCCCAGCTTGGGGTGGTGGTACATGGAGCACTGATTATGATTCATTTTGGTGCTGTCAAGGATCTGGTGTCGAGACCAACACCAAGTTGATGGACTCCATCTACTTTCACACCAAGGACACCCTTTACGTCAACTTGTTTACACCTTCAAAGTTGAACTGGTTGGACCGCAAGGTCTCCATCACTCAGACCACCGACTTCCCTCAGAGCGATTCGACTACCCTCAAGATTGGCGGCGAGACTGGCGAATGGACTTTGGCAGTCAGGATCCCCTCGTGGACATCTAAGGCCTCCATCAAAGTAAACGACAAAGCTGTTAAAGTCGACATTCAGGCAGGAAAGTATGCCTTGGTGAAGAGAAAGTGGAGTTCGGGAGACACAGTTACTTTGAAATTCCCTATGAGCTTACGGACTATTGCTGCCAACGACGATATTACTGTTGCCGCGGTTGCGTACGGGCCTGTTATTCTGGCAGCCAACTATGGTGACTCTTCCTTGAACTCGCTTCCTACCATCGATTTGCCGAGCGTGAAGCGACAGGGCAAAGATGGCCTGGAGTTCAAGGCCACCGCTGGTGGAAAGTCAGTAGAACTAGGTCCGTTCTACGATGCGCAGGGATTTAACTACAATGTTTATTGGAAAACTAAGGGTAAACTGAGCTAGAACTCTTGATGAGAGCGGTGTTTGTAGATCGGGGGTTGGAGAAAGGAGTTGGGGTGGGATGTAGATTATGTAGAGAGCAGCTTATTTGCAGTATAGACCTCAGTTGTTGTTACTTATATTCATACTTTCTGTGACAAGCATAAAGATATGTTATCACACTGAATATCAGTCTTTCAGTATACACAAATTCCTCAGGACTGGTGACTCTCATGAGCTGCTATTCTCGCTATAACCAGTATTCATAGTGAGTGAATGACTTAAAGAATTTTATTTGTCATAACAAATAGAATAATAAGATATCTAGTCCAAACAAATGGAAATAAGTAACCAGTTTCTTTTAGTACAATTAATGGCATCCTTCTCAGTGCCAGGTATCATATAGTTTTCCCGTCACCCTCCACGCCATTAGGAATTAACTCACTTGGCTCATTTCTGAGTTCGCATCAGGGTATTTCGACTCTTCTTTCCAGGAAGGTGGCGCTTTGCAAACCCGAATATCTTTTCCTCTGGCCCTGTACATCACCCTGTTCTTACAATTTTGGCAGTACTGTTCGATGTCAAACGACCACTTTGCCATATACGGTGCGGCTGCTCCACAGACTGTAGTCATCAGAAGCGCGACTGCTTGGAGACTGTGCTGTGTCAGTGTAGCTTGAGGACTTGGAATTTGTGACATACTGTGTTGTGCTCGATGGCTTCTTCTTCACTCTTGTCTCGGTTCGGCGAAGACAGAAAGGACAATCAATTGATTCGGGTTGGTCTCCGAGGAGGTGCAGAGGTGTTACAGTGTTGGCTGGTCGCGGTAAAGGTACAACTTCCAGGCCGGATTCATAATCAATACTGCTTGTTTGTGGTGTTGATGTGTGAACAATAGGTAGGTTGTCGCGATTACTCGAGTATTCCACCACAGCAAGTTCTGGCCCGTCTGGTATAACAGCCTGTGGAAGACAATCGGAGTCGGCTCGGCGGACTAGCGCTTTTCCGGGAGCGCTTTGTTGACGAGATAAAGTATCTGAGTCGGTGAGGTTGGGCAATGCTAACGTCTCGACCGAGCGAGACATTATCGGTGTCCCGGCCATCGGTGACACGGAAACATTGAATGGCACAGGGCTAGATGCCGTTGTCATCGGTGAAACGAGAAATCCATCCGTCGTTAAGGGGTCTATTGTTGTTGCTTCCGAGTAGCTAGGTGGTGGGAGAGAACTATTCGTGTTAGCCCATTGTTATTTTTTTCCAAGCGTAGTCTTTACCTTGATGTTCGTCGATCCATTAGTTGGCTTTTGGAATCCATCTTGCAGTATGAGTGAGAAAAGTGTAAAGGAACTGCATCCTACTCGGAAGAGCAGGAGAAAAGGTATTTAACCAGCTTACTGAAAACGCTAACAGACAGGGTCGCTTGGGTCCAAATTGCAAAGAAAGTTGGGCTCCATCCGTCAATCCCAGCGTAATCACCTAACCAACAGTCCATTGCAGGCCCTGTAAGGCTAAGCATAACCTAATATGAGACTTATAAACGTCACGGACACGCGTAGCCTACGAAACAGCAGCCCAAAACCCAAAAGCGGACTTGAAATTGAGTACGAGAACCCCGCGAGTAATGACAATCAACTAACAAAACCCGGAACCGAAACCGAAACCGAAAGCGGAACCGGCATGATCGACCAATCAAAGCACGGTCTTTGCATAAGATAAGGACAAAGTTAATTGCACAGACTGAGCTTTGAGCTGGGCTGAGCTCGAGAAATACCCCTGAGAGTCTTGGAATCTTGTAAGGCTTAGTTGGTTAGTTAGTTTGCGGTAAAGTCGATTGCGGTAGGGCTGGTCTCTAACCAACATTGTGTCTCTAAGCCTCAGAGCTCGGTTTCTCGTTGACAGATTTAGAATACGTGTATGGGTTTGGCTGCACTAAACAGCAACTGCCGCGTCATGATAGTTTGAGAAGTATGTAGCGCGTTGATCCTCAAGATTTGCATTAATTCTTGATGTTTTATAAACTCTTGTTGTTGCCATCAATCCAGGTTTCATCATCATCATCTCAAGCCTCAACATCCTCATCTCTCCGCAAAGACACAATCTACATCTCTATCTTCAATAATCTTACAGTCATCTGCCAAAATGGTGCCCACATTTCTTAAGCGAATGGAGCCATTCTTCACCCTCCGAAACAAGATTCCACTCCAAATAGTTCAAGTCATTTTGATCATTACTGTCGTTGCTCTATCCGCCGCACGAATCTTTTTGCCTAACCGACCTCCTGGTCGCTCCGCTACTATCGGCCTTGGCATGGTAAGCTTATTTTCTGGGTCTCAAGTTCCAGTCTCTAACAATCTTCAGGGTGCCAAGTCTCTCATCATTCTTTCTTACGAAATCCTCACCGAGCACTTTAGCCGCTTCCAGCGCTGGAGCAGCCTTAAGGCGTACTTCATTCTCAATGCTTTGGAAATTGTCTTTTGGGGAGCTGTTGCTTTCATGGCTCTTCGTGGAAACACCAGCCTGTGTGTCGGAGCAAGCTGCGCCATTGGTTGGATTATCGTTGTATTGGCCGGTGTTCTTGGGTATGTCTCTTTGCCATTTATAAGATGCTTTGACTGACTGACGGTTTAGCCCAATGTACCAATATCTCGCTGTGGTTACATTTTTGGACTGGCGATTCTTCAAGAAGAATGGGTATCATCGTGGTTCAACGATGCACAAGGACTCGGAGGAATCTCTCACCACTCTCCGCTCGGATAATTTCCCGGAAACTGCATACGAACACTAAGATGGGCGTTTGTGCAATGTCTCGGGCATATATACTCACTCGTTTAGTATCTGTTGACATTTTCTATGTAAATCGCTTTCTGAATTTATAGAATAAAATGAATTATGTAATGCTTTCACATTCAACGGCCGCCAAACACCATTGAATCAATGGCCTCCATTGTGGCTCCATCTCATTTGAAATATCCTTGAGAATTGGTTTCCCCCAGTTTCTCATGTACCAGCTAGACTTTCCGACCTGGTCCAATACAACAGAATAATGCGCCAAGACACAGAGAGCGATAGGTTGACGTTGTCGAATAAGGTCAAGAAATTCCGAGCTCACAGATAGACACCATATCATGGCGATACGCCAGTCGGGTCTAGACGTTGCCCCGATGGTGTTTTCAATCCAGATAAT
Organism: Fusarium stilboides; assembly: GCA_014822085.1. NCBI lineage: Eukaryota > Fungi > Ascomycota > Sordariomycetes > Hypocreales > Nectriaceae > Fusarium > Fusarium stilboides. The sequence goes on from JAASAY010000013.1 coordinate 33,388, forward strand.
TGCCGAAGCGATGGAACTTTGGCATATCGCGACGGTGGTACTATCAAAAACATCAGGTATGACTATTTGTCGAAGCTGTGCGATTATCGCTGTAAGAAGGGGGTTCGACTCGGCTTGGCTGCCTGCGACAAAGAGGTTGGCGATCCTGCTGTGATTCAGTGTTGATTGGTATCTGTCCAAGATATCGCTCATGCCGCGGATAAGGACAAAGACATCTAGAAGATCGTCGATGCGAGGCTGTGGGCATGCCTCATGTGTGAGGATGCCAGCAAATGCACCGATAGACAGTAATGAAGACGCCAGAAAGATCTCGATGCAGCTTTCTTCTGTGATAGAAGCGACGGCTGACCGAAGACCCTTGATAGCCTTGTTCTGGTGTTGTGAAGCACATATAGGAAAGTCCGGACGATCTGGATTGAGAGAGGCGAGGTGATATGCAGAAACAGATAAAACTTGATGCAGAAGATATACGTGGCTCAAGGCCAGTTTGGGCAATTCAATCTGCCATATCTGCTGAAGTTCATCTGCGCGCGGTAGAGTAAGGCATGTAGACGTTGAGAAGTGATGCATCAGCTCGAGATCCGTGAGCCATGTGCTCTGCTCTATCGACTCTTGGCCTGTAACGAACTTGGCCAGGTACGGCAATGGATCCGGGCTGACAGCCGGGGATGTCAACGAGTCGGCATTTGCGCTTCTCTGGGGAACGTCTTTGTGCGTGTCGGTCTACGTAGCTAGGTCAGGCGCGTTTTATCCACAGCAGATACAGCCGACTAACTTTATCAGTTGGAAGTCCCTTTGAGCGTGTTTGTGCATCCGAAGCTTCCGGAAAGACACATGGCACGCCGTGTCTTGCGCACGCAGCGCACGGTTGGTTCTCGTCACACTGGCTGAGTGGTTAGAAAAGGTTCTACGCGTGCTGGCTACTAGAGCGTACCTTGACACGTCTTTGCTTGCATCTAATGCATCCTCTTCGAGACTTTTTGTATCCCAGGCGGGGAGGCATGTTGTCAGTTCAATGGGACGGGACGAGACACTTGCTAGTCGATCACACCGGAAGCGAAGCGATTCTAGAGAGGAGCATTGCCGAGACCGAGAGTTTTACTCGGTAAGTCAGCCGGGACGACAAGGGGGGATCATTTCATCAATGGGCGGTGATGAAATGAAACGAGTCGAAAACGTCGGTGGGTGGAGATTAATTAAACCCAATTGCCGACGCTGCTTATGTAAAACGGGTTAGAGAGTAAAGAATCTGACCCGCGTACAGCTAAGTTTGCGCTACAGGCCCTGCATTCTGGTGCCTAATTTTAGCCCATCAAAAGAACCTACTTCGGCTCGTGATTCAGCTTGGAAGATTATTGTACATTCATGCGATCGTTTGGTTCGATCAAGAAGCGGCCATCATAGACATCAACAGATCAGCCCTACGATCGTGCTGAGACACGCTAACTATTTCGGGGATTTTTAGGTGATCTGCTCAATCTTGCGACGTTGGCATGGCATGTACCACGACCTGCTTTCTCGGCAATTGAACATGTTCAAAGTAGCTTTTTCCTTGACATCACTGTATCGCATCGCGAGCAACCTTCAGAAGCTTTACCTTATAACAATATTTATGCTTCAAAACAGCACGGGCCCTATCAGTCGATATATTGGGGGAGAAGAGGTTCTTGACAAGGTCATTACTAAAGGTTCAGGGTAGCCAGCCTCACTACTTGGCTCTAAATCAATTTACTTGACCACATAAGTGAGGTTTATTTATTAGCCACTAACTTGTAAGGTTTCCCATGACAAAAGAACTACAATTGCTTGTAAGTAAAAAATGTATCAGACATATCGTTTCCACAAAGAAACCCTCTCATGCCGTAACCGCGGACTCAACAATTACCCTCCTCAACTCCTGTCTGGGGAAACCAGGCCCCTTCATTAAGCACACACAAATTCTAGTCAGATTCGCCACCAGTAGACTCACACTCACACGTATTCTCGTCGGGTTCGAGTTTGGTTGCAACAACTCGGGCGGGAAGAAATTGACAAAGCTCCAGCTCTCCGGCTGCAGCTGTTCAGGCACTGGCTGGTTCACTGGACTGCCAATGTCCAGCTCAAGCGTGTCTCTGTCTAACATGCGAGCGCCCAATGCCACGAGTTGTTTCTCAATGCCAACGACACTCATGAATTGTTGTGGAGAATTACTGACAGCATGGGGAGTGCTTGAGAGGTCATCGCCAGAAAATTCCTGGTCCCAGAAGCGCCCACCCCAGGGGAGCTCAGCCGCATGCACAAACTCGCGTTTTCCTGGTCCGAGGAGCCATTGCATTTTGAGCATCATTTCATTGCGTTCGCGGAATCGTAGAGTAGAGCCAAACATTCGACTCTCCTCTGAAAAAGGTAGGGGTGAGTTGGGTGATCTGTTAAGGACGAGAAACCCCACGTTGAAACATGACTGAGTAAGTTTGTAGCTGAACGAGGTGGGTGATAAGGGTTTGGATGAGCTCCATAAAATAGGGCCAAGATTTGGCGGCAGTGTAGAGGGCGGAATAAAAGCCAATTGAGGACAAGCTGCCGTATCCGGTATTGTTGCCGCGTATGTCACTGGCGGGTTGCTTATAGCCTGTGTATATTCTGATGGGGGTTGGGTTATGAAGGCGGTATCATGTTGGTCCAGTCGAAACGGGAGATCGGTTGGGGTAGAATATGATTCAGATGTGTGTACAGCAGATCCCGTCTTCCTCCTCTTGGAAGCATCATCCTTGTTGTCGGGAGATGTCCCTGGAGGGGACTCAGAATCGGGAGCGTATTTCTCCTCTGGGTCTCCGGCCTCATTGGCCAGGGCAAGGACATTTGTAATGACATCTTGGACATCCGTCGTCAAAGCCGGGTTCCGGTGCAAGACATCTTCCTGCAGCATCTTGTCGGCAAAGTCCACCATAACGGTACTCATCCTCTCTATCACACCTTCCAGCCGCTTAAGTCGCTGCAAGCGCGCTGCTTCGGTAGCCTGTCTTCGCTTGCGAAACTGCTGCTGGGCTTCTCGGTTACGCTCGCGACGGCTCTGTAAGTATGGTTAGGGCGCGGAGGTTTTTGACGTAAGAGGGTCCGACTGAGACACTCACTTTATCGGCTTGACCACCTGTCAATTCTGGAGAATTGGAACTCGCTTGGCGCGGCATCGTGAATATGTGTGAGTTGTTACGACTCGTTTACATCAAAAGGCATGCCAGCTGAGAATTAGCTCCAGAGATTTGCAAGATACCGCCAAATGGAAGCAATTTGGATGAGATGGGGCTGATACAGCGGCATAAGAAGAGTCGCAAAAAGAGTCAGAAATGAAAGTGGCGGAGCGAAGCGGACTTGATGACATAAAACTGTCCGGTCCATCCATGCCACACTAATAAGCCATTGAGGTCATCAACCATCTGATTGGCTAGAGTAACAGCATCGAAGCTGACTGTGTGTGTCAGCCTTCCTGTCCTTCAGCCTTAAATCTCCAAAGAAGTCCTCAGCTGGAACCGTGTTCTAGAAAATCTGGAATCTTTAGTCGGTTCACCAGTTCCATCTTCCGAGCTGACGGGAGTTGGTAAAATTCCAGCGGCTAAGTCTGAACAGCATCCAAAAGTCATGTTTCCAGAGAGGTTGTTTACTGGCAAATGCGTACCAAGATGCCTGGAGGGTTGTCATATCTCACGCACCGCCGTAATCGCACCGTAGCTTGGGCGAACAAATATTCGAATAAGCCGCTACTCGTGAGTCACATTTAGCGAAGAACGAACAGCGAAAATCGACGATGACCATTTGACCTCTGCACACATTGTGACGCTTTGGGGGACAAATAACCAGCCATACGGCAGATGCCTACATGTGCCCATACTCCAAATCACATTCCGAGTCTATAAAAGTGTAACTGCCTTCATATTTTTCATTTGTAAAGAATTTTCAACTTTATGAGTATAAATTCAAGAAAATTTGCCAGAACTTGCTGTAGAAAAATCACGCGATAGTTGTAAGGGGAGCCATGAAAGAAGAACAGGTTAGTGTCCATAGTGCCTTTTCATCGCTCAGAGTAATAGTCTTTCCGATTTCGATCTTACTTCAAGAACTACTTTGCATAGACTACATCCAGCTTTTCCTTCAATAACTTCTCAGTCTCTTGTCTGCGAATGTTCCCCTTGGTGACCGTTCGAGGCAACGTTCCCTGAGGAACGACCAATATGTACCGTGCATCATCAATGCGCTCGTGCATATACCTCCGTTGATGGAACGGGGTGATTCTTTGGAAGATATCTTCTTTCAATCTTTGCACCGACTCTTTGGTATCTTCGCTGTCAGGGCTGAGTACTGATGCATCCTTTGGCTCGACGATAATTGTCGGGCAAGGCCGTCCAACTCCCACAACGACCACGGCACTGACGAGGTCGTCACCACAAGCCTCCACCACGTTAGCTTCAAGGGAAGCAGTGTCGCACCGTAGAGCTATCTCCATCTTGATCCAATTGTCGTTGCGTCCCTTGCACAGATACCGACCTGGAGCTACCTCGACGAACAAATCCCCTGTGTGAAATTTGCCGTCCTCACTCCGAAAGCTAGGCACCGGACAGTTAGGGGCATCGGATGGTATTACAAGCTCAAGAAGTTGCGGGCCGGAATCGGGGCTATCTTCCAACGGGATGAACTCGTTCTTTGCACCAGGCATGGGTTTAAGGTACAACGTGTCCTCACGAACATCGGACATCATAGAAAGTCCTATCTCGGTAGAAGCAAACACGTTGAGCATACGAAGTCCTTGACTTCGCCCCCAGGCTTCATCTGCGGGATCGAGAGCCAGTCCACCAGAGCCTACGGCATCTACCTTTCGAAGAGAAGCGAGCAACGCCGGATCGTTGCGTGCTTGGCGAAGGACCGATGACAAGAGGGGTGGAAACATGCACACGGCTGACAGGCCGTGCTCATCAAGCATGTGACGCAGCTCCACGACAGGGTACGGCAAGGAACTTGGGAGGATCATGCAGGAGCCTTCTCTCATAGAGAACCAAAGAAGTAAAGATGACCCCATGTGGCAAAGACTTCCACTACACGTGATTTTAGTACTATAAGATTATACTGGTGAATGATGGGTGAACTTACATGCAAACGCCGGTCATGTATTCTCTCGCCATGTTGTACATTGACTCGTAAGTTGCAGACAACCCTATCAAATAATCCAGCCATTTTGCCGTGATAGGCACCAGTTTGGGAGTTCCAGAAGTTGAACCAGAAGTGTGATAAATCAACATGATGTCTTCGGCCTCGGATGGTTCAAATACGGTAGGCAGTAGAAGTTGCTCCAAATTCTCGATCGACAGAATATCTTCAGCAGGGAAGGTTGGCACAGGGCTGTTTTGTAGCATTGAGTGAAAGACTGGCTCGTGGATCAGAGCTACGGCTTTGGATTTCTCCAACAGCTCGTAAACAACAGATGGGTTCGTCATGCGTAGGGAGATCAGCTGACGAACATAGCCAGCCCATTGAAGGCCCAACATATGGACAGCGTCAAGGTAGGCGATGCCTTTCAGCCTGGAGGATGGGTCAATGGCAAAAGTTTGTATCTGCGGATTGGGCTTACTTACCATACGCCAACAACAGCTCTGTCCTTGGCGCCCTGCTTGGAGAGCTGGTGTTTCCAGTACCTAGCCGATAGCTCAACATCTTTTGCAAAGGCAGGATATGGGATATCTTTGAAAGTTGTTCCTGATGACGATTGTTGTGGGATCTTGAGAACAGATCGATGTAGAAATTTATCTACACTCTCTCTGAGCACTGAGATAGGGGTTTTAAAAGCTCCCATCTTTGCGATTTTTCCGTTGAGGGTCATTAAAAAGCCAAGGACTGCTCGGGGGAATAGGAAGTGACTCTTTATAGATCTTTCCTGCAATCTGTTCAGTCCAAAGCTCCAAGCTTGCGTCGCCACCTATCACTATAATTGGCGAAGAGCCCAATCGGCAGGGGGTTGCATTCCCCCACATGCCGAACTTTGGACTCGAGTCTGATCACGTTTACCAGGTTGAGAGACGGTCCCAACAGTCAGATCCTCGGACATGGCTGGATACTATTCTTGTACTGGCTATTGAATGCTGACGTGCAGATGCTGTAAGCCTTAAGCGTTGTAGGATGGAATTATATTTCGGGTTGTCGTATAATTAAACGAATGTGGTTAGTTTTCGCTAATGGGCGAGACTTAGTGGACCGTGTGGTGGACCTGTAAGAGGGGTTAATCACGATTCCCGAGCACCGAGGTTCCCGTGGTATGCCGCTACGGTATATTAAACTTGTTTCTTGATATTTTCTCTATGTCGAAGGAATACTCTGATTTCTCTGGAGCTCCTTTTACGTAAATGCACGGAGACTAGGTAGGATATGCCGCTGGTGATACTGTAGAGTCGAGAGAGAACGGAATAAGAGAACTGCGCCACCATATGTTGTCCGACCTTCCTAAAAGCGTATTGATGCGACGGGCCGACAAATGACAGGGAGGAATGCTCACGTGGTCATGCGTCAGCAATTAAAGCCTAGACATTCATCTCCAACCCATCATCAACAAATCATCAAATAACACTGCCCAAGATGAGCGAAAAGAGCTTACTCGATCCGGTTGAATGCGCCGAACCACGACGCAAGTCAGCCATTAGCAAATGGAAGCTTTTTGGCGCTGGTGTTCTCACTGTCGCTGCCCTGCACTGGCTCGCCCCTCGTTTTGACTGTCATCATCATCATCATCACCACCGTGCCACTTATCCAGGCGAGAGCGTCGAATGGAAGCCCTGCGGAGAAATCAGCAACCGAACACTAGAATGCAGTAAGATTGACGTGCCAATTGATCAGTTCAACCCAGACGTCAGCAATAAGACATTCAATATACCCATCGTCCGCTTGCGAGGCAAGGATGGGAGCCCAAACCTGCTGCTTAACCCCGGAGGTCCTGGCGGCAGTGGTTTCTCGCTGTTACAGAGAAGAGGAGAGCAGCTGAGCACCATTGTTGGTGATGGCTTTCATCTTCTCTCATTCGATCCTCGCGGTGTCAACTCATCCACCCCGCGGGCTTCTTGCTATCCCAGCAAGGAGGCACGTCGCCAGCTTGGATCTGTGAATGATGCGGATATCATCAAAGATGGCGCCGAAGTTTACGCGTGGACGCACAACTTTGTCAGAGCATGCGAGGATACTATGGGCGAGCATGGAAAGTACATCAACACTCCCCAGACAGCTGCCGATATGAACAGCATTCTTGATGCTGTTGGTCAAAAGGACATGTACTACTGGGGTTTCAGTTATGGAACTCTTCTGGGACAAACTTACGCCACGCTGTTCCCCGAACGGTCTCACCGAGTCATTATCGACGGAGTAGTGAATCAGTTCCTGTGGTACCAGGCGCATTTCGATGATGAAGACCTTACCGATACGGAGCATGTTCTCGATGGACTTTTCAAGGAATGCATCAAGTCCGGCGATGCATGCCCGCTATATTCCACTGCAGACTCAGACTCTTGGGAAGCCCTCAAAGACAAGTTTCTCTCATTCGTGAGCGAGCTTAAGGAACAACCACTGAGTGTTTACGTCAACAACAGCGTCTATGGTTTGCTGGACCACCAGAAGATCTGGTATGGAGCCGTGTTCCCAACCCTGTACAAGCCCGAGAGGTGGTACACCTTCGCCGAAAAGATGAAACAGCTCCTCCATGGTAACGGGACCCAAGCTCTGCTGGACTACGGACTTGATGAACCAGAGGACAACGACGCCCTCTACACTGTCTACATGAACGACGGACTCACTGGCCCTGAGCACTGGCCACAGGGCCTGGACTCACTCTTGGATATTGTCTTGCCTACCTTGAACCGCAGCATCTTTGCTCCCGATGATCTTGTCTATCTCTTCGCCAGGCAACAATGGCAAATCCCAAAGACACACAACTTTGTTCCGCGCTATGGTGTAGAGACGGCGCACCCTCTACTTATTCTCACCACAACTTACGACCCAGTCTGCCCTCTCGTATCTGCAAAGACGGCCCTGGCTGCTTTTGAGGGTTCGAGGCTGATTGAGGTCAAGGGATATGGCCATTGCTCTGTTGCTGTGCCATCGCTGTGTCTTGCCAAGCACGTTCGGGGCTTCCTCTACAATGGAACTCTGCCTGCTAATGAGACACAGTGTGAGGTTGATGGGCCTTACTTCAAGCCGAATGGAACGGCAAGTGTTCTGAGCTTTGACGATCCTGAGGATCAGGCGATCCATCTGGCACAACTGGAATTGGCGAGGGATCCTGAGTGGCCTCGACGAGGTTAATCATGATTTGTCCTGACAAAATTGGGTCACTATTATTCTTCTTATTTGCCAATACGTGCGTAGTTTATGGTCGCCTTTATTTACATAGGCTTAACAATCATTGAGCCAGTTCCATTTATACTTCCGTTGCATCTGGTGAAGAAAGCAATTTTACTTACTTGTGCAAGCTATTCGTTGTAAGGGGATGATCGACGAAGACGCATTCTCGCGTTGATAGGTCCTAGGATAAGCGTTCTGACGTCCCGCTGTAGGCTTTTACAATACACACTGGTATAACAAACTCTTGACTTGATATGTTACCTTTTTTGACAGCAATGCCCCTTTTGCGGAGGCTCTGGCGCATACTAATCCAGTGGCTACGTCATTAATTCCCTGGGAATAACGTTTATCCCGATGCTCGCGGAGATTGCCGTGGCGTCAGATCCAGTTCCAGAATGTATCACCGCCGCAGTGCTTGTCCCTGCATGTAAACATCAGACACGGACAATGTCAGACAACATTCCAACCCAATTCGATACGAGGTCAAGCTCCACTCGCGCAACAAAAGCGTGTCTTTCGTGTAGGACAAGAAAAGTTAGATGCGATGCGTCGCATTCTGGAGTGCCATGCACGAACTGTCGCTTAGACGCCAAAGAATGCCTTGTTGCTGAGAGAAAATCAAGACGGTAATTATATTGTTATTCTATCCCATATACTCAATCTCGGTCCTAAATAATATCAATTCTCATAGTCAACTTCCCTCTTTGGACAAGACAAGTCTGCCTGCTGTAGACCGCCAAACAATAAACGTCACAGTCGAAGCGGATCCAGCCACGCAACCGCATGAGACATTCCAACAGCAGCAGATTAATTTCAATAATTCTCCTTACTTTACCGCGTTTGAGCACATGAATACGACCTCATTTAACGGTGTGTGTTAAGTCATCCTTATCTAGTATTGGTTGAGACTTAGTGGCCGATAGCACATATCTACAACAACATTTATACTGCCTCTCGCGAGCCTGCGAGCATCACTGCCGAGACCCCAAGGCCTATTACAGAATCGCACATCTGCTATCAAGATTTTCGAAAATATGGGTTCATTAAGCTCAGCAATATGGATTCCTTGTCGCCGGAGGACTCGAATTACCTCTATGCACAACGATGCTTTCATCTCCCAAGCAAACTCTTGCTAGATGAACTTATAAGACTTTACCTATTTCATGTTCATCCCTTGCTTCCTGTTCTTGACGATCAGTCATTCTGGTCTAGCTATTTTCAACAGAGCGAAAAAGGAGACGTCTGCAACAACCAGATTCCACTTCTGCTTCTATGGAGCGTGCTCTGTGCTTCCAGTGGTGTAAGTTTTCCTCGCTTGGCTGACCCTGCTATATCCCGATGATCTGGATATTCTTCTTACTCTGCAATAGCTCCTTTCTCCTGCTTCTGCTAAATCTTTAGGATATGTCAACGTTCGCAATGCACGAGCTGGATTTTACAGGAAAGCTAAGGTGACTTTTTTCTGTCCTTCAACACAAATACGCATTGCTGATGAATTCGAATTCTTGATAGATACTGTTCGATATCGGATCAGAATCTTCGTCAGTTGTACTGGGACAAAGTACTCTTCTTCTCTCTTTCCAGACTTTTACGCCAAGGTTTCATATCGCTGAAGTCGACAACACCAACATGGGATCTAACACAATCTGGCTTGGAACAGCAATCCAACACGCCCAGCAAGCGAATGCCGAAACGATATGTGGGTCACCGTTAGTGACCACTACTGCATCGAGTATGGTAGGCTCGGCTGTCCTGATCAGACTTTGGTGGTGCTGCATTATACTTGATCGATTGATAGCCCTGGGACAGAGGCGAGATCTTCTGATTCCCCAACAGTACCCACTACCAAGCTATACGTGGTTCGAGGATGACATACCTTGGTCAAGAGCACAAACCACGGAGATCAAACAACATTTCACAGTACGTTTCATGCATACGCTGAAACTTTGCATCGCTGCAACAGATATGCTCCTATTAGACTCGCACCCCCAACAACTCAAGGCCAAAACGCCATCCCAACTCCGAGAGGCTATGGTGATACTGGAAGAAAATGGTCGCTCTCTCGAACGGTGGCATCGTGCAGCTACACTCGATATTCCTGAATTAGGGGATTGTCAGGACACCCATACGTGTTTCCAGCATCCATCACTGGGAGCATACACGAGGACTTTGAGGATAAGCTTCAGGTACAACCAGAACCCACTACTGTTACGCCTCTCGAATGATTAACCTTTTTCGTCAAGTGCCGCCAAGCTGTGTGCTGGTCATCAGGAACTCCTTTTGCGTTCAATCATCACAGCTACCGGGGATGAGACATTATCTGCCCAACTTGATCTTTCCAGAGTAGGGCAGGATATTCGAAGCGCAATTTCAGAAATTTCGGATTGCATCATCGAATTCATGCAGTTGGGTCTTATTCCTCACCTCTATATCGGCGTGCAAGTACCACTTCAGACGATAAAGAACACTTTGCTGACTCAAGTGGCCAGCGCTTCGTTTGCATCATTGCCATACTTGATGCAAATACTTGACTTAAAGATTGCTCGCCAATCCAGCCCTGACGCCCAACTTACCGATCAATATCATCGCCTAAGTTTACTCACCGAAGCTGTAAAAGAATACCAAGCCCGCTATGACGGCTTAGACAGTTTTGGAAGTACGATACAATTCATTATCACGAATTTCCAACTATTCACCCAGGATATGCCCGAAAGCGTGAGGATCAGTGGCTGGCAAGATGTATTGTTTCACAATCCTTCTTGTTACATGAGACTCGCGTTAACCCTCGAGCATTGCGCAAGGACAGCAACAATTCCCACTGTCCAGCAACTAACTGGAGATTTGGAGGAGTCTTGGACAATACCCATGCTCCAATCCCTTGACTTGAAGTAGGTCGACAACGAAATCGGTCACCATAGTCATTCCAACTCAATGATGTACCTCGCTTCAGCCCTCGGTCATACAGATTTGTAAATAGCGATCGTGCTCCCATGTTCTCTAGAACTATATAGATCTTGTTTCTTCCCAGCGAATTAAGGAGGATCTTTCCTGTTCGTTTCATATGATCTCCATCTGCGACATATTACTGATGCCTCTCTTTGTCTAAATACGTGAGTATCTACTTCGTAACACGATGATTCCGTTCTCCCACTCTCCCACCTATATACTCCTTCAGTCGGAGGTATTGATTCGTCTATTCATCCTCATAAATACCTCCTCCCTCCAACCGAGAAAGCCGATATGAACAGCAGCTGGTCCAAGAACAGGTTGCGCAACCACAACTGCCAAAGAAGCTGACACTGCTTCTTTTGTGGTAATGTAGCCTAAGCGGCGTAGGTCGAGAGCCCGATAGATGCTATGCGCAAGGACAGAAGCAGCGTTCAAGAACATATCTTTCTGGAAGAACGCGATAATTCCGTCCTCTAGTTGAGGACTGTACGTTTTGGAGACCAAAGATCCGATCGTACCAAATACACCGGAGAAACTAAGGTCGGGACTAGAAGAGATGTGGTAGAGCGACCAAAGATGAAGCAAAGCTGTAGTTGCCACTCCAGTCGTGTAGACGAGTCTCAAAAGAGAATGGGCTGACTCTTTCCGATCTCTACGCTCCTTACTTCCTTTGTAGTGTTTTGCCTCTGGCTGACTGACTCTGGTGTCGGCTCCCTGCTTGCGTCGGATACTCGAAAACCCTGCAGTTATAAGACCGACGTAAACGGGAAATGGCTGCCAGAGACCCACGAATTTCTGCCGAAGGTTTTTGTTGTCGAAAGGCCATAGCATAAGCGTAGAGGGAAGGATATATCCAAGACTTAGACCGGGGATAAGTGCGTCAACGACTTCTTTGGCGACTGAATGACCGGCAACCGTTCCTACAGATCCACGGAAACCCTGTTCTAGCACTGATATCAAATGGTAAAGGGGAGCAATCCGGGCAACTCCCTTGAGTTGATACACGGCCCCAAAGATGGATGGGCTAAGTGACCATTGTGTCAGCGATTATATATCATTGTTCCAGTTAATTATACATGACTTACAGAGAAGTGAGAAAGCCTTTGGAGCCGACTCTATAGCTTTCAACAGTCCAGTCAAGGGTTGTTGACAACAGTAGTGGCGTGAAGGATATCCACTGGATGAGCGGCGCTCTCTTGAGAGATGTAAGAGGAACTCCGAAAACAGCAACCAAGGTGGACAAAATTTTGTCAACGATGCCAATGCCCGTATAGTGATTCAACGACGGCCCACCATCAAAAGTAGTGGGAATTCGCAGGGCGGGTAAGACTTGGCCGGAGAGCCGGAAGAGTGCTCCCTGGCTCAGGACTCCCAGGCCCGTGGGAAGCCAGCCCAAAGATAGGGGTCTGGCAGGTAGTTCATCGTTGAACGGAACCGTGTGTTCTCGCTGACGTAACGGAATGCTGTTTAGTCGACTGGCTCCAACAAGTTTGCGACTCGCTAGCTGAAGCGTAGTTTCGGTGCTCATGAAATGAGGCAGAATAGGAGCAATGAGAGCCAAGAGCGGCGTTGCCATAGCTTGCATTTGTTGCATCTTATGAGCATCTGAAACAAGCCACTTCACGCGATCAAAACGCTCTTCTTGTACAGCTTTGAAAGCGGAGCTAATCTCTGATTTGCTCCATGTTGTACTTCCATCCGTAATTAAGTGATTCACTAGAGTAGCAGCAGTTTCGATAGCAGAGTTGCCTCCGTGACCAGTCAGCGGTTCCAACTAGGCCAACTTGATTAGTATACCGATATTGATCTCAGAGTATGGCATTGTACCTTGTGGGCCGCATCGCCAATGGTTATAATGCGGTTGAAGTACCACTTTTCAAATACATGTTCGTGAAGTGGGGTCAATGCCGAGCTGGTTCTGGCTTCATATAGCTGACCGAAGCATATATCCGGGGTGATTTGATCTGTTGCATGTTCTTGTGCGAGTCTTTCCTCGTCGTTCTTGGTGTATCTCGGTATAGCTTTTCCGAAGAGAGGCACTGGTAACTTGACGAAGAGGAACCAGTAGATTCTTCCTCCCGGTCCCGTAATGACTAGGTAAGAGAAGCTGTGGTTGTAAACATATTGCCCACCTTTCGGAAGTTCTTTCATGGGGTGCGAGATGCCGAATATGCACTTGTAGTAAGCGGGGACCTCTGCGTGATACACTGGTTAGCAAATCCACAGGGGGATATTAAAAATAGTAAATATCTCACTCGACCATTCGTCGGTATGAAAGTATCCAGGAGATACCTTATTCCCAATGCGCCACATTTCCCTGCGTACAGTACTGTAGATTCCATCGGCGCCGACAACAATGTCTCCTCTAAAGACTTCGCCTTTGCTAGTCCTGACTTCAACACCGTCGTTCAGCTCTGCAACTGACTCAACCCTCTGCCCAGGCAGTACAGAGTCTTTGGACTTGAGGTTGTTATACAGAGCTTCCAGCAGCATCTGCCTGTCGATGAAGATGGTAGGATAGCCATGTCTGGGGAAAGAGACCTGTTAGCGCAACACAATCGTTGCTATAGTATCAGACGCACCTCTCCGTGAGACTATCATGAAGGCCGTGATGATGCCTAATTATCGAGCCATCGGGTCGTCGAATGTATGAATCGTTCAGTGGGACGTCAACGAGCGACAAAACGTCTTCAGCGCATCCCAGCTGATCAAGAATTCTCAATCCGTTTGGTTGTAGGCCAATGCTTGCGCCGACTTGAGGTGCGATTTCATCGTACGCTTCCAGCACGATGTAACGTATGCCGACCTTCTCTAGCATGTTGGCTAGGGAGAGACCAGCAACGCTCCCGCCGACAATAATGACTGTGCGCTCGGATGTTTCCATGATCTGTTAGAGTATGGGAGAAGTGGTAGAAAGCTTAGTAGATGTGTTTAAACTTGTAGACTGACTACCTGAGTGGCGGGATAGTCGCTCGTTCTTATTGCAATTCTATATTGCCTCAGTACCACTCGAATCACGGAGGCTTCGAAGCCCCGAAACCCATTTTCGGACTTCGGGATGCTTTGAATAGTTTCAAAACCCAGTGATGAACGAAGAAACGGCGGGTCATTGCAAGGACTTGTTTGAGACGCACAGCACGCGTCAACAAGGACAAGACCTACCAACAATGCCCACATATTTGACTGGGAGGGAGGAAATGATGAAATACCAAGTACCGTAGCCTGCCCGAATCAGATGATTGGTCGAGGATACAACGCACTGTCCTGCTGGTTTCTAATTTATTTCCCTTCCCCCCACTAATGCCTCGGCAAATGTGGGTTGATACCAAAATATCGCAATGCAGATCCATGAGTCGAGCTCATATTATTACAGATTTCTTGATATCAGTAACACTTGGCAAGCCAATTCCGTCGGTGCATTTTCTGTCAAGCTCCGATTCTTGAGATGCGAAACGCCGCGGCATTCGAGAATCTTGAATGGTAACCATATCTCGCCGGAAAATTCGCTCGGCCCCGTTCGATGTTATGTCCGTCCCCGAAGACGACAGGGTATCTATTATCTTTGGGTTATCTCTATTATGTAAAAGATCGTAGCCTTAAGAATATATATTATAGTATAACTTATCACGTAAAGCGTGTTTTTGGCAAGTATGGGGTATCTGCCTAGTATAGGTCATTAGCTCCAGAAGTACATAGACAAGCTACTACTCACCATCCATCAATGAACGAACCATTCCAGGTTATTCTCGTGGTGAAGCTGTATGCTTGCAAACGTTGACCTGCTCGGCTGATACATTTGGAACTTTGACTATCACTTCCAGCTATGACTTTGTGCTGGAATGAATGAATGGACATGATGTAAGAACTACTGCCTAAGATTACTATTATCAGGATGTTTTCTTGGTCAGTGACCATACAAACCACTCCTAGTTACCCGATTGTTACCTCGTCGACTGTATATATTCAGTCGTAGTGGCTGCCGGCAAGTAACTTAAGCTAAATGATTCTGAAGACCGGAGGATCAAGGAAATTGTTGGCCCACATCTGCCGAGTAACCCCACATTAGCCGGACGTGCCCCTGCTTCACCAAACACGTCACTTCAGGGGCACGTCTTGAGCCAAAACTGGACAGGGTATCGTGTTACTGGTTTACGAAGCTTACTAATCTGAAACCTCATGCCTGAGGCTACACCGTAGGGTAGAAGAGCCAGTGTTCCAATACTCGTAACTCTGAAGTCTTGACAAGTAGTCCAGAAGGTGGGAGTAGGCTCCTAAGATTGTACACCTCAAGTAACTGAGTTCCTATATGGAAGAGTCGTATTTGTTTATAAGTAGTGTTTAAATATTTTGCAGTGCCTCATGCCACGATTTGGCATTGTGAGTTTGGGATTTGTGGTGCACTGGAAAGTAAATCTTTTGTTCAAATATATGTAAAGCCTCAGCTATGCCGGGGGGTGCTTGCTCGAAGCCGTTAGACCAGTTCTGCTCTTGAAATAAGGTCTTATCAGTGACCTGGATACTTGACCTTTGATCCTTCTATTATTCCCACACTCCGGGCTGAAGGGCTAATTACAGTAGGTACCTCATTGAACGCTTTGGTGGAGTCGCAGTGCAGGGTGTTTAGAGCAGAATAACTCCTATCATTTATAATTGAAGCTGGTCGCGTGGCCCAATGGCAAGGCGTCTGACTACGAATCAGAAGATTCTGGGTTCGATCCCCAGCGTGATCATTCTTTTGCTCCTCGCGACGTCTGGATCCAGGAGATGCGTCGCTCTTTTGGTCCATCAGGACATTTCCGAGATGCCGAAACTTTTTGCCATGGACCGGCATCTCGGCACTTCGCAAGACAAACCGCGCGGGAAGTAAACCATCCGATAGAGTTTCTGGTTCAACTTTGTCCCGATCCGGTACATCCGACTTCCAACGAAAGAGGTAGCATTCGCGTCAATTTGGCGCTACTCAAAATTGGGCAGTCCCGAGGACCTTGTTTCACCAGTTTCTCTGGTAGTCTGGCCCTCGTTGAGTTTTGAAGACTAGCACGACCACTCGGCATCGTAAGACACCATGGCCAAGGCAATTCTCACACACGTTCCCTTCGTGTATCGCTTCGTTTTCCTCTGGTTCGAGCCCTTTGCGGCTTTTGGCGGCGCTTTACTCCTTCACTTCGCCCCTGAAACATTCCTCGATACCATGTCCCCCACGGCTAAGTACGCGCCAGACAATCAAGTCATCTACCACCAAGTCGCCGCAACGTACACCCTATTTGCCTATAACGAAGCCATCGTTCTCAGAGTTACAAACAACCTCCGCGTTTGGCGTGCTATAATAATTGGTATCTTAATTTGTGACGCGCTGCATATACTTGCCAGCTATGGTGCCATTGGAAGTGTCATCTGGAATGTCGGAGAATGGAGATGGGAGGATTGGGTGAATCTGGGGAGTCTTTTCGGGCAGGCAGCTGTACGTGTCGCGTTTTTGGCCGGCGTTGGGCTGAATGGAAATGTTCGCGTCAAGTCGGACTGAACTGGCATGACGATCGTTGCGCGTTGAGGCATAATGTTCGAGGATGAGTGAGATTCCTTCCACCAACAAGCAATTGAGCGAGAGATAATGCGTGCCTACAACCTGGAGCTCCAAATGTGATGAGAGAAACTCAGTGGTATTTCCTTCAAGTCAGAGTGCGCTCGACAGAAAAATAATCTTTCTACGGTAGACAAGAGACAAGAAGTGCACAGGCATCCAAGTGCTTACGCCTGGCGTAATATCAGCGTGAATTTCCCCGCCCCAGCCATTGCGACTCTACGGTAGCGATGTAACAACCATCAACACATCATGGATCTCTTCAACTCTCCAAATTTCGATCGCCATGTGAAGGAACTTATGAGACAAAACAGAGTCCCCGGCCTGTCAATCGCAATCGTCCACGGAAATCATGTAGAGTCGGCAGGCTATGGATTCGCTTCAATTGAAGACCAAGTGCCGTGCACGGCAGATACCCTGTTCGATATCGCATCCTCTTCCAAGTCGCTGACTGCTGCTGCGATCGCCTTGCTGGTTGAGGATAGCAACTTTCCCGAGGTTCAGTATGACTCGATCATGTCCGAGCTGCTGCCCGATGACTTTATCCTGTCCGATGATTCATACACAAAATGCGTTGCGTTGGATGACCTTCTCGGCCACCGAACGGGAATGCCTGGGTAATAAAGAAGTTCACCTGATCTTTGCACTACTGACGAAAACGCAGTCACGATGATTCTTATATGGGAGTGCGCGCTGCTCAGCCTGATGATGCCCGATCCATCACTAGGAATTTGCGAAACCTGGCTCATGCAGCGCCTCCGCGCTCGAATTATATATACTGCAATATGATGTACACCGTGTTGACGCATCTTATAGAAGCAAAAACAGGACAAAGCTTTGGTGATTTCATACAACAACGCATCTTTGATCCTTTGGGCATGGATTCGAGCAGTCTCCAACCCTCTAGTGCTAGAGCCAAGGGCCATGGCGATCGTCTTGCGAAAGGACATATTTGGGATAAAAAAGCATCTTTGTATCGTGAAATCGACGCTGAGAACTCTCCAGAAGGTCAAGGAGCAGGCTCAATCGTCGCGAGCGCCAATGATTTCATCAAATTCATCAAGGCTCTAATCAACCACGAAGGTCCCATCGACGACAATATATATCGTGGCTTGACTCAATCACGATCAGAGCGAGACTCCAATCACCGTCAGAAAAAGGCCAATATCTCTCGTCTCTTTTACACTTCCGGAATGGAGTACTACTTGCTTCAAGGACACGCTGTCTTTGGGCATAGCGGCGATATTGCAGGTTTTGGCAGTCGTTTCATCTTTCTCCCGGAATTCAAGCTTGGAGCTGTCGTTATTGGCAACTCCTCGGGGACGAACTCTGTGGCTGCTCAGCTCTTCCGGGAGTTTATTGATGAAGTCATTGGTATACAAAAACTGGATCGGCAGATAACCAAGACAAAACGCGGCATGAACAAGGAGCAGAAACAGACTCAGCTTCGCTTTCAACCAATGAATGGAACGCAAAGCCAGCCGAACGAAAAGGCTAGAAAGAATAAAGACAACACGGATAATAAGAGGGTTAAAGATGGAATAAAAGTAGACGGAAGGCACCAAGACGCTCACGAAGCTGCGCAACAACAAGACACACCAATGAGCGTGTACGAGGGCGACTACTGGAATCCCGGTTATCACGCTATGAGGGTTGAAATCAAAGATGATAGGCTGTTGATCGATGCGACAGACCGTTCATTGGGTTTCACCGCGATACTCGAACATCAGAGAGATCAAACGATGTATAATGCACTTGTGCGTGACTACTATGAGGTTGGGGACGAAGTTCTCGCGACGAAGTTTGTCTTCGAAAATGGCAAAGTGGTCAAGATGGGTATGGATCTAGAGCCACTTGTCAATAACCTCATCTGGTTCGACAAAGCGGAAAGCAGCAGATAAAATGAACAATGAACTTCACTTAGCAATTCATTCAGTGATTCAGTCTCATTTATGCGATCACATTTCGTATAACAAAAAATAGCCTGGTTTTCAATGAAATGTTGCCTGTTGATCTACGGTAAAGCGGAAGCGTTTCGCACTTCGTATAACATGTCACCTGCTACAGTACCAAGGCTAAAGCGGAATCATGCCGCGCCTTGCTGGGTTGTCGCATCGCTGACACGTCCTTTTCCTGTTTCTTTAGCTCCTTACAGCCCCATGGGGTTGGAAGGGCTAACGTCATAGGGCAAAGGAGCCAATATCCTTAGAGCTTCATCCATCCAATATGAATAATAACCTTTGAGAAGCTCTAATTCACCAAGAGCTCTAATCGGCCCTTTTCAAAGGCATCTTCTGAATTCCGCTATAGCAAAGAGGCGGAAAGATACTATACAAACCAACCGCGGAAGTCGCCTTCTCAAAACCCTTGAGGGTTCCCCGCAGTCTGGGATGCCGATCCAAAGTATATAATCATAGCTTGGTCACTAACTCGTATTTTCTTTCCTGGGTCAGACTACCAGCCAAACCCACAATCTGTCAATCAGACACAATGACGCCTTTCATAGCAGTCCTACTGGCGGTGCAATTTTTTGTACTAGCACGAAGCGAGTCGTGTAACGCCATCAATCAACACCTCAGTGACCCACCTTACGAAAACTACTTCTTTTCTGACTGTAATACTGATGCTCAAGTCGTCGTCACCAGTCCCCTCCCTGATAGCAACCTCTCGCTTGTTATCCCACGACTCATTGTCGCATGGCCTGCGGGAAACAGTGGAATATGCACTTTCTTCAAGCCCCAAGACAACAAAAATGGCACTCTTGCAATTGAGTTGCTGAATTCGACTGTCGGGTCCCCTCTTGGCGTCGTAAATCGCGAGGAAAAGAGTTCAGAATACCCATTGGTTGGAGTTGAGGGTGTTCTCTCGTTCAACAGCTCAGCAAATCTCACGGTGGCTATTCTGGGCAGTATCCGGAATATCCGAGATTATACAGAAGGCGGCGGCATCCTCAACTCTGTGGTTCAAGATGCCATCAACGTCACCGAAGCTAAGAACGGAGGCTTTCTGATCTCTCGTCTGTGGTTGGACAACGTCACTACAACAAACTTGTTGTTAGAGCCTTGGCAAAACAAACAAAGCAAGATAGCTGTCGATAACGGGACCGCCAGTTTCGGTGCAGGATTCTACCGCTTCTCTGCTTCCTTCAACTACCCTCAGCTGAAGCAGTTGCCCCCCAAACAAGTTCTAAACAAACAATCCCAAGCTCTGATCACGAAAGAACCGTCACAAGTTCGCTCCTTATCCTTCTTCTCGTACACAGACAAGCTTCTGGCTGGTGGCTGGCGCTTCTTGACATACTTTGGCCGCGACACAATGATCGCTGCGCTTTTGCTCGAGCCAGTTCTCAGCACGGGCAATAGCTCGGCTTTGGAAGCCATTATCGGCGCTGTTCTGGAGCGTATTAACCGCACAGATGGCTCTGTATGCCATGAGGAGACCATTGGTGACTATGCGACGTTATTGAACTTGCAGAACGGCATTGCCTCGACTGCCCCAGGATTCACATATCCGATGATTGATACGGACTTCTATTTACCAGTACTTATGGATCGATATTTTGTGGCCTCACCAAAGAGAGTTAAACCGCTCCTTAACACAAAAGCTGGCGAAGTTGATGTTGAGAACCGAAACCTCACCTGGGGCAATCTTGGCTACATCAATGCACAGAAGATTATGAATATCACGAGGGCCTTTGAGAAAGATCAATCTGTTAAGAATCTGATTCATCTTAAGGAAGGTGAGACTGTAGGCCAGTGGCGTGATTCAGGTTTTGGTCTTGCGAATGCGCGAATTCCTTTCGATGTCAACTCTGCACTCGTGCCGTCGGCACTATATGCTATCTCCAAGCTGGCAAAGACTGAGGGAGTGTATCCCAAGAACTCGATCACAAAAGACTGGAGCACCGTTGCAGCAAAGAGGGCCAAAGTTTGGGAAGATCACACGTTGCCTCTGTTTCAGTACAACCTTACTGTCGACAAAGCGAAGTCACGCTTGAAGGAGTACGTCGACGCAAACACGTTCTATGATGGACCAACACATGCAGATGCACTTGCAAACTACTCGTCTTCCGGCAAAGTAGTTGACTACGCTCTTGCGATCAACACTACTGATGCACCGGTCAAGATAGCCGTCACGCACACTGACACTGCATTCCGTCTCTTCCTTCTTAACTCGACCAACGATGAGCAGCTCACTACGTTCCTCAACGCCACAGCGAACGCGATCCTTCGTCCTTTCCCCGCAGGTCTAAGCACACCTTATGGGGCAGTTGTCGCAAACCCAGCCTTCGCTGGCAACAAGGACATTACCGCCGGTTTCACAAACTCTGCATATCATGGAACTGTTGTCTGGAGCTGGCAACTGGCTCTAATGGCCAAAGGCCTAGAGCGCCAGCTTTCGAGGTGTCCGTCATCAGACTCCAAGCGAAGCTCTGATAAGGCCCCAGCATTCTGCAGCAATGCCGGGGTGTATACAGCATTGAAGCGCGCATACAACCATCTATGGGACATAATCGAAGACAACAGTGACAGACTACAGTCTGAAGTATGGGGCTGGAGTTACAGTGCTAAGGGTGGCTATAAGTTTGCACCGCTGGCTACATTACCGCCACCGCCTGGACTGAGCCCGGGATTGGAAAGTAATGTCCGGCAATTGTGGAGTTTGACGTTTCTTGCTGTGAAGAGGAACAAGAACTATTCGTAGTGTGATTAGCACATAGTAAGACGATGAGAAGTTTGACCTGCTATGAATTTATTCGCTATCCTAAGTGCTCGCTACTTCGACTTTGATCTAGATCTAAGGAATAGCCCTCTGTACCATACTATCCTCCGAGTTATGCCGCGCTCTTGAGAAGGGACTTGGCTGAATCAATGATGGTCTTCTCCAGCGGTATCCACTCCAATCCAAGAATGGTAGTCGCCTGAGTGGTGTCGTATCCAAACGACTTCAGCGATGAAAGCGGCTTGCCACCCTTGTTCGCTTCATCTGGTAGCCTGTCACGTAGCTCTAGGAAGTTATCGAATAGAACCCTGTACAAATTCTCATTACTCCAGTGCCCAGCACAGACGAAGAATCGTTTGCCCGCTGCCTCGTCAACTTCGATAGCCTTGACATGAGCTAACGCCACATCCCGAACGTCGACCCAGAGGGGACGAGCAGTGGGTGGCAGGCTATTCTTATGTTTGCCACTAATGATGTTGGCGAGTAACTGGTTTGAGGTATTGACAGAGTCGAGGGACTTGACTGGGTACATAACTGGACCGTAGATCATGGGAGGGTTGATGGTTGTCAAGGAGAAATTTGGCTTGTTCTGAGTGATAAACTCCCATGCTGCCCTTTCGGCGCAAGCCTTAGACGTTGCATATGCAAGTGCGATATTGTTATAGGCATCCGCTACGGTGAGAGGGCTCCAATCAGCCTCAGTGTATGTCTTTTCAATACCAGCAGAAGCCAGTTTTGGGTTCTGCATTGCGGCGAAGGAAGACGTAACAACAACACGCCGAACGGTTGGGCAATTCTTGTGAAGAGCCTCTAGAATTGAAGTTGTGCCAAGGACAGCCGGATCGATAAAATCTTTCTTGGGGTCTGTTGGGTTGTAGTGAAACTGAAACAAATTAGCTTAGGTCATAGTGAGGACGTTAATGAATCGTATCTACTTACCGGACTGGCGACGTGGATCGCAGCCTCCAGGCCGTGTGAATCCAAGCCTTGGAAGGCATCTTTTGCAGCAATATCGGGGATGATAGCAAAGTCAATTTTTTGTTGATCAACTCCTTGAAAGACGTCACGAATAGTCTGGATCTTTGCCTGGGAACGAACGGTAGTGACGACACTGTAACCACGTTTGAGGAGCACATCGATAACATGCCCGGCAAGGAAGCCAGTACCACCTAAACAGCATGTTAGTTATGAAGATATGATTATGGTAGACGCATGGTTGGGGGAGTTACCTGTGACGAGAACTCGGGTCATTTTGAGTCAATTAGTCTATGGATTGATTGGAATGTAGCTTGATGTGAAGATTTGTTTGATACCATTCCTGATATTTTGGGATGTCCAGCTCAATATATACTTAAAGATCTCTTTCATGATGAATAACAGAGACATGGTGCCTTGTAATCATATCGGAGTTCCCATTTAGTCAAAATAACGATCTCCTTGTGGTTAGACTGCTATTCGGTGATAACATCATATCGCCGGTATTTTAGGTTCCCTGTCTACTAGCCTTTTCGGTATACGGGAAAAAACACAAACTCCGGTCATAATAAGGATGGGTCCTCGCTTCGAGTACCCTTAATTGTGGAGGCTGGGGTTAACTTGCTTAGCAAATCGGCTTTTGTCAGCATTGTTTGCCAAAAGTGGGAGCGAAAAGACTCCCCGTATTTCTCGCTCTTTGGTGAGCCCTCAACCATGCCACCACCTTGTGGTACGCAGCGCGACATTTCTCCCCCCCTCTGTCCACGATAACCCCAATGAGCCCCGATTGCCTTGCCAAGACGAGAAGTAGAAGGACGTAAGAGGACCGACTTGATGAATATGTTCAAAAGACGGATTGATGACAATGGTGAACAAAGACGTGCTGGAGTCACAAAGATTGGGCGTGGAGGATCAGCATTGATACGTATGAAGGATAGGCTATAGCTTATACCATGACCCAATAGTTTGCAATACCATACCATTTGAACTGAAGTTATCTCATTTGTTATGGGGTACAGGAAAAGGGATAGATACTTCACAGCCAGAACAGCAGTACACAAATCTTGCGACCTGAACCTGGTACCCTTATGCGGGACTTCCAAGTTCACCTCGTGCTTTACACTTTCTATTGCCTTTGCTAATTTCCGTCGACTTTAGTGCTCCCATTCCCGCATCTTAGGTACTTAGCCTTCCACCCTCGTCACCGGTCCGACCACACACTCTGTGCAATGCCTTTTGAGGCGCTTTACCCTGTCAGGCCGTGTGTAGAACATATATTGAATTTTCAAAAACCTTTTATAATGAACGAGATGCCATTCGCTCTTCGCATCTGCACGAAACTATGGTCTTAGCTCACTCTAGACTTGCTGTCACAATGGGGGTCATCCACAGCGTTTCATGACCAGAAGCTGGGACGTCAGTATAAAACGATTGAATTGTGATGAACATCTAAAATAAAGGAATCACTCAACATATTAATCTATTCAAATTACAAACTGCAAGATTATTCCGACCGTTATAATAATCACCTAATTCTCGACCACTTTGAAATACTCTATATTTCACGTCCCAAGGACTTAGTCAACGACATTATCTAACTTTCATTAGTAATATTGAGAAATTATAATGACAATGAAGCTGAATAATTAGAAGAAAACCTCCTCAAGCGTTTCACGCCGTAAAGTCTCTGCATCAGCAGCAAGGAGAAATCTAGCATCAATGCAATCTTGAATTGCTTGGCCCGCCTTTTTTCGATAGGAGGCTACTGAGCCATACAGATCCGTCAGTTTCTTTTTGTCAAAAGGCCATTCAGAACCTAAGACTTTTGTTAGCAGATGGATTGACCGAAAGAGAACCGAACATTTACATACCCCAGTACCAATTCGGTCTGCCCTTTGGAGTTGCAGCAACAAGTCGTGCCACCGGAACATTAGTATGGACCGTCCTTACGCCCCCAAGTGCGTTCCCATGCACATCACGCACAACCTCATCAGAGTCTCCAACAGTCTTGAGTATAGCGCTGGGGGGTGGAACAAAAGCAGACTTGCTTGTCCACTGCTGCATGAGCTCAAATACAGCGTGATAGATAAACGAGTTTGCAAAGGTACTCCACTGTGCACCTTTGAGATCAGCCACTGACCATCGCTTTAGGTCAATCTGCGATGCGTATCTCGACTCGCGATGAGCCATACCCGCGATCTCGTAGAGCCTAAACCCGTCACTATCCGGTCTACGGTGACAAGTCTCGTTCATCTGTCCGCTTACACCACACGGCAACCGCACAGACTGAAATTCAGATTCACCTAGAAGCTCAATGATGGCTGCGCCAGGAAAGTCCGGTAGAGCCTCGCCACCAGACTGACAAGGGATAAAACCTTCGAAGGGTAGTTTGCCATCTGGTAGCCTCAAGTGGGACGAGTGCGTGATGAAGCGGCGAGTGACGCCCCCAGTCTGGGAGAGTCCGCTCAGGACAACACGATCAGCTCGAAGGCCCAGCTCACCCGACCGCAAAGCATACGAAGCAGCGGCGATAATCTCTGGGGACTGCAGAGTTGCCGGCCACCATTGTTTCTTGAACCCATCATATGCAGCTCGCAGTGACTCCTTGGTAATTTCGGTAACAAACGGTATGTTGTCCACAAAATGATCGGAGATGGGAGCCGGGATGAACGTCATGTTACTGTAACGTTCGGGATCAACCATCTTAATTTTGCCGATTGCTGAAGGGGCTTGCGAGTCAATCTCAATCCATGCATGACCTGTTTCTCTTATCAGTAAATGCTCTGCTTCAGATGCGGTTCCACTAACCGTTTCGCATAAGCCATCGATTAATATGCCTCCAGATAGAGGTACCTCCCCATAGATGTGAAGGTTCCTCAACTGCGAACCCTGAGAATCTCTCTGGTTCCTCTGGACACCGTAGAAGTAGACGCGTGCAATAGGGTTCGCCTGCTGCAACGCCGCTTATCATATACTCTCTGCTCACATATCCATACTCAGGAAGCAGATCAACATGATAAGGCTCTAAAATCACCGCATGTGAGTCTTCTGTCTCGGGGAGATACTCGATAACTGGTTTTTGAACGCGCTCGGCATCGGGCTTGGGTTTCTCTATCGCCATGTTGTTGAGGTTATGGAGGGTTTCAAATGAGTTAACAGTAGTCGGTGAGGATTTGTGAAGGCGTGCTTATCAGTTGAAATAAGAAGTTCACATCACATAATCATCTATATCTACACAAAGATCAGTCCAAATAATTTATAGTTAGACTCATAGAATAACGAGACGTGAATGATGCGCAGAGCAAGAGCCGATAGCATCACGTGACTCTGATAGCCGACTGTATCGGCTATTTTCACTGTCGGCTCGATTATCGTCACTAGACTCCCAGTATCGGTTAGAGCGAGTTATCGGCTCGACCATGGAACCAACAAATGCTGGCCTTCTTAAGATCCCCAGATAACCCCGGATTTCTTCAAGCTCAAACTTCATCAACCCCAGATTCTCTCACCTAACCAGTCTTATTCTATTTATTGACTATTCATTGCCTACGGTCCTCGATTACCATGACTGAGTTGCGCTCCTCGCCCGTAGGGGCAAACACCATCACTCCAGCAAACTCAAACGACTCCTCGAAAAAACACCATCTTGCTGAGAACCACGAAATGGCGAACGAGTACGAGACGGGCGAAATGGTCACATATACCGAGGAGGAGAACAAAGCAGTCAAGAGGAAGATTGACTTTATCCTACTTCCCATGCTGTGTGCTTGTTACGTCTTTTCTGTGAGTGCCACAGGCTCTGGCAACAAAAGTTGTGCAACTCATTAACCCTTTGCAGTTCCTTGATAAAACTCTCTTGAATTACGCTTCCATCTTTGGTATCAAAGAAGCATTAGGTCTTGAGGGTTCCAACTATAGCTGGCTTGGAAGGTAGGACGCCAATTTCCTGACATGAAGTCAGATGCTAATTGAGGCAGTATATTCTATATCGGATACATGATTGGCTCCATGACCTGGGCGAAGCTCGTTCAACGATGGCCAAAGCACGTAGGGAAGTTCATTGCTGGTGCTGTATTCACTTGGTCCATCATAGTTCTTTTGACGAGTATGTTAACCCCACCCTTCTAACTCTGTATCAACTAACAATAGTTCCTGGCAAGCCCTATGCACAAACTTTGCTGGTATAATGACCATTCGATTCTTCCTGGGCATGTTCGAGAGCATTATCGGACCCGTTTTCGTCATCATCACAAGTAACTGGTGGACGCGACCTGAACAAGCTTTTAGAACAGCCTTTTGGCTTAGTGGTACCCCGGTAAGTATCTATTCCCTCCTAATACCACGTAGACTATAAGTTTTGACTTGTCTAGATTGGCAACTTCTTCGGTGGGATATTGAGTTATGCTTTGGGTCTCAGTGCGTCAACCATTCCATACCCTTATCGCTATCCAACCATATACTAATAGAGTTGTCTCCAGTTCATGGTTCGGTTGCGACATGGAAGATCTTCTTCCTTTTCTTCGGATCCCTCAGTCTGGCCTTTTCCTTCGTTCTCACGTATCTCATGCCCGACAACCAAAACAATGCCCGATGGCTCAACGAGCGCCAGAAGTTGATCGCTGTTGAGAGAGTTCGTGAGAACCAGACCGTTACAGCAGACAATGAGTGGAAATGGCATCAGTTCTGGGAAGCCCTGCGAGACCCTCAGACAATCTTCTTCTTTGTTACAGCAATGTAGGAGATCTCGACGACACCATTTAGTGCAAGACTTGGATGCTGACCAGTAACCTTAGGGGTAACACCATGCCATCAACTTTCGCCAGTCAGGTAAGGAATTTCTGCCGTTATTGGTTGATTGATACTAAGATTATTGATAGTTCTCCAGTCAAATTGTGAAAGGCTTCGGATTCACGGCTATTCAAACCACTCTGATATCAACCTGCCCTGCTGCAGTCATCCAGCTGTTGACCTTTCTTGTGTTTTCGTACATCGCGTCTTGCCACAATAATATCCGATTATACCTTTCAATCTTGGTGTCCATTCCGCCGTTGATTGGCGCCTCTCTTCTGCACACCTTACCGACAACAAACACGGCAGGACGATTAGCCGGGTACTTCCTCACTTACACGTTCGTACCTCATACACACTACCCCTTGATATCAACTGACTTTTGGGTAGCCACTCCATGTCTTTCACTCTTAGTGCAGGTCTTATGGCTTCCAATTACGCTGGTAACACTAAGAAGTCGACCGCATCCGGCATCATCTTTGCAGGTTGGGCAGCAGGCTTAATCGCGGGCCCGCGTGAGTGATTAGGGATAATCTCGAAGCGAGCTGTTACTGAATTTCGTCGCAGAATTCTTCCTGGAAAGAGAGGCACCCACCTACAACCTGGCCTTTAAGATGCTGAGTAAGTTTGAGTCCTGCGATCCCCTGCGATACTTTGGCTAAAACCTATTCTTATAGTGGGGTGTTATGCGCTCATGGTCATACTTCCGATTCTCCAGCTCATGTGGTACAAGTACGAGAATGCTCGCCGCGACAGGCTCAGCAATGACTCTGCTACTCATACCAGGCCAGAGTTCACCGACGACACAGACTTTGAGCAATGGCGTACCTTTCGATACACAATGTGAGATTGCACCCTTGAACCAGCGGGTCGAAGCGTTTGGCAAGGTCGCGCGTGATGTACATAGCCGGACCAGTATACTTTAAGTAGCAGCCAGGTGCTGGAATAGTTGAGAACGTGCGTTGATATTACGAATTTTGTATCAAATTACGAACCGCCCTGTGATGTTCTCCATCGTAAGTCCGATGTTGACGCAATCTCCCTGTTCTCGTGTCTTGCACACTGCTTCAACAAGCTCCCTTGTCTTTCTTACGTAAAGCCCCCATCTTTCGCCATCTCGCAAAAGTTTGATGGCCCAATCGCGATGTATCGGATCGTCTGTGAATATGGCTGCCAAGAAGAGGGAAGAGGGCAATATTGAAGAGGGCGAGGCGGTACGTGACGTATCCTTATGAATCAGGAGCTGGTAATTCAGGATCTTGGCCACAGAGGCGCGGATATCGATGGAATCCACTGGCTATTTAGAATTAGCTTTTATGGTAGATGGCAAGTGAAGGAGAGTTGCTAACGTGAATACTGTAAAGGTAGAGCAAGGCCGAATAGAGGGCGCTTAGAACAGTATAACAACCGTACACAGCTGCGGGCAAGGGTGATACCGTCGCCTGTTCTTCGGCACAGTTGCTCAAACGCTGCTCCCAACGATCTATGCTGACGATTATATCCGCTTGGACAGCCTCAACATGGATAACAGCAACGGTGTGCATCTGTTGATGAATGTTAAGATCAAGCTGCCCAACCCGCATCCGGAGTATATCGGCACGTAGCAGATGGATGAAGGCACCCATTGAGGATGATTCACCGTCGTCTTGGTTGAAGATGAAGGAGAGGGAAGGAATCTCACGCAAACGTCTGACCAAAAGCCCACCGCCCAATCGATAACACGACGCCCGAGCATCAAGTATAGCAAGACGGAGGACAATTCGCCGCGACAATTCCGAGGGGGCTTCCAGTCCTTCTCTTCCTTGCTTGCTGAAGATTATCTCAGTAGCCATAGATATGAGTCTCAAGAAGGAGCTGACGCTCTCTCCCATGACATGTACTCTTTTGACACGGACAAAGAGGGCAGACAAAAGACCCTCTACTTCGGCTTTGTGATCTTGGGAGGTCTGGTTGAAATTCTCATCTGCAAGGGCTTCGAGACGCCGCGCTGTGTCAGCCATCGATGAATCTTGTAACGACAAGTGAGAAGCGGAGAATGACAAGATTGCATAGTAAAGAGGCATGAAGAACAAAGATTTTGAGAATGCTGCAATGAAGAGATTGTTGGTGTTGTTGTCGTGATCGGTCACTTTTGAGTAGCCATTCATGACCTCAAGATAATGCTGGATCAATCGCCGGTTATCGTTGTCGCCCGTGATGGAGAACGGGGATATATCTGTGCCGGTGCGAAGTGGATTTTGGTCCGTGTCGGAGCCGATGCTTGGGAGTTGGAGTGAAGGAGGTCCCTCCATTCGTGACGTGGTACCCACGAGGGCCTCCGGTATAGTAGAAGTAGGGTCTATTGTTGGCAGCGGGATAAAGTCCAGCCCTTCTCCAGACCAAAAGAGATTTGACTCTATACCCAGACTAGTGTCAAAGTTGAAGTTCTCGGGCAGATCCAACTGTAGATCCGAGAGGTCATTAAAAACAAGTCGTTCTGACTCCGACATGTCAACAGGGTTGGTTGATCCGATGCGCTCGTCATGGCTTTGCTGGGGTGTGTCATGTGAGGGAGGGAGAGGCGACGCGTCTCCATCTTGGCCACGGCGACGGCTTCCAAGCGTTCTTCTACGCTTCGGCGGCGGAGTATAGTTATCTCCTTCAGCAGGTTTATTCCATCGGCATGGCAAGCCAAGTCTCTCACAATTGGCACAAGTTGGCAAGGTCGCGTGTTCCTTGTTAACGTGAGGAGATCCGCAGCGGACTTTGCGTATCTTGCACGTGTAACAACCTGGAATCATAGCGATTAGTCTAAGCTCGCTATTAGTCTAGAACCCTACTTACCAGCTCTCGACCGCTTCAATTTTGCCTTGGGCTCAGAAGACCTCTCGGGCATCATGGCATTATCGTGAACAAGATTTTGGAGTGAGAGTTGGGGTGAGGATGATGGAAGCGTGTGACCCCACTGTACTCGAGAGTCACGTGCATCCTGCTACTGTAAATATTCTTACTTAGGTAGGGATAATTGTCTCTTGTAAACCTCAAAGACCAGGAAGCACCACATATAACTGCCATTACTACTCTGGAGCAGCTCAGGGTATGTCTATATAAGTACCACACATCTTAAGCATTGCACGATGTCCTCGGCGGTTTGAGACCCATTTCCAACTTCATTCAAATCTTGTTCTGGTAGACCCCGCCATCATTTCTTAACCCTCCTGATTGAGGCCAAGGCAGTGTTCAGCTTGAACGTTGTCCACCTGTACCAAGAAGCCTTTACAGGTAAATGAACATGATCCACGGCAAAGTACAAGTATTTTGAAGGTCGCCGACAAGTACTGTTGCCCGAGTCCACCTACGACCGAGGCTTGCTGCCACCACGAGCCTTGACCAACATTGTCGCCTGGCTTCTTATTGCTCTCATCCGTCCACATCCCTACCGTCCCAATCCAACCGCACGAGATCATCTTCCCTGTAGAAGAGATTTCATAGAGCTCCGACGAGACATACAAGGACATAGTGGTCATAACCGAGCTTGCATTTTCATCTCGATTTAAACTGCCGTCATACATCAAACAATTCTGCATCTTCAATCGAAGCCCAAGAGTGAGACTGTCGACACTCAAGGATGGGCGCGTCGGGAACCTTATAGATATTACCTTCGAACGGCAACCCTCGTCCATACCGACTGCGACACATCCGAAAGAGCTCCGTGGACGAAGTTTTGTCAGCCGGCATGTGAGGTCTATACCTGCTCGTAGCGCAACGACAAGCGGACGCATCAAAAGGTTCGTCAACGTCTGAGGAATGGAAATTCGATATGAAGCTTACGCCTCTCCAGCTCACTGTTCCCGTGGATCATCATCCCTCCGAGCTAATCGTTTGAACCATTGCCATACTCTCCTAGTCGAGCCCTCCTCGTCAAGAACCGCGACGTTGCCATGACCAAGCCAAGCGTTCCCCCCCCCCCGGAATGGTCCTCCAGGCCCAAGTTAATACTTTTCGAATTGGTGGACGGAGAGAAGTAGTTCAAGTTACAAACTGCTTCAGGCCTTGGTTACATGTATGCATCCTGCAACAATAAGTTAAATAGAGCGGCTTTATCGACGAATCTAACGCACCACACGATCGGCCAACCTTTCTCTTTATTACCAGATCGTGGTTAGACGGAATTATCAAGAGGCTTCACATGTTCGTTCAGTTTGATCTACAGTTAAATGTTCACTTGCGTGCACATGAAAACATATATACAGAGCCATCAAGTACAACTCATCTCATTCACCGCGCCGTCTATTATCTAGGAATACGAGACGGTATCCTCTGCGTACTGCTGAACATCCTCCTAGAGGTCTTCGCGCTCACACAGACTGATCCGCTCGCCGAGACTAAAATCCACCTCGGTCAGGTCGTACCTAACTGCCGTCCTCTTGCGAGTTGACTGACGAGAGAATAAAGTCTAATTACTAAATAACATGCTTAATAAGTAAGCGACGCAGATAAGTAAGTAATACACTTTTCTTACCCTCTAAGATAGAAATTATTTTAAAATAACTATAAATTATCTAATTAATTAAAACT